>JARHVA010008004.1:0-162500 GCA_037957365.1 Torreya grandis | reverse complement strand
AGAGGCCATGGTATCCACAAACTTATTAGTTGACCGAAGAGTGGCTTGGATTACATAATGATTGAAAGTGGCTACTAGTTTCTCTACTAACACTTTGAATGTATGGAAGATGTCATTATTACATTGATATGTGTTATTGATATGTGTTATTGATCTGATTAATAATCAATTTAGAATCTCCATAGATACAAAGTGACCTAATGCCCAAAGTTAAAGATTTTCGGAGACATATAATCAAGGCTTCATACTCTTCTATATTATTAGTGTAATCAAAATCTAGCCTGAAGGATAAAGGCATAAGAGTACCCTCAAGAGGTATGAGAATAAAAATTCCATCACCCCCCTCATGCTGACATTTTTATCCATCAAATAATAAATTCATTTGATAATTAGGATCTACCTAGGATGTGGAAGTGATAGATTCATCTGAGAATTCAAAATTAGATGATTGACAACTTACAAGAGGTGCCTTAGCTAATTGATCAATGATGATTTGGCCTTTAACTAAATTTTGATGGAGAAACTCTAGATCAAATTGTACTAAAATCATAAGCCACCTGGCCATACACTAGTTTTGGTAAGGCTTCAAATGCATAAATTTGAGTGGTTCAATGTTTGTAATTACATAGGTCTTGTGATTAAGTAGATAGTGGTGAAGCTTATAAGCTACAAAAACAAAAGCCAAGCAAAGGTTTTCTAAATGTGCTATTATGTCTCATATTCAATGAGAGTACAACTTATGTAATACACTACCTGTTCTCTATGTTGCTCATTGTGATGGGCCAACATAGCCCCTAGAGCATGCTCTGTGTCTAAAATATACAAGAAGAAAGGTCACCCTTCCTTAGGAGGAATAAGAACCACCAAGGAGATGAGATAACTCTACAGAGCTTCAAAGGCTTATTTATAATTATAATCCTAGATGAATTAGGTATCCTTCCTCATAAGGTGATGTAATGGTTGACAATGATCAGATAGCTAGGAGATAAAATGTTGAATAGACTATAATTTTAATTGAAAGATATGAAGTTACTTAAGTTTAGATTGGGCTGATATATATATATATATATATATATATATATATATATATATATATATATATATATATATATGATAGCACTAATCTTAGAGGGATCAACTTCTATACCATGGATAGAGATGATAAAACCTAAAATATTACCATTCAAGACTCCAAACACACACTATTTGGAACTTACATAGACATAGAATTGGATTAGACATTCAAATATTATTTTGAGAACATAGAGATAGTCTTTTTAGAGCTTTGATTTATGAAGAAGGTTGTCCACACAGTCCTCAACAATCTTATGGATTATATCATGAAAGATATAAGTCATATTTCTTTGGTAGGTGTCTCCCACATTATTTAAGCCCAAAGGCATAACCTTATAGTAAAAAGTCCCCCAAAGAGTAATAAAAGAATTATTATGTAGATCCTATAGGGCACTAAGGATTTGATTATATCTAGAGAATCCATCCATAAGAGACAAAATTTCATGGATTATCGTCAGGTACACTAGTTGATCAATGTTAGGAAGAGGAAAGTCATCTTTAGGACAAGTAAGGTTTAAGTCTAATTTTTTTTTACAAAAATGGAGACCCCTCATGGGTATTGTGATAGGCATAATATTAAACACCCATTGAAAGTAATCAATCAGTTAAATGAAATTGAGAGACAAGAGGTGTTATAGTTCCTCCTTGACTAAGAGTGTACATGAAGATACATATTTCATAGCTTTTTCTCATTGGATTAGTTTCTTGGATAGTGATAATATTTTAACAACAATAGCAAGGTCAATACCTATCATGTCACTATGTGACCAAGCAAAAGCCTCACTATGATCTCTCAGGAAAGTGGTGAAGTCTTGGTGTTCCTGATGGTCTAGAGATTTACTAACCTTAATAATGTGTGGGGCATCCTAAGACCCTATGTTAATATAAATGGTATCTTTATTTAGTAAACTAAATGTTTTAACTAGTAGGGAATTACATAAATGAAAGTTATCGATGCCTAAGTAAGTCAAGATAGACTCATCATTTTGACATTGGAGAATTGGGATAGTAGGAGAATCTTTAGCTACCATATTAGGATAGGTAAGGGGGATGGATTTATTTTTTCCATTGCTATGATAGGTGAGATTTTATAGTGTTATCATATTGACTAAAAAAATTTTAGGGGGATGGACATGACATCATATATTTTAGGGAAAATGCTAGAGGATGACACTATGACATTTTTTTCAGGATCGAATACAGGGGTGAGTTCAGGAATAAATTTAGGAGTTTTTTAAAATCCTAGACTTGGTTTTTCATGTGGCTTTCTAAAATCTCCTAATGTAACATCATGTGGTCCTTAATTGTATCATCCCATGCTGAAGCCCTTATGGCACATCATTATAAATACATGTGAGCAAAGTGTAGTTTATCTAAAAATTAAAAGTTTAAGGAAAATGTTTTGGTTGGGGATGGGATATAAAGATACGAGTATGATCGATCAATCCCTCCATATACCAAATGAGTCTAAAATAAAGGGGGGCCAAAAGGAAAAATGTCCTTGAGGTTAGGATAGTAGTCGCATTGTTTATTAGAACACCCATATTTTTTAGAGTGGGAAGAGTGTTAGGTACTAGTAATTGGTACAATCCTATTATGGAATACAAAGGAGCCTTATCAGAGTCATGATGAAGGTATTGTCACACTATTTAACACTTCATTAGATGATGGTGATAGGTTCATAATTTTTTGGGGGAGTAAAATGTCATTGGGTTGAAAGGTGAGATTACATGTTTTAAATAATTGTAGATCAACAAGGACAATGTGGACTTGGCCTTTATGTTCATATTTGATACACCAATGTAAAAGGGATGTAAAACACCATATAACACAAATATAAGGGTGAGCTAGAAGGACATTATATTAGAATTATCATTTTATTACATAAAATAACTCGTGAAGAACATGAGAGCCTATTTGGATGGGGAGGACAACATTTCCTAATGTAGTAACCACTTTATCATTAAAATCTTGAAATACTACTAGGGAGTGAGAGATAACCATTTTGAGAAGTTACAATTGTTTGATTACATGTGGGGAAATAATATTAATATTATCCCCATTGTCAATCATTACTCTTTTGATACAAGTTTGATTAACCTGTGTTGTGACAAATAGGGGTGGATCCTGGTCTTTAGATGGAAATGGAAGTAATTTAGAATAATTAAAACTAATAGATGTAACCATCTGTAATTCTCTTATAAATTTCAACATTTATTGAGGTTCATCAAGTTGTACTTGTATGGCCTAGAGGGCCTCTATCATTGCCTGACAATGTTAAGGGGAATTTTTAATTAGTTCATAGAGAGACATTTTGATAAGATTTTGGTGAAGTTACTTTAGAATTGATATTTGTATAAGATCTGAAGAATTATTATTTTGATATTTTTCTAAAATGGAGACTCTAGGTTTGGGAGTGGAAGATTTAGAAATTTATGCAGCCAAGGTAGGAACTTTAGCTATGGACACTTTAGCTTTGTTCGATTTTTAGGTTTTGATAACCTACACTTGAGCTATGGTTTCTATGTTTATTGTGTCAATCTAAAATAATGGGGGATTTATTGAAGTCCTAATTTATTCATTTTCGAGGGTTCTAGGGATTGAATAGGAATTGAGTCAAGATCATCAATAGTACTTTCTAATTCTTATTTTGATTTACCTTTCAAAGGGTTTACTATGTTAGTATTAGGGATATTTTTATCTTTAGGATCAAAGAGGGGATCATGTTATTTAATTAACATATCATCCTCATCCAAAAAAATTTGAATCATGGCCTTTAGAGCACTGCATCTCTTAGTATCATGTTCATGTATCTTGTGATAGTCACATACTTTATTATTCCTATACCACTTAAGTTTTTGGACACGAGGATTACTTGGTTTGAAGGGAGGAAATGTGACTAGAGAGGTTTACATAAGTTGGTTAAGGATAGTAGCATAATATCTTCACAAAGGATCTTGGTTAGGTTTTGTTACCTTTTAGGGCACTAATTTCTTAATCATGCCTACCTCAGTACTTTACAATTTTATATGGAGGGTAAACATGGTTTTAATGTGTGGTAAGGGTGATTTATCATGGGTATAACCAAAGTCTATTGGATTAAAGTGAGGTTTTGATGTGGAAAGTATCGGTGGAGGCATTTGAACCGATAGAGAGCCCTTGACCAAAGATTTTATAATTTAAATCTTTAATTTCAAGGGAGGATGTGGCCCAAGTATAGATGGTTTAGTTTTTTCTTAGGGTATGGCCATATTTCCTTTTTGATTATGATTAGAGGTAACAAAAATATCTTTATGATGATCCTCATTTTGGATCGATTCTTATGGATGGATGTTGCAATGCCTTACCTTTAAGTATACCCAATCATTTATTCGATATGTGGGGATAAAGAAGGTCCTTTTTATCCTCCACTTTTTTTGGGGGATTGTTGGTAAGTTTAGATGAGCCTTAGTTTTTGGGATACCATGAAATGAGGTCTAGGATACTTTAGTGGATGATATAAATAGGTTTGGTTGATTTGGATGAGTCAAAGGCATCCCCTATAAGGAGATTCAGTATTCATGTTGAGGCAAAAGGTGATTCGGTCATACTATCAACTTCCTTTGGTGAGAATTGATCATAGATGGTGTTTGTGACATGAGTTCCTTATTTTGAGGTGTCCCTCATATTTGTTTGTATAGATTTAGATGATGATACATGGTTAGGGAATGGTTGCATAAATATGTATATAGATTTATTTTGGGGTGAATTTGGATTATCCAATTATATCTCCCCTTGATTAAAGAGGTTTTTCACTAAGATTTTTAAGTATTGGCACATATTAATTTCATGACTAGGCACACGATGGTAAGTACAAAAATTGATTTCTTTTTACTATCCTAGTTTAGGTCAAAAATCATTGATAGGTCTGATGGGGGGAAGCTCAATGACTACCACATTTAATAGTTTGTCTAATATAATAGCATAAGACTCCATTAAATATGTGTATTACCTAGGGGGTAATCTTGGTAAGTTTTTTAAGGTTTTGTTTGAGAAGATTTTAAAAAATTCATTATGAATGAAGAATCTGATTTCAAGAAAATAACATTAGTTATGCCCTTTGGCTTTGGATTATTATTTTATTTAGAAGGGTTTGAATTGAAGTTTTTGTTTTATAACTTCACTTTTACCTCTTCTAAGGCTCATATTTATAATTTTTGAGCCATGGTAAAGGCCTCATCAATTTTTTTAAATAATTGGACTTGCAATGTATATGAGATATGTTTCACACATGATCTTGAAAATAATTCGATCTATTTCATTTGAGGTGAGGAGAAGGTTAGCTAGTTTATAAGCGCCCCCCCATCTAGAAACAAAATCCAGTGTGGAATCATCTTAGAATTTCCTACTAGAGTAAATGTCTATAATAGTTACTTTTCTAGTAATATTTTTTAAGTACTCTGAGAAATTTTTAGTTATCTACCCAAAAGAAAATAACAAGTGCTAATGGATAAAACTATACCAGTTTAAAGTTGATCCTAAGAGTGACAAAGGAAACATACTTAAAATAAAGGTGTCATCATGGGCAATGAAGTAGCACATGTGTTGAAATTCTCTAATGTGTTGTTGGGGATCTTCTTTATTTTAAAATTTTGTGAATTTGGAAAATTCCCATTACATAGGATATCACCATATAGGGATGATAGGGTTGATTTGCTCATTGTAAATATGTTTATACTCTTATGTCCTGAAGTAGACACTTCTAAGTTTTTCATCCTCTCCATGAAGATCTTCATGGTATCTAGTTAGGCACTATACTGGGGGATGCCTCCTAGAACATTCTATTTTGAATGTTAATATAACAGAAGTGACATTGGGAGAGGTTGTGTAAGGGGGAACCTATAGATGTGGTAATTGTCAATTGGGACATAACCATGTATTGAGGTAAGAGCAATGGTAAACTTTTTTATTGGGATGGGCTAGAATAACTACTGATAATGGGTTGTGTGAGAATTTGGTATTGTGTAGTTATGGGTATTTTTTGTTGAAGGTTTTGACCTATAAGGATCTAATATATGGATGGTGGAGGTTATGCAGTAGAACTCAATGTGACATGGGTTTGGATAAGAGGGAGGGTCAATAGAATGGAGACCACTAGATTTTGAAGCATGGGATAGGTTAGTGGGTTCCTTGTTTATGGTGGTTTAGAAAAAATTTATGTTAAAATAATGGTGATGTTAGGACTACTAGACAGTAAGGGTGGTAGCATATCTAGTGGTTGGGTGGTACTAGTATTTGAACCTAAGAGAGGTGGTGGGTCAGTATATGAAGACAACATGGCTAAGGTATATCCATATAATTTTTTTGGGGGCATGCCATAGAAAGATTGGGAAGTTTGAAAATGAGGGGAAATGGGGATATGTATGGATTGAATAGTATGGTAATGATTTAAGGTAATTTAATTCTTGTCTAATATGTTAGCAAAATATGGATCACCTTAAAGGTAAAATAGAGGGATACCATCTCTGATAGAATTCAGAGAGGCAAGGGGATTCAATGATTAGTCCATTGAAGAGGAATATGAGTGGGGTGAATCTATTTATTTGAGTAACTATTGTCACATCAAAACCATGTAGCACTAAAGAAAAGGCAAAGAATAAACACATATTTCATTTTTTTATTTTCTCACTTTTAGTGAAGGAAAACACACACTCTAATCAAATGAACTTTAAAAAAAAAAAGAAATAAACCTTTAAAATGTAAAGGGGAGATAGGTTACTGAAGGTCCTAGGAAATGACAATCTTTGGTTGGTTTCAAATTTAGTTTAAGGCTAGGAACCTTGATATACTTGAAGGTATAGTGAGGCCTTATTCTACATTGGTGGTAGCATGTGGCTTAGTATTAGGGCCTAACCCCTCACTTCATGACCCCATAGTGATAAGGGTGTTAGGTGCTTAGCCTATATACTATCAGTCAATTATTTATACTCAGCTAGAACACTGAGTCAGCTTTGCCCTTGGTGATGAAATCCAAGTGGGTCTACCAAGGTGGGAGTTGTATTGATTGCAATTTTTTTATGATCTTGGTTTGGTTTTTGTGTGAAGTGAGTGATACTAAATAATAGATTAACCCACTTAATTAAACTAGATTTATTTTAAAATATGCAAATAAGAAGATAAATTCTCTTTAAAATAAAGGAAAGTAATCTAAATATTTTTGCCTTTTTTTATTTTTTTATTTTTAATGTTTTCTAATGAAAAAGAAATTTCATTAAATAAAACAAACACACAATAAAAAAATCAAAGAAAATAAGAATAGTGAGGCCCTTTATTTATCCCACTAGGCATGCTAGAATGTTTAAGGTATTATATATATATATATATATATATATATATATATATATATATATATATATATATATATATATAAAGTAAACTACTCAAAAACTTGAAATAAGATACAGGGTTTTACAAGACTACCTGTGATTGAAAATGATTGTGTATTGTATCTGGTGATGTGAGAACTCCATTTTGTATTGGAAGGATTACCTACACAAAATATAAAACTCAAATAAAAGATATGTTAATATGATAAATGAGTGGGCTACCTAGTATGAGACTAGTCTCATGAAGTGGTACACTTCCTTGCAAGAATGTTAGCCCACTATGTTAGATATTAAGCAAATAAATATAACTAAAATTACAATAAAGATTTCAACAAGATAAGTGAGATAATAAAATAATTTAAGATATAATATATGTTCATTAGATGGAGATTTGAAAATAAAAAATTCTAATAGTCTCTCGTAATGTCCTCTTTAGCTTGGATCACTTATAACTAGTCTACAATTGATTCTAGGGTGCGGATGAACATAATAGCTCAAATGCCTAGCTCAAATGAAATGTCACTTTGATTTGAGAAAAGGGGATGCAAAACTATAGGTAAATATTGATTAATAACCACTCCATGAATAATTATAGGAAGAGTCATCTACAAGATATCTATAACTTTGACAAATAATGATCTAAGATGTTAATCAAACTATAAACTGAAAGTGACACATGTGCAAATAAAATGGATTTTTTTGTAGAGATTGATGCCAATCTATAGGATCAATGTTGATTCAAGGAATCGATGTAAATTATATAAATTTAGACAAAGGTCTCAAGATAGGGTTTTAAAAGATGGATTTAAATGGATCCAATATGGTTTTGAGGTGTCTAGAGCCGACTAAAGATATTCTAGCATAGATTACATGGATAAACTAAATATAGAACTGAATGTAAAATGACATATATATAGAATAAATAGTATATTGAATTTTTAAAATTAATGATAGTCTAAATTTTTTATTGATTCCAACCTATTGCAGACTACAATTTTGATAGGATGATTTTTGATCTACTGATGGGGCGGATGAGTTAATGCATGTGTCAAAGATTCCCAGGAACAAATAATTATTTAACTAATACTTGAGACAAATTTTATCAGCCTTTTGGTATAATCATAAGTGCCAAAAATTGGTACTTTAGCCTAGTGAAGGATTTGGTTAAATTGATGCCAATTCAATAAAATTGATGTTGATCATAAGGATCACCAATAATTCCTAGCTAAACTTACCCAAGTTGTTGAAATAATTTAACTATGAAGTTAATTTGAGATCTTAGTTATTTAAGTGATTTCAAGATTACGAAGAGGTTAAGGGTGGTTAAAACAACCTACCTTGCATTCTATTTTGGATAGATTTATTTAGATTTTACCATAGGTAACTAATTGAATTAAATTACTTAAGTTTAAATTAATTAATAAAATTTAATTAATTGATGATATGTGGGTGAGTTGGTAAAGTGACTTAGAGTGAATTGATTGCTACAAACACCACCCAAGTTCAAATCTTAGATGGTATTAGAGGTAGATTATGGTTGATCATTGATTTTTTGGAGCTGGTTGTAGTTGTTGATGGTATTCTTACACTAGGTATGGATTTTTTTGGTAATTTTGGTACTATTTTATTTGGGAATTTGGGCCCCTAATTATTTCCCAGACTGGTTGGAGATCTGATCAAAAGCATATAGGGTAAGGATCCCACCAAAACCATGTCATTCCAAAAAAAATGTAATTATGCAAAATAAATGGTAAAAGGGTAATTAAATATTTACATGGGATAAAATAGGAATAATCAAGAAGGGGATCTAAGATGTAAACTAGCACAGTATTATTGTCAAAAATGCTAGTGCCTATAGTAACATTGTGTGTGAATTCTTCTATGTTTAAAATTTTATTTTGGAAAGAAATTATGTATTTTAGATTAAAGATGGAAAAAGAGGAGGTTATACTCTGATGAATAGGAATATAAAATATTTATAGAGAAGATTTTTTGGACCTTGAATTTCATATTTATTTATTCTAAGTTCTTTTTGGAAATGGTGCAAATGATAGAGGCATGGAAGTGAGCCAAGTCACATGAGAGATACAATGCAGATGGCCTTGGTGCAGGAGAAACAAGTCACAAGGATGAACAAAATATATGAATTAAGGATGCAAGACTCAAACAATAGCATATGACTTGGACAAGGGCATAGAAATCAAAGATAGTAAGGAAGCAATTCATGCAAGCATTAGAGGAGAATAGTCCAGCACAAATCTAACACCGATTGACGAGAAGATAAGAGCACAAAAATGAATATCTAGAATAAAGAAGGTATATAGTGGGAACTGGTCTTTGAAAAGTCATCATTTTGATATCAATACTATAACAAAATGGTTGGGATAAAACCATGTATAAATACCCCTAGTTTTACTTATAAAGGTGAATTTTTTAATGGTAATCTTATAATTATAATCTTGAACTTAGTCATGATCCTAATATGTGATGTGACCTATATATGGTGACCTTTGATATGTAATGAGATAGAATACTTGTGCTACTAAAATATATATTTTAATCTTGTTATGAAATTAATGGTATTACTGCTCTTTTTCTCAATTTGCACCTATATTTTTCTATGATGATTAGTTTAAGTATGGAATAAAATGTTAGGATTAGATATACTATAATGTTTATGGTTACAAACTATGTTCCTATTTAACCACCCTAGTATAGATAATTTAATGTATACACCATCACACAACATAACTAACATGAATTGGTCTTAAGCTGTGTGCTTTGAGTGAGGAGGTGTTTTAACATTTTAGGGTTTAGATATGTAATTATTATGTTTGATTAAAAGGTTGAGTAGTGTAAATCAGTGAAATGATATGCAATAAATAACCACTAATTTATTACAAATTTTGACTTACTTTGAATTTCTAAAAATAGTAATAAATATTTATCTAGAAAATACCTAACATAGAAGATCTGAGTACTGAAAACTAAGATATAAATAGGTCTATGTTTTGTAAAATATATCCTTGTGTCATATCTTCTCCTAGATAGTAGCACCACACTTGGACAATAATGCCATGTGGCTCTAGTGTCCTAAAAATGGTGCTAGTGTCCTATGTGTAGGATTGTTCCTAAATTTTAGGTACATCTGCACCTATGTTTTTGGGTTCTACTCCTACATGCACGAAGTCTAAAACTCTATAGTGTGCCTATAATATCTAATTTTTGATGCTATCCCTGATCCTCTTTGCAAGTAGGGTATGATCTAAAATGTGTGTTCATTATTTGGATAGGTTGGACATTCTCAACACCCCACTATGAAGAGAGTTGCCTACATACCAATACTTTAAGGAGGGATTAATTTTAATGTATTTCTCCCTACCTAAGTGCTAGTGAAAATGAAAGTGATTCTAGAATGATATTGGTCTTAAATTCCTTGACTGTGCTTGGGATTGGAAATATAGAAAATCTAGGCTTATGTAATTTGTAGATGGTAGTATGTAGAATTAGGGTGAAATAGGGATTAATACCCTTGATTTTACTCAACTTGTTTCATTTTTGAATAGGTATTTTGCATCTATTTTCCATCTAGTGGATATAGGTCCAAAATTCATGTATTTATAGTGTTTTGCAGCTTGTGTGAATAATAAAATACGCTTAGTCTGACCTTATAAGGGTTTAAATTTTGAAAATATATCCATTCAATGAAGTTAGGGTAAAGGACATTAGTGCCATGTTGGGGACACTAGCTCTATGTGGCTCTAGTGTCCCTAATGTGGCACTAATGTCCCACTAGCAGGCTATTAGGAATGAAGGGCTAGGATATAGTAATGAAGGTCTGAGACTATGTTTTATCTAACTAAGGATGCCTATGGTCCATAAAAAAGGTAAAAAACCCTGATAAAATGATCTAGGATAGGTTTAGGGCTAAACTAGGAATATGTTATCTCAAGTAGCACTCTTAGCATTCAAATACCACTTTTAGGTGATTACATTCCCTCCATTTATGCTAAAAATGCATCAAAGTGAAATGATTAGTATAAAGGAAAAAGAAGCATACCTAGACTTACCTAGGAAGTGAAGCCTGTGTAGTTGAGTCTGAGTATGTGAAGTTGGGTATGCATATGTGAAGCATAATCTAAAGCATGAATTTTAATGAAACATGCATAAAATAGACCTTAATTGAGAGATATCAAAAGCAGAAGACTATGTTGAATAAATAAGTAACTGATTAAAGTTGAGTAAAGAGATGGGAAAGAGGAAAGGAATGAATACACCTCATTGGGTACATAAACAAATGCATAAACCTAGTGATAACATGTGTGTGCATGTACATAGTGATCAAATCATTAAATAACTTGGATTGAGCTGATATATTACTCAATCCACATATGTGGGTGGCTTAAGGATTCAATCCAATTTTGAATCCATCATTTCCCACCCCTACTTGGTGGATCATGACCTATGAATAGCTTGGATTAGACTAAAAATGTGTCTAATCCTCTCATGTGGGTGGCACAAAAACTTAATTTGTATATGACACCATAATTTCCCACCCATGTGTGGTTGATGAATATGAAACTAAACTATCTAAAATATTGGAAATATCTAGCTAGGTATATCTAATTATGTATGTCAAATTTATGACCACGTAGGTATATTAGGGGTTATGGTAAACTTGGGAATGCCAACCACTATAGATGGAGTAAGGAATAAAACTAGTGACAACCTAAAAAATGATGAATTCAAGTATAAACAACATAGAGAATAACATGGATTTTTCCATTCCATCTGTTCAACCTATGTGTAAATGAGTATACAAAAATAATTTGCCATGCACATGCCCCCAATCTAATATCTGAGTATACTAATTTTGGATTGAGTTGTAATGAGTGTATCTAAGTATTTGAATTAAATATGGGAATCATGATGTCGTGAATTACTCCCCTAATTTAAGTAAATGATATGAATCTAAGATAAACTAATATGAATACAAGATAAATTTGAGCATAACTATCAAACATATAGTTGTATATGTACAAACTTGTACTATACCTAGTGTACTATTCTAGCTAATCTGAACTACCATGAAACTAGGGATATTGGATAGTAGCACCATGTCTTAGACAATAGAACCATGTGGTGATAGTGTCCTAATCTAGGCACTAATGTCTATCTGGTCTGAAATCTATGTCACTATATTGATTCTTAATTCCCTATTTTTTATGTGTTTTACTTGTGTTTGATTTTCTAAAATTGAGCCTATGTGTTGAAAAATGTTTTATGAATGCAATGTAGGAGGCTGATCTCTATGAAAAACCCTTATAAATGACCCCTTTTTAGGGTAGTTTCTAAACTTGTAAAATAACTATCCTTAAAATAAATAGCTCTGAAAAATGTGTTATCCAGGGCATATATGATAATTGCATGATTATCTAATACAATGTGCAAACATAACATTAGAATGTAAGAGAATCTAAGCATAAGTATGTAATTTAAGATGTATGTTATGTATATCATTGCATAAGGTTGTAAAGATAGATTTCATTAGTGTTTATAACAATAAATATGAGTAGCTACCTAGGGAAATGGGGCATGATGTCCATCATGGTGCCCAAATAGTAAGGGTAGATGCATGAGGTCCCTCGTGGCATCAAAAAATGGTATGTGTAACAAGAAAATACAAGTGTCATGTCCATGAATCATATAAGAAATCATACACACAAAACACATGAGACATAAAAAATAGGCTAAGGGGACATAATATAAGGGATATGGGCACATGCCACTAAATTTGAGAAAATAAGACATACAAGGACATGTTTAAATGTCCACATACACAAGCAACAAGCAATTTGGCTTAGAGCCACATAGAATGACATGTTCAAATGTTTGCATACATAATTAGGAAAACACACACAAGAAACATGGGCACATGTCCAAGACATACATGAATATAAGTGGCATAGAGCCAAAGAACAATAACACATTAAAATGCCCTCGCATAAAAGAAGCATAGAAATACAATCAAGTCTAAACTATGAATGCTAGAAATGAAATCTTGCACGAATGTAGTATGAATCTTTAAAAGAGATAGGATGTACATATATTGAGTCTAAAGTAGTAATAGCCAATAAAATAATTTGAGTATGGATATCAATGATCAATATCAAGATATAAGAAGGCTAAAACTAGAATACAGAGAATGTAAGGATATAACTTGATAATATAAATTGTGTATAGGATGCCCCCAAGTGGGTATATGTGTCAAATAAATAACCATAAATTAGTGTATATTCCCCCAATGGGTAGATAATATCAAGTCTATATTAGTGTAATAGACCTCAGTCATGTATGCAATCTATAAGCACTCGACAAGGACAAGTGAAACATGTAGTATGATAAAGCCAATTATACTAAGATAGCTAACATATGTAGTGTCTATAAAATATAATAAATGTAAACATGCCATGCATATAATCTATAAATTTGTGTTTATTAAGTAATATTTGAATGTTTTAATGTTTTATCATGTTATATTATTGTTATTATTATTATTATTATTATTATTTTGGATATATATGTACAAGTAACATGAAAATGAACTATGTACAAGGAGAAAAAGAAAGGGAAAGTATGTACAAGAAAATATAAACCATACTAACTAATGATTCTCATTGGAGACTCACTATCATTGTGGCCTATGTCAAAAATAAGAATGGTAATCTCTCATGCAGTGTGAATTATATGTTGTAGTTTAATGTTGTTGTAATAAGAATCTAGGTATTATTCATCATCAAAATCATAATATTATTTCCATGAGAATCATGATAACCTAGAATACTAGAGGGAATTATCTTATACTATGGATTTGACCTTTTTGAATTGTGCATTGGCATATTGATTGTGATTTTTCCCTTTGAAATTGTGCTTATTGTAGTCATATGGTGTCATGGAGGCTCTTTTGCTAAAAAACTTGTTTTGAGAATGCTTATTTGTGTAACATGATTTTGACTTTGCAACTTAAGATCTTTCTCTTTCTGTACATTTCTTGTGTATCTAGATATTTTGCATTGATAAATTATATTTGTGAATTATTTGTCTTAGGATGTTCAGTAAACCCCAAACCTTGTTGACCAATATTATCAATTGATAAAATAGGAGTAGTGATGCCTTGGTATCGATTGACCAAACCTTCATCATAATAATCAAATTGTTATAGATATTTGTGACCAAAATCATACCATTTTGAAACTTTAGCCTCATTTTAGAGAGGTATGTTTTCTTGATTTACATGTGCTTGTTGTATTTTTTTTGCTCTAATTGTGTTTTATGAACCTTTTATTGTTTAGAGTTATGTTTGGTAGCCATTTTGTATTGTTTTTGAATTTGACCCTTTTTGAATTTATAAATATGTCATTGTATGTAATTTGGATGAAGTGTCACTATATGAGCCATCTTTATCCATTATTTGTTGTATTTTCATTTTCAAAGCTAAACATGAATTAGTGTGGTGCCCATGTATTCTATGATATGCACAATAATATCTGGATCTCCTTACTATGTGTATATGGGTTAGGTTGATCAACTTAGATTTAATAATTTCTCTTAGTACCTCACTTGAACTCCTATTTGACCTTTGAATGCATTTTTAATCACTATTTGTAGATGTACTTTGTTGTGATTTATGATTTGGATATGTAACATTGTTTTCCACAAATTGACTAGGTGAAGATGCATATACATGATTTACACTATTTTGAAATGAAGGCCTTTGTCTTGTAAATTGATTTTATGATGTTGTAATATTTTCATGTAATAGTTGATTTTGATTTTGTAAACCTAGAATTATCTTGCTCATATTGATAATTTGTTCACATAGAATATCACAAGTGTAAACCCTAGTTATTTTTTATTGAACATGTAGGAACACACCCTATAAGGAAGAGGTGTGAATATATTGAGTATGGGTATTATCTATCACCCTCATGGATATGAGGAGGAGAAGGAGATTATTTCCTATGCATAAGATATGACATTAAAACTTGAAACATATTTGTTAGCTTATGTGCGAAATCCTCTATGTGTGTATGGGTTTGATTTTTAATGTAATTCCACATAGGAGAAAGATAAAATGATATGAGATATGACATATATTTAAACTGATATAAAGCATCATCTATACATGTGTTTATGTATTTTTTGAATTCATTCTGAATTAAATTGAAGAAGCATGCAAATAAAAGTATTAAACTTTGCAACAAAAAGTGATTAATTTCTTCTATCATTATGATCATAATTATATGAAATATAAATCATAAGGTATATGGATCTAAAATCTAAATTATTTAAATGTAAACCCTAGGGTTATTTAGATTTAGGGTTTTGAATTAGGATTGCTTTGCAAAAATTTAAATTACATTAAATAAATGAAACCCCAATTTGGGATTGACTAAATGAGATAGGTTATGCCAAAAAATTATAAAAATATAAGTTTTTAACCCTAATTTAGTGCACAAAAATTAGGAGAAGGTAAAACCCTATGTAAAACTAGGGTTTTAAGTAATGTTCAAAGTAAGCCAAGTTCACCAAATGTTTTAACCTTTTAGGGTTTATCTATGTAAATCCTATCTTTGATTAAAGGGATAAGTAGTCTAAATCAGTGAAATAATATGTAATAAATAACTATTGATTTGTTATATATTTTGACTTTATTTGACTTTTTTTATAAATTTATAAATATGTGAAAATAAAGACTTATCTATAAAATACTTGATGTGAAAGATATGAGGGCTAAAAAATAAGATATGATTAGGTCTGAGTGTTATCAACTTGATCCCTATGTCAGATCATCTCTTAGACAATAGTGCCGCACTTGGATAGTAGTACCATGTGGCTCTAGAGTCATAAAAATGGTGTTAGTGTCCTCTGTGTAAGAGTGTTTCTAAATTTTAGGTGTACCTACACTTGTGTTTCTAGGTTCTGTTCCCGTGTACATGAAGTTTGAAACTTTGTATTATGTATGTAATAGCTAATTTATGATGCTAACCCTAATCCTTTTTGAAACTAGGGTATGAGTTGAAAAAGTGTGTTTGTTAGTAGGATAGGCTAAACATCATCAACACCCACCTGTGAAGAAAGTTTCCTACATACCAATAATTTGAGGAGGAATCGAGACCAATGTAGTTCTCCCCACCTAAGTGTTTGTGCAAGTGCAAGTGATGCTAGAGTGATAATGTCTTGAATGCCTTGAGTGTGATTAAGATTGAAAATATGGAAAATCTTGGATTACAGTAGTTGTAGATGGTATTATGTATAAGTAGGGCATAATAGGGATTAATAACCTTGTTTTTTATCAAATTATTTCATGTTTGAATAGGTATTTTGTATATATTTTTTATATAGTGGATAGAGGTCTAAAAGTCATGTATTTATAGTGTTTTGTAGCTTGTGAGGATAATAAAATATGATTAGACTGACCTTAGGAGGGTTTAACTCTTAAAAATATATTTTTCTGGGTAATTTATGGTAAAGGAAATTAGTGCCATGTTGGGGACACTAGAACCATGTCTAGTTGGCAAGCTACTGTGCATGAAGGGCCAGGATCTAGGAATGAAGGTCTGATACTATGTTTTAGCTGACCAAGGATGCTTGTGGTTAGTAAAAAAGTTATTAAAGTGTGATAAAAGGCTCTAATATAGGTCTAGAGATAATCTATGAATAGGTTATCTTAAGTATCACTCTTAGCACTCAAATAAAAATATTAGGTGATTACAGTGGGTAAAGTTAATTCTTGCATGATATGCCAACACACTAGTTCATTGGACTACTTATTCTCCATAGGCACATAACTATGATAAGTCATGATAGAATAAAGGAAAAGAACCCAAAAATTTTATTTCATTGTAGTCTAGTTGGTTGAGTTTGATGGAATTATTGTAATGAATTGGGATACTGACATTGTGTGCTCTGAAGAATTTGAAATAGAGATAGTAGAGGGATCTTTGGGAGTGAAAGTTTAGTATAGTAATTTACATTTAACATTTAATTTTACAAAAAAATTATTCCATTGTAGTCTAGTTGGTTGAGTTTGATGGAATTATTGTAATAAATTGGGATACTGACATTGTATACTCTGAAGAATTTGAAATAGAGATAGTAGAGGGATCTTTGGGAGTGAAAGTTTAGCATAGTAATTTACATTTAACATTTAATTTTACATTGTAAGTATGACCTATGGCTCACCTTAGAATGCCAAGTGGACCTAAATAAATAGTGGGAAAACTAAAGGCCCAACCATATTGAATCAACCTTCCTTAGAGCCCACTATTTTTGGCGTACCTATGGCTACAAGAAGCATGTGAGGAAGAACCAATGGTGGTTCTATTGGAGGAGTATCTGGTAACATAACTAGAGGTGTTATAAGACCTCCACCATAGGGTTTAGGAGGGACTAAAAGAGCACCACACTAGGGTCCACTAAAACCACCAAGTGTACATATGGTATACTATGAGATGATGCTTTATCTCCTCAAACATCAAGGATTCAAAAATGAAATGGAAAATGTTCATAAGTGTGAACTCATTTGGGAAGGATGGGGTGTCACTTTTTCAAAATAAAATGATACTTAGTTTTCCAATACTTTATTGGATCATGAACATAGATGGTAATAAAAATTTTACCCTCAAAAAGATGTGGTGAATTATAAATTGCTAAAAACTACTTTTCTTTGAGAATTTGACATCCTAGAGTTTGAGCAATAGAGTATTGCTTCCCTAAATAATATCAAAAAATACATCACTAAGAGTGTGAATGAGTATGACACATGTTTCAAAACACTTATTTCAAAAATATTATTTAATATTAACCCAACATAACATGCTTAATATTTATTAGGAAGGTTGTTATTTTCTTTTTGTTGAGCTCTATTTCAAAAGACCTTTACCGACCTATGAAAGAATCTGGAAGCTACTCTCTACATCAAAGTTGTGGGAAGTATAGATACAGGGTATTTTAATATTTTTTAGTTAATTTTTATTTAATAAATTTAACTTACTAAAAATAGATATGATATAGGGTTTAAAGAGGAATACCTATGATGGGGTTTGTACACCATTGATCCAATGAAGTATTAACTCCTTTTAGGGCTAGGAAGGACTACCTACATAAAAGAGACAACTTAAACAAGATTAGATTAATAAGATAGATGAGTGGATTGCTTGATACAAGATTAGTTTTAGGAAGTGGTAAATTTTGTTAGAGGGATGTCAGTCCACTATTTTATGCAATCAAACAGATAATATAATGATAAAAATTTCAGTAAAGCATGTGATAAGACATGATACTAAAATGAATCAAATCAATCTAAAAAATAGATGTTATCAAAATGTTCATTCCAATATGCTATAGCTAAGTCTTCTTGTTATTAAATTACTTCTAGTTATTCAATGATTAATTTTAGAGTTGGGGCAAAGATGATCATTCAAAGACCTAACTCAAAGGAGATGTCACTTTGATCGATAAATAATGGGTGAGGAACTATGGGTAAGTCTTGGATTGAAACCACATCATGTATAATGCCAAGTAAGGTCATCTACAAATAGTAGTGATGATTTCAAGACTTGGAAATAGAAAATTAGAAACACTTAAAAATGCTAGACTAGTCTTAGGTTTCAGATAGAAATAAAAACATAGAGATCGATGCTAATTATCTCAAAATTGGTATCAATTATGTAATCGATTTTGATACATCCAAGAAATCATCATTGATCCTAATAGTAGACATAAAATTTTTAGGAAAGGGACTAAATGAGGGATGTAAGAGATTCTAAAAAGCTTAAGGACTAGTCACTGATTATCCAAATAGATTAAGACTAGTAAACAAAATATAAATGGATAACAGAGTAACCAGAATGTACTTAAATAGACATAATATTTAAATCTAAAAATGCTTCTTATGTTTAAAAAAATGACTCATTAACAGGAATGTGATTGAATATTGATAAAGTGAGGATGGGCTGAGATCAAGGTGGCATTCTTCCATTGCACTCCAAATAAAATTTTTTAGCATTCCAGTGTCGAAATTTAGGATCCCACACCCATTGAGTATAAATCAACATTGATCCTAATAGGATTGACAATGATTACAAGGATCGGTGTTGATCTAGTCCAAGTTTAAATTGTTTGTTTGAATAACTCCAAATCATTTGATTAAACTTAGTCTAGGTTGATTTTTAATAGGGATCGATTAGGGAAAAGTTTTTAAGAGGTTAAGACAACTTACCTCTAATAAACTTAGGGAGATTTTACTAGATTTAGGGATGGTTAATTATCTACTTAGTTAAAAAGGTAATTAATTATATTAATTAGGCAATGTAAGATGGTAAATATTAAAACTATATTAATTAACATAAAAAGGATGGAAAGGGGTAAGACACATTTTTCATAATATAATAGTGTAAATTTATAGTGTCTACATTTTCCCTTTTTTTTTGAGTAGTTTGTGATAACCTACCATGAGACAAAAAATAGGATGGGTGTAATGCCCCAAATTTATATGAGGTGATATCCTTGCTCAAACTGAAAGCCAACAAAGGATGACAAGGCAGAGATAGTTTTGAAAATGAGGTGGTAATGGGTGAGGTAGATGGAAGATGACTGTCAAAGACATAAGGATAAGCATGAAATATAATGTTACACTAACAAGATATAGGATATCCAAATAGGAATACCCTAAGGCAAACAAGTAATGGATTGCCATAACTATGAACATATAAATTCTATTAAAGGCAGTGAAGAGGTCAAAGGCTAAGGTGGGATAACCAAATCATTTAGTGTGCTTGGTATGTGTGCACTATATAGGGACACTTTCTCTCAAGATGAGGTACATTTTCAAGATCCATAAGGGATAGACACTGAAATGAATGTAGACCTCTCAAAAGCTATGGGAGCATTAGGTGGCCTATGTCCACAAGCGAATAATATTGGGCAATAAAAGATAAGATAATTATAACAAATTATAACTTAAGTAGCTTTGGAATAGGGATATAAGGATGTAATAAATTTTTAATTAGTTAAAGGAAGCTAAAATTAACCAAATTGACATTGATGTAATGGATTGATATTGATTAGGAGAGAATTGAAATTGATCGTAAAAGAATTGACATAAACCTTAAAGGTCTATAAATAGGCTATCAAATAGATTTAGAGCTCATTTTTCAATTGAGAACATGTGAGCCAGAGCTTAAAAATTTGACATATGTCTACATATTTGAGCGAAATATACACTATCGAGGCTAGCAAAAGTGGGCGACAATGATGATGATCACACAATGAGGTAGGGCTAAAATGTTTTTTTGATTTTTTTGCATTTTAGCTAGTTTTAGATAGGTTTTTATACCACTAGGGTTAGTAAGGGTCGACATCAATCCATAATGGATGGATACTAATTCCCTAGTGATAAACCATCAATTAGTTACAAATTGATAATGATATACCAATCCGTGATGATCAGGTACAATTCAATGTCAATCCCTTAAGGGATGATGCCAATTTTTAGAGGGTAAAGAAAACTTAATGGATAGGAGTAGTGGATATGAAACTAAAGAAACTTAGGGGATTAATTAGATTTCAATCATGCATATTATTGACCGTACGAGATCAAGTACCACCATTGTTGGAGTGACTATAAGAGGTGATGAAAGATGCATATTGGGAGCACCTTGAGGTGGTAGGTTTAGGAGGAATATGCCACTATGACCAAGTACACTGGGATCAAATTATACTTGTGACATTACTAGAGTGATGGGATCTATAGATAGGGACCTTCTAGCTACTGACTAGAGAGATGACCTTGAATCTAGAGGACATCTATAGCATATTAAGATTTTTAGTGTAGGGACCAAATATTATGCCAATGGATGAGAGAGGATGGGCAAAAACATTGACATGGTTGTATGGTGATGATGATATAGATATTATATTCATAGTGAGAGATTTTAATTTTGAGGTTCTATATGATCAGGATAGGGATAGGAGATGGGTGATTATGACGATGATGTTGGCCTTCTCTTGATATACATTGCTTGACTCTAGTGGAGGGAAACTATCATAGATCTTGAGAGGTGTCCTACCATATATGTGAGGGCATCAAGAAGTATTTTTATGGTCTCCCACACTACTAGCATAGAAATACAAGGACTTATAGGGATGGAGTACATAGAAGTGCTTTGGGCTAGATGTGACCTATTTTTTACAGTGTTAGGCATACAAGCACATCCAAGTAGTATATAAACTAGGGCTGCCATAGATGGGATGGCATTGGTTTGCATTTATTGTTGGGTTTCTAGGATGGAAGGATGACTTTGACCATCCATATGGAGATGAGAGAGTTCATGACTTACACTAATAAAGATAGGTTTTAAAGGAGTTAGAGTAGGATGAGGTGATATAGAGGCCATATATTATGTTTCTAGCATGGCCAAGGATGGAGATAGAGTTGATGGTAGGGCAACAAGTGAGGTGATGTGAGTGTGACACAAATAATGTGGAGCTAATCTAGTTTGGGTATATGTAGTGATAATTTGGATTGTGATGGGATATACCTAAGGCACCCCAAGTATATAATAGGGATGACTCTAAGGGGAAACTACTAGAGCCATAACTTACAGAGCTAGATCTTTTGGTAGAAGAGGAGATAGAGGGATTAGGTGTGGTGATGTTAGATTTATAGAGGCATACATTCTATGGTGGGTGGACTAGCTTGGAAGAGGACACGAAAGGGTGGTGTGACAGAGATGGGAGATGGGAGATGTAGAGATGGTGGATGTGAAATTCATAAGAGGATATTGGTAAGGGATGGAGACATATAGATGGTGATAACAGAGAGGGATGTGGCTTGGGAATAGTATTTTAGAGTTGTATTTGAGTAGGATAACCTATAGGAGATCTTGATATAGTTATAAGGGTGATATAATGTATTAAAACATAGATATGATGAGGCATGCCAAACATAGAACATGTATCATGAGTAACACAAGAGGATCTAAGTACTGGTAGGGGTTATGTTAAGAGCAGTATCAAGATGTAGTACTAGAGGATGTGCACAAGGTAGGATGATGGGGCCTCTAGGTATAATGAGCATGGATAAATATAAAGACATGGTAGAGCTTAGATATTATGAATAGATTGTTATAGATAAGTTTTCAAAAGTTCCTAGATATTATAGTCATATAACCATGTGGGGTGGGACTCCATAATGGACATAGACTACCATAGTTAGTGTGGGGAGTATACCACATGAGAGAGATAAGAGGCATAATGGAGGAGATGTAGGTGATAATGGAGGATGTGGAGTAGATATCTATCTGATGCCATATCTATTTTATTGAGTAGCCATATCTATGGATGACTATATGGATTGGCTTTGTACATATATTATATATTATGACATTTTTATGATGTACATTTGATTTTTTGGATAAATAGATTCATGAGTATCTATTACACACATTTATTACATGAGCTTGTGTTATGTGATTATGGATTTGGATTTATGTTGAGATGGCATTTGAGTTTATTTATATCATGGGTTATATTGATTGTATGGTGATTACATGGATTATGATGTTTAGATCATGTGATGTTACTTTAGATTTTTATCTTGTTTATAGATTTATGTTTATGTGTTTTAATGGATTAATGATGGATTATGGATTTTAAATTATACACTAACTTATGACGTTGATGGATTTATGACGCATTTAGCTATGGATGTTATATTACATAGATGGTGTTTATAGGGATTTTTATTTTTGATCATATTAATTAAATTATATGGATGGGATTTTATATCATGGTTGATTATGTATTGTGGTAATATTTTAAATGAATTTAAATATTTATAAAAAATGTTAAAAAATGGCTTATGTATTAAATTATCAAGGATGCATGACTTGTAATTGGCTTGGGCCTCAACCAAACCTAAGCCTCTTGTTGTTTTTGTATATATTCCCTTTTATCCAATGTTAAGGAAAATCCTTAACAATTCCTTGTCAACTAAATTAATAAATCTTTGGTTTGAAAAGGGAATTTTTATGTTTACAAGAAATGGGGGGAAAAATTAATTCTCTGGGAATACACATGTTATTTTTTGTTTCCAAGTTTTTTTAACTTAAATTAATCCATGGATATATGTAGACTGATCAATGTGGTAAATATAAAAATTCAGTGAAAGATGATCAATGTGGGAAGCTTTTATGGGATTTGATTTTATAGATTTTTTTGAAGGGTTTACTTTTAATAGGAAATTGATCAATGCAAGAATTTTCCTACATCATAGGCACATAGCCATCATTCAAGGGAGTGGTCTACATGTTTAGGTAGGTGTGTGTGTGTGTGTGTGTGTAATTATCCTTTGAGGGATCAGTCTATAGCTTTAATTTTTTCTTGATTCTAATAACAACTGTCCTTTGATGGATTAGTATGTCACTTTGATCTTTTCTTAATTTTGTAACCCAAATTAACCTTTTTGCCATGGATTAGATGTAAGGCCACCTAGGGTGTTTTCATAAGCCATAGAATAAGGCCATGTATTATTCCTTTTGAACAAGATATTTTAGGTGAAGGACTTTAGGAAATAATGATTTAGAACTCCACTCTATTTTGAGTGGAGCTAATCCATGAGAACATGCTATGAACATATCCAAGGTATCCATATGTAAGGATAAAATGGGTATACTACCAAAAATCTACATGAGTTTTAATCATTATGGATTATGTTTAAAGATAGGGGATAAGATTTTAAGATAACTTATGCTAATTGGAGTTTACAATACAATCATTAAAAATAGAAAGGATACAAATAGAAAGCATTAAAAGGCTCACGCTCTAGTTTTCCATTAAGGGAAGCTAAATAATATGCCCCAAATCCATATTTATGAGTGATAATATAGCACCCAAGCTAATTCAAATCAAACTTTCCTTGTTTACTTCCCTCCATGTTTATGACATGTTGAGTTTATTTAAGGACAAGGTCATCGATATTAAATTATCATTTTTTAAAATACTGATTATATGCATGTTTTATCCATTCTTGATATAAATGAAGGTCATTAAGGTTGTGGCTCGATGCTCATCTAAAACATATAGCTATGCTAATAATTTTGGATGGTAATCCTCTTCAGAAATGATATCTTTAAGAGAGATTCAAAGGGAAGGAATTTTGACTTCTAAGGGGAGAACTGCTTCAGTACCATAGACTGAAGAAAAAGGGGTAACCCCCATATGTGTTCAAATATGAGTTTGATAAGCCCATAAAGTAAAAGGTATATGGAGATGCCAATATTTTATATCCTCATTAACCATTTTAGTTAACATCTTGATAAGGATTTTATTTGATGCTTCGGCTTGTCCATTGGCTTGCGGATAATAAGGTGACAAAAATCTCAGCTTAATGTCAATGGAATCACATAACTTTTAGACTTGTTTATTTTAAAAATATTTACCATTATATGTAATTATTTTATGCAGGACACCAAAATGACATATAATATGATGATTAATGAAATGAACAATCTTATTTACCCTATTCAAAATAAGGGGAATGGATTCCACCTATTTAGCAAAATATTCAGTAGCAGTAATGATAAAGCTATGTACCTAGGAAGATTTATGATTGTTATGCCCTATAAGGTCTAATCCCTATTAGGATAAAGGCCAAATGTCCTTGAATACTTATAATGCATGACTAGGGATATGGGTAAATTGGCATGTTGTTTCCATTTCACACATTTCTTAACATACTCCCAATAATCTTGATTCATAGTGGGCCAATAATAACCTAGTCACATAATTTTCTTGGTGATAGTTAAACCATTAAAATGATCACCGCATATTATATCGTGAGTTTCCTTGATTATGAAACTTACTTCAGAACCTCAGAGGCAATGGAGAAGAATGCCATAAAAACCTCGCTTATAAATCACACCCCTAGTATTACATATTAGTTAATGCACTGATGAAAAACACACTTAGCATTTTTTGATAAATCTAAAAGAATGACACCTTTAGACAAATAATTAAATATATGAGTGTACCATAGATCCAAATGGTTTTCCTCTATAGTATGGATAGAAGGAAGATCAATTTTGGTATAATAAATTTGATTCAATTTATGGATAAGGATAAATAATTTAGATTCCTATGAGGAAGATGGGATAAAGGAGGCCAAGGAAGCCATGGTATCAGTAAAATTATTGGTTGATTGAGGAGTGGTCTAAATGACATAGAGGTTAAGGGTGGCTAATAATTGCTTGAATAATGTCTTATACGTCTGGAGGATGCTTTTTTTGCACTGATATATGCTAGTTATTTGATTGACTATCAGCTGGTAGTCCCCAAAAATATGAATTGACATAACACATAGAGCCAAAGTTATTTAGATACCTAGGAGTAGGGCTTCATATTCTACCATATTATTGGTACAGTTGAAATCAAGATTAAAATATATGGGTATAAGAATGCCTTTAGGTGGTATTATAATAATCCATGCTCCCCCTCCACATTCACATTTAGATCCATCAAAGAACAACATCATATGATATTCAAGATCACCTTGGGAAGTGGAGGGTATAGCTTCATTAGTAAATCACAGCTAGATGGTATATTATCAACAAGGGGTGCCTTGATTAACTAATCAATAATGATCTACCCCTTAATTGATTTTTAGTCAAGGAACTTGAGATCAAACTTAGCTAGAAGCATAATCCACCTTACCATTCATTGATTCTTATAGGGTTTTTAATGCATGAAAATAAGAGGATTTACATTGGTAATCACATAGGTCTTGTGATTAAGCAAATAATGAAAATTTTTAGAAGATATAAATAATAATGCCAAACATAGTCTTTCAATATATGTGTAATGAGTCTCATCTTCAACTAAAGTATGACTTATATAATAAACCACTTTATCTCTATGTTTCTCATCTTGTTGGGTAAGCATGGCACCTAGAGCATGATCTGTAACCGAGATATACAATTAAAACATTTTATCCTCTCTTGGTGGAATAAGTATAGGGGGAGATAATATATACTTTTTAAAAGTATCAAAGTCTACTTAATAACTTTAATCCCATACAAAATGGGTGTATTTCTTAAGGTGATGGAATGGTTGACATCGGTCAAATAATTATGAAATAAAGTGGTGAATAGATTGCAGTTTCCCTTGTAAACTATGAAGCTTATGGAGGTTATAAGGAGGTGGAATATTGATAATATCATTAATTTTAATAATATGAACCTCAATTTCCCTAAGGGAAATGATAAAACCTAAAACCTTACCTGATAAAACCCCAAAAACACACTTTTTGGGGTTTAAGATGAACCTAATATTTGATCAAATGAGCGAATATTTTTTGAAGGATGGATAGGTGATCTTTATGATACTTGGAATTACAAAGGATATCATCCACATAATATTTAATTATTTTGTGAATTAAATCATGGAAAATATAGGTCATGACATGTTGGTAAGATGTTCTTACATTATTTAAACCAAAAGTCATGACTCTATAGTAAAAAGATGGAGTAATAAAAGAGAATTTGTGATGATCTTCTAGGGTGATAAGGATATAATTATAAATATAAAATCCATCCATGAGTGATAAAATTTTGTGTCCTACAATGAGATGTATGAGATGGGTGATATTAGGAAGGGGGAAATCATCTTTGGGACAAGTAATGTTAAGGTCATAAAAGTTTATACAAAGGTGCAGTCCCCCTATAGTATATGTTGTAGGTACTATGTTAGATACCCATTGAGGATAATAGATAGGCTGGATAAAGTTAAAGGATAACAACTACTTCAATTCTTCCTTGACTAGAAGTGATTTGCGAGAATGCATCTTACAAAGTTTTTGATTTATATGTTTAGCTTTGGGAATTGTAACAATTTTATAGACAAATATAACAAGGTCGATTCCTAGAATATCACTATTTGACCAAGAAAATACTTAGCTATGATTGGCAAGGAACATTGTGAAATCTTGATGTTCCTAAGAGTCTAAGGATTGGCTCATCTTTGATATTTTATGGGACCTTAAATGTCCCTCTATTAATATCAATTGTGACCTCATTTAAAATACTAGGAGATTTGGATGGTATAATATTTTTTAGATATGAATCTCCTACCCCTAAATACGTTAAAATAGAGTCATTATCTTGACACTTCATTACATGGATTGAGGATGAATCTTCATCTATTGTGTCAAAAAAGCTAGGGAAAGGGATATGGTTTTATTGTTGGTTCAATAAGTTATCATTTCCAAGTGAATGATGCTAATAAAATTAAAATTAGGTAGGATAGAAATGGTGTCGTAAATTACCATAGGGAAATCAAGAGGGGATGAGGGAGTGATGCATTGTCTTGGACTGCAAATAGGGACTAGAATATTTAAAACTTTGTGATACCTGGTAGCTCAAATTTTATTATACATACATGTTGTCAACACCTACTACCTAGCTCAGCTTGGTTCAGGTTTTCTCATTGCACAATTACTTTATGTATCCTTGGCTTTTTGAAAATAGACATCGACATATATATACTAAGGCTCGGCTCTGCTTGCAATTTTAGTATGCATTTTTTTTAATGGTCAAAGAATCTTACTAGTTAGGTGTAGAAGCCTCCATAGAACTTGGGTGACCTTTCAAAAGAAAGAATCAAGTTTCTCCATTTAGGACTATATATGTCTTCCTTATCGACTTGGTGAGCTTTCGTTCTGGTTCCCTAGGTGCATCCTTCTTCGCCTATTTGGGATTGTCTCTTATTATTCATCTCGATCTGGGAGAACCTGTAATGTGATGGCATTTTTCCTAGACTATATAAGTCAATAACCATACATTATGTTTGAGCCTTACCCTTTGAATGGCATCTCCTCTACTCTCTAATCCTTCAACACCAATAATTCTACTTAGTAGACAAGAATGTCCCTATTCGAGACTGTTGGAACCCATCATGACTCGACTGCATGCCAATATCCTTGATTTCACTGAGACTCAAATTTACATGAAATAGAGAAACACATCCATCTTATCGATTGGGATAAAAAAAATAATGTCGTTCTAGTTTCCCATGACTCAGCCTTTGTAAATAATCCTGTCGTAGTTTTTACATGGACTCGGTCTCTACAAACAAGAAAGAATGAAATAGACTTACCGCTAACATTTGGGATAGATGGTGGATATCTACCATGTCATTATAAACTCCAAGCAAACATTTACACGTTGATTTACCTTGGACAGTGGGTTGTAGGTATGCATGCCTGAGTACCCTATTCATACCCTATTTAGGATTCTTACAACATTCAAAGTTATTAAGCTCTCTTGGTCACATAATACTAGTTTCAACTTGTTCCCAACATACATCCAAGGGTTCCTCATGCAACACGATAACCAATCTTTGTCAATGTTCTATAGAGAACCATCATACACATACACAGGCCTGTCACTATCAAAACCAGAATTCTATAAAGGAAACCATAACATTATCATGGAAATCAAAACTCTGTTCTTTCCTCTTCAAGTATAAATACTTACAAATAATGTTCATTGATCAAAGGCTTATGAAACCTTCATAAACACTTCCATGCCTATTCTTGGACTCCACCTACAACTTCTCTTTCTCATTCATCTTAGATCCTTTGAGATCCTCTCTTCTTACATCTCTTCCCTTGAATGAGAGGTCCTTTCCTCTCTATATTTCCTCTTCTCTACATTCCTCTCTTTTATGAAATCCAACATAATACATATATTACTCTTTAAGAAAGAGTCTCTTCTCTCCTACGCCCAACTTGGGCACTAAGACCAACAAGAAAGATTTACAATCCAACCAATATACTAATTTGGAGAAGATTTATCTCAACTAATATCTTACGGTTGAAATATTTCAACCACTCCCCTCATTTGCTCTTTAAGCCAAGATTGGCTTCCAACATGGGGATTCTCTCTTACTTAATTTTACCTTTTCACTTTTCACTTTTGACAATTACATTTACTCTCAAGGTAAAAGTTTGAAATCTAAACACAATTTGGAGGGAAAACAATAATTTGAAGTTGAATGCAACTTCACGCTAGAACATCATTTGAATTTTCATGTTTGATGACCTCAACTAGTCCTCCATGAAGCTATTGTAGATGCTCCTGCATCATACTCTCCCTGTAGAAAAGATTTGAACCTTAGTTCAAATGAAATGCTTCCTCCATGCATTAGTCTTCACTATATTCCTGGATCTCAAGGTCTTGTTGTGATTGCCAATGATGGTGTTTGTCTTTGATAGTCTTTGTCTTTCATCTTCTTTCTTTTCTTCCTTTTCTGGTATGTTCTTCTCCTCATCTCCTTTTTAGCTATTATGTCCCATCTCCATGCTTCATTCTCATCATGTCTTCAAGATCTTCTTGATCTTCTTGTTTCATGAGCTTCTCCAATGACTCATGTCTATCATTCACTTTATCAACCTTCATACATGCATACAAAACATTCAAAGCCACCTTAGAATCAAAAGCTTTAGACCATGAAGCCTCTTGGTTGTCTCCATGTTCTTGCTCCTTGATCAAAACTGTCTTGACCTCTTTGTTTTGCGCTTGTCTTGTTTCACTCAATGGTGTCTTTACCATGGCTTGTACCTTCATTCATCTCTCTTGAATGACCAAACAGCTCCTCCAACATCTTCAACTCTTCCTTTAGTGAGATCTCATCTATCTCACCATTTTCTTCATCAAACTTGGGTCCTTCTTTCTTAAGGATTACTTGTCCTTTACCCCTTATCCCATCCTTTCTTAGCTTGTTTTCACATAAATCAACTTCTTCATTAGTACACTTATCAAAAGTAATTGAAACACCATTACCTTGTGTCTCCTTACTCTCTTCAACTTCTCTTTGAAGCCATCTTGTTTGTTCTTTGTTTTCAATGAGGCATTTCTTTGCTGCATACTCTCCCCTTTCCTCATCATCCATCCATTTGAAACTCTCTCCTTGTTGTATATTAGTCCACATAGCCACTTTCCATTTTTCATTCCTCATGAAAAGATCATTAAAGGATTCAAAAACATCATCATAAACAATTTGTTTACCTTTCCATGTACTTGTGTCATCCTCATGCCTTTGGTTGCTTGTGTCAACCTTCGCCTTTCGCCATTGAGTTCTTTGTGTTGTTACAGGCACCCATACTTGTTTCTCCTTCTTATCATTTGTCTTCTCAAACCATGTAGGCATCCTACATCCATGCTCTTGTACCAACACTTCCTGTTGCTTGGGAGTTTGCTTCTTCCACCATTTAGGCATCACATATCCATGGTTAATTGGAAACTTCACCTTTCTCTTTGCTTCTCTAACATGCATATCAACAGTTTCATGCTTATAAGAATAAGAAAAATCAATTTTAGAATTCACCTTTACCTCCTTAATGGGTTGCTCCATTAGTTCTTTGACTTGCATAGCTTCTTGATTGTTTGTACTTTCTTCTTCCTTTATGCTTGACTATTATCTTTCCTCTTCTTGGCATTCAATGGCATCATATAAGTCATCCTCATCTTCTATATCTTCTCTTACTTGTATGGGTTCCTCAACACCTCCCTCATGCATTAACCAATGCATCTCTTCTTCTTTATCAACAACAACAAACTTTTTATTTTCTCCTACACATTCACTTGTGTACTTGGTGTCTTCTCTTGCACCAATATCTTCATTCTTCAAGGCTTTTCTTTTGACCTTCACAAGGCTGCTCATACCTACAATTACCCATGCAAAGACAACATTAGATATAAAAATAAGAGACCACAAGGTCCCTATGAGTGTTCTCTTCACCAACACTCTTAACTTCTCAAGTGTTCTTCCTGACACTTTATCTTTTCTTTCTTCTTCTCTCTTGTTATCCTCAATGAGAACTTTTTTCATAATCTCTTCTTCATGTTGCTCATTTAATAGCCTGCTCACACTCTTGCCTTTATGGGCTTCTCTCTTCTTGGAAATCTCATTTTGCCTTCTTCTCCTCTTCATTAGGAGATCTATTGGCCACTTCAACATCTTCCTCATTGGCCATACCCATGATTGCTTGTCCATCTACATCCAAGACTCATATCTATCTACAAAATTAGCTAAATCTCTTTTCAAACTAGCAATATCTTTATCAATTTCAATACTGGTCATACCTTTCTTCTTTTAGATGCTTGTTTTCTCCTTGGTACTCTCATGTACCTTTCTACTCTACTCTTTTCTCAATAATATTTCCATTTCTAAGATCTTCACCCAAGTCTTTTTCACCTTGGTCTGTTGATCCCTTTAGGTCCACTTGTCTCACCCAAGCCTTTCTCCTTGATTGGTCTTTTGACAATCTCCTTGATCTCACCTAGGCCTTTTGCATCCTAGTCTTTTGATCCTACTTAATGGCTTTACTTAGTCTCACATTTTGAGTCAATGGCCTGCAACAACTCTTTATACAGCACTTCAACAAACACAAATCACAAATCCAAGTTTACTTTACCTTGGGTCACCATTTATTGAGCCTCCATGAGCTCTTCTCTCTCGTTTCCAAGCTTTAATTAGCTTCAAGACTTCTTGTTCTTTTCTTTAGCAGGTTCTTCTAGTGCTCAGATTTACTGAAACTTCCTTCAAAAATCCTATAACAACTCATTAGGAATATTGATTCAACATAACCATCAACAAATTACCAAATTCCCAAGAGCTTCAAGCTCTGATACCAAAAATGATGCACTGTCTTGGACTGCAAACAGGGACTAGAATATTTAGAACTTTGTGATACCTGGTAGCTCAGATTTTATTATACATACATGCTGTCAACACCTGCTACCTAGCTTGGCTTGGCTCAAGTTTTATCATTGCACAGTTACATTATGTATCCTTGGCTTTTTGAAAATAGACATCGACATATATATACTCAGGCTCGGCTCTGCTTGCAATTTTAGTATGCATTTTTGTTAATGGTCAAAGAATCTTACTAGTTAGGTGTAGAAGCCTCCATAGAACCTGGGTGACCTTTCAAAAGAAAGAATCAAGTTTCTCCATTTAGGACTGTATATGTCTTCCTTATCGACTTGGTAAGCTTTCATTCTGGTTCCCCAGGTGCATCCTTCTTCACCTATTTAGGATTGCCTCTTATTATTCATCTCGATCTGAGAGAACCTGTAATGTGATGGCATTTTTCTTGGACTATATAAGTCAATAACCATCCATTATGTTTGAGCCTTACCCTTTGAATGGCATCTCCTCTACTCTCTAATCCTTCGACACCAATAATTCTACTTAGTAGACAAGAACGTCCCTATTCGAGACTGTGTGAACCCATCATGACTCGACTGCATGCCAATATCCTTGCTTTCACTAAGACTCAAATTTACATGAAATAGAGAAACACATCCATCTTATAGATTGGGATAAAAAAAATAATGCCGTTCTAGTTTCCCACGACTCAGCCTTTGTAAATAATCCTATCATAGTTTTTACATGGACTCGGTCTCTAAAAATAAGAAAGAATGAAATAGACTTACCTCTGACATTCAGGATAGATGGTGGATATCTACCATGTCATTATAAAATCCAGGCAAACATTTACACATTGATTTACCTTGGACAGTGGGTTGTAGGTATGCATGCTTGAGTACCCTGTTCATACCCTGTTTAGGATTCTTACAACATTCAAAGTTCTTAAGATCTCTTGGTCACATAATACTAGTTTCAACTTGTTCCCAACATACATCCAAGGGTTCCTCGTGTAACACGATAACCAATCTTTGTCAATGTTCTATAGAGAACCATCATACACATACACAGGCCTGTCACTATCGAAACCAGAATTCTATAAAGGAAACCATAACATTATCATGGAAATCAAAACTCTATTCTTTCCTCTTCAATTAGAAATACTTACAAATAATGTTCATTGATCAAAGGCTTATGAAACCTTCATAAACACATCCATGCCTATTCTTGGACTCCACCTGCAACTTCTCTTTCTCCTTCATCTTACATCCTTTGAGATCCTCTCCTCTTCTTACATCTCTTCCCTTGAATGAGAGGTCCTTTCCTCTCTATATTTCCTCTTCTCTACATTCCTCTCTTTTATGAAATCCAACATAATACATATATTACTCTTTAAGAAAGAGTCTCTTCTCTCCTACATCCAACTTGGGCAGTAAGACCAACAAGAAAGATTTATAATCCAACCAATATACTAATTTGGAGAAGATTTATCTCAACTAATATCTTACGATTGAAAGATTTCAACCACTCCCCTCATTTTCTCTTTAAGCCAAGATTGGCTTCCAACATGAAGATTCTCTCTTACCTAATTTTACCTTTTCACTTTTCACTTTTGACAATTACATTTACTCTCAAGGTAAAAGTTTGAAATCTAAACACAATTTGGAGGGAAAACAAGAATTTGAAGTTGAATTCAACTTCACACTAGAACATCATTTGAATTTGCATGTTTGATGACCTTAACTAGTCCTACATGAAGCTATTGTAGATGTTCCTACATTAGGGAGTTTCATCATCTACATCCATAGGGATATGGTGTTAAGGTGTGGAGCCTAAAAGCTTCACCAACGAGCGCATTTTAACAGTTGCAGGTTTACATAGTCACCGGCGTTGGTCAGGATTGACTGACGTCGGTCAGGAGCAGTTGAGGAGACGTTGGCATCAGCAGGGATTGGCTGACGTCAGTCACAAGCAAGTAGGTAGGAACCGGTGTCAGTTATCTGTGCATCCAAAAAGCTATTTTCGAGGACAGAATCGAGTGTTTGCATGATGAGATTAAGTTGTAGTCTTAAGTCCGCATCTCTATTATTAGTAAGACTATTTTTAGAGCCCTTGTTCAAGAGGCATAACTGTTGGTTGTAAATTCATGCTCAAGTTTCCTAATTCTATATGTAGGAAAGATCTTCTTAGCTTATTGTAGTTCATTGTATGTGAATGTTGAAGATTAGTACAGAATTGTATAGGTGAATCAATCCAGGTTGTTGGAGTTGATTGTACTTGAGAGAGAGAGCTCTTGAGGGAAAGAGATCTAGAGAGAGATCTATACATCTGAGAGAGGTGTGGAAGAAAGAAGTTTCTTCAATTGTATTCCTTATGTAAAGAGTTTAATACAAGTTTTTAGGGTGGTTTCTTGTATCTCTTCTTCTTGCTGTATTTATCATTCTAGTTACTTATCTATCTGATTTAATTCTACGGTTTATTGCTTTCATAAGTGTAATCATATTGTTGGTTGATCCCCAACAAGTGGTATCAGAGCTTAGTTACAGGCTTTAGAGATTGATACCAACAAGTGGTATTAGAGCCTTGGTTGTAGGTTTAGAGCTTGATATCCAATAAGTGGTATCAGAGCTCAGGTTCACTAACAGGTGGTTCAAATTTGTGTAGTGTGTATTGATTACAGGTTGTTCACAGGGGTTTTTGCAGGGATTTTTGTTTGAGTGGGAGAAGCAATGGCAAAAAAAAGTAAACTGAGAATGGAGAAGTTCAATGGCAAAAATTATCAACATTGGAGAATGCAGATAGAGGATTATCTGTATCAGAAAGATCTATACTTACCGTTAGATGGGATTGCAAAGAAGCCCAAAGACATGGATGATGAAGAATGGGAAGTTCTTGATAGAAAGGCTCTGGGGTCTATAAGACTGAGTCTAGCATCTACTGTGATATCTAATTTATCACAGGAAAAAACAACAGTAGAGTTGATGACTACTTTAGCGAATTTGTATGAAAAACCCTCAGCTTCAAATAAGGTATATCTTATGAAGCAGTTATTTAATTTGCATATGCAAGAAGGTAGATCTGTATCTAATCATTTGAATGATTTCCATGGAATTGTTAATCAATTAAGTTCAGTCAATATTGTGTTTGATGATGAAATTAAAGCTCTTTTAATATTATGTTCTTTCCCTGAAAGCTGGCATAGCTTGGTAATGGCAGTTTCCAATACTGCATCTGCCTCAAATATTTTAAAAGTAGAGGATGTTGTTAGTGTTATCTTGAATGAGGAAATTCACAGGAAAAGCATAGAGGAAACATCAAGGAACGCTTTAAGTTTTGAGAGCAGGGGAAGGCAAAAAGAGAGGAGCAAAAGGAGATCAAGATCTAAGTCAAAGGTGAGAGGTAGATCCAAATCCAGAAATGGTAGGAAGCCACAATGCTGGAATTGTGGAAAGATGAGGCACATAAGCAGAGATTGCTGGTCAAAGCCTAAGGAGGACAATCAGCACGAAGGAAAGGAAGAAGCAAAGGTTGCAGGTATTGCACAAGATGCTTTAATATTCTCTTTGCATAATAATATAGAATCTTGGGTGTTAGATTTTGGTGCATCTTTTCATGCTACCCCTAATAGAGAATATTTTAGTGACTATATCCATGGAGATTTTGGAATAGTATATTTAGGGGATGATGAGCCTTGTAAAATTATTGGCAAAGGAAAAGTGCAGCTGAAAATGAAGAATGTCAACACATGGGTGTTAAGAGATGTGATGCATGTTCCCAGCTTGAAGAGAAATTTGATTTCTGCAAGAAAGTTAGGGGATAAGGGTTGTATAGTAACTCTCACAGCTGAATCTTGGAAGGTGACCAAGGGTGCACTTGTAATTGCCAGAGGTAAGAGAGTAGGTACTCTCTATTTATGTAATTATGTTACTAATATTTCTCCTTCTGTATTATCTACTTCAGATGTGGATGCTAAATTGTGGCACTCAAGGCTTGGCCACATAAGTGAGAAGGGGATGTCAATTCTTAAGTCTAAAGGTAAGCTTTCATATTTGAAAAGCATAGATCTAGAATTTTGTGAACATTGTGTGTTTAGAAAATAGAAGAGGGTGAGTTTTCTTAAGACTGGGTCAACAAAGAAGAGGCATAAGTTGCAGCTTGTTCACACAGACGTGTGGGGACCGACTCAGGTAGCTTCTATTGGAGGATCAAAGTACTATGTTACATTCATAGATGATGCTACAAGAAAGGTATGGATCTATTGTATTAAGAAGAAATTTGATGTATTTGAGACTTTTAAGATTTGGAAAGCTATGGTTGAGAATGAAATAGGCAGAAGATTGAAGTGCCTGAGATCTGACAATAGTGGTGAGTTCTGCAGTCATAAGTTCAGAGATTATTGTTATATGCATGGAATCTATAAGAAAAAGATGGTTCCAAGGACACCTCAGTAGAATGGAATTGCTGAAAGGATGAACAGAACAATAATGGAGCGTGCAAGGTGTATGAGATTGCATGCTAGTTTGCCCTTAGAGTTTTGGGCAGAAGTTGTTGACACTGCAGTGTACCTGATTAACAGAGGACCCTCTATAGCTCTAGATGGTGGAATTCCAGAAGAGGCATGGATAGGTAAAAAGGTAGATCTCTCATATCTCAAATTTTTTGGTTGTGAAGCCTTTGTACACGTTGATAAGGAAAATAGAAAGAAGCTGGATGCTAAGTCTATGAGGTGCACATTTATTGGCTATGGCTCAGATGATTTTGGTTTTAGATTTTGGAATCTAGGAACTAACAAGATAATTAGGAGCCGTGATGTTGTTTTCAATGAAAAAGTGATGTATAGTGATTAGCTGAAGAAGCTGAATCAATCTAGGTAGAGTAATGGAGAATTGGACGAGGTGACAGTCCAAAATGAGCTCGCAGGAAAAAGAAATAATCACTTGCAGGAAAACATAGAGACTGATGTCGGCAGGTTAGGAACCGACGTCGGCAGGACAAAAACCGATGTCGGTCATACAGAGACTGACGTCGGTAGGACAGGCACCGATGTCAGTCAGGATGAACCGGCGTTGGCCAGTAACAGGTCTGGAAGTGACCAAGGTTGGTCACTGTTAGAGAATTTGGGTGGATAGCGTGTTGTGAATGAGTCTCAGATGCCCATCAGGGGGTTACAAAGGGTAAGTAAGACTCCAATTCGATATTCCCCTTCATTATTCTATTTATTTCTAACTGATGGTGGAGAACCAAAGAGTTTTTAAGAAGCAATATAGGTGGAGTCCAAGAGTCAGTGGGAGCATGGCATGGTTGAGGAGATGGAGTCCTTGAGAGAGAACCAAACATGGGATTTGGTTGAGTTGCCAGTTGGTAAGAGGACACTGAAGAACAGATGGACCTATAGATTGAAGGAAGGTGAGAATGGACAGATGAGATATAAGGCCAGGTTGGTAGTGAAAGGATTTGTACAAAAGCCAGGTATTGATTTTGGTGAGATTTTTTCTCCTGTTGTTAAAATGACTTCTATACGGATTGTACTGTCTTTAGTTGCTATTGAGGATTTGCATCTTGAGCAGCTTGATGTTAAGATAGCATTTCTTCATGGAGATTTGGATGAGGAAATATATATGGAACAGCCAAAAGGATTTGAGGTCAAAGGTAAGGAGAAGTTAGTGTGCAGATTGAAGAAAAGCTTGTATGGCCTCAAGCAAGCTCCTAGACAGTGGTATTTGAGATTTGATAGGTTTATGACTGAGCATGGCTATAGTAGGTGTCAATCTGACCATTGTGTATATTTTAAGAGATTGGATAATGGTAGATATATTATTTTGTTGTTGTATGTAGATGATATGCTGGTTGCAGGATCACACATGTAGGATATCTCTGAGCTTAAGGTGAAATTAGCTCAAACATTTGCCATGAAGGATTTGGGAGCATCAAAGAAAATCCTTGGCATGAAGATTAAGAGAGACAGGAAAAATCATAGGTTGATTTTGTCTCAAGAGAATTATGTGAACAAGGTGTTGAAACGGTTCAATATGCAGGATGCAAAAACGGTAAGCACACCTTTGGTTGGACATTTTAAGTTGAGTAAAGAACAATGTCCTATTTCATATGATGAGGTAGATTACATGAAGAAAGTTCCATATTCTTTCGCAGTAGGGAGTTTAATGTATGCAATGGTTTGTACTAGACCAGATATTGCCCAAGCAGTGGGAGTTGTAAGTAAGTATATGGCCAATCCAGGAAAGGAACACTGGAAAGCAGTTCAGTGGATCCTTAGATATCTGAGAGGAACCAGCAGTAGGCACTTGTGCTATGGAGGTTCAGATAATTCTCTACATGGTTATGTAGATTCAGATATGGTAGGTGATTTGGATGGCAGGAGGAACACCACAGGATATGTTTTCACTGTAGGTGGAACGGTGGTTAGCTGGATATCAAAGTTGCAGAAGGTTGTTGCCTTGTCAACTACAGAAGTAGAGTATATTATAGCCACAGAGGCTAGCAAAGAGATGATATGGATGACAAAGTTCATGGAAGAGCTTGGAAAGGAGCAAGAGAGTTGCAGACTATACAGTGATAGTCAGAGTGCCATTCATTTGGCTAAGAATTTGGCCTTTCATTCAAGAATAAAGCATATACAGCTTAGGTACCACTTCATAAGACATGTATTGGAGGATGGTCAGTTGAAGCTGGAGAAGATCCACATAGATAAGAATTCTGTGGATATGTTAACCAAGCCAGTTACAAAGGAGAAGTTGAATCTTCATTCAACTTCTGTTGGTCTTCATGATTGATTTGAAGATGGAAGAGCTAGAAGATGTTGTTGTACAGGTACTGGTGTAGCTGTTTATCTCCAAGTGGGAGATTGTTAAGGTGTGGAGCCTAAAAGCTTCATCAAGGAGTGCATTTTAATAGTTGCAGGTTTACACAGTCACTGGCGTTGGTCAGGATTGATCAACGTCAGTCAGGATCAGTTGAGGAGACACCGGCATCGATAGGGATCAGCCGACATCAGTCACAGGCAAGCAGGTAGGAACCAGCGTCGGTTACCTGTGCATCCAGAAAGCTATTTCTGAGGACAGAACCGAGTGTTTGCATGATGAGATTAAGTTGTAGTCTTAAGTCCGCATCTCTATTATTAGTAAGACTATTTTTAGAGCCCTTGTTCAAGAGGCATAACTGTTGGTTGTAAATGCATGCTCAAGTTTCCTAATTCTATATGTAGGAAAGATCTTCTTAGCTTATTGTAGTTCATTGTATGTGAATGTTGAAGAACAGTACAGAATTGTATAGGTGAATCAATCCAGGTTGTTGGAGTTGATTGTACTTGAGAGAGAGAGCTCTTGAGGGAAAGATATCTAGAGAGAGATCTGTACATCTAAGAGAGGTTTGGAAGAAAGAAGTTTCTTCAATTGTATTCCTTCTGTAAAGAGTTTAATACAAGTTTTCAAGGTGGTTTCTTGTATCTCTTCTTCTTGCTGTATTTATCATTCTAGTTACTTATCTATCTGATTTAATTTCGTGGTTTATTGCTTTCATAAGTGTAATCATATTGTTGGTTGATCCCCAACATATGGGACATCAAATCATGATCATCATCAACTTCATGAACTTTCTTGAAATCAAGGCCATGTTTCTCATGTGGTTTTATTAGGTCATTTATCATAACCTCATGAGGTCCTTATTTATAAAATCATATGCCAAAGCCTTTCCATTAACATCATTATAGATAGGTTTATGTAGAGTGTGGTTTGTTAAGAAATAAAAAGTTAGATGTGATTGGTTTCGTACATATTTGAATTTCACCATATAAAGGGGATTGGTCAATTATTCCATAAGTTAAGTGTGTTTTGAGGTGAGGAGGTATGAAGGGGATGATGTCTCCTAGATTTTGTTGGTAAGTACACTATTGGTCAAGGTGTTCATACTCCTGAGGGGTTGATAAGGTGTTGAGAGTTAACAATTCATACTCCCGTATAAAGAGTTATTAGAATGTTGAGTCAAAAGAGTTTACATCAGGGATACAAGATGAAGGTATCATAGAGTTAACAGATGTTTCCATTGAAAATAAATTACTCAAGTTATTTAGGGAAATCAAGACATCATTAGGATGATAAATCAAGTTATAAGTCTTGAACAGATGTGGATCTAATAGGACAACATGGATCTTACCTTCATTCTCAAATTTAAGACATTGATGCAAATTGAAGGTAACATAACACATAATGTGTATCCAAAGATGTCTTAATAGGATTTTATATTGAAACTCCCCATCTATCATGTAAAATAGCTCTAGGAGGGTACGTATACCTACTTGGATGGGGAGGATGATTGTACCTAATATGAGAGCAATAGTATTATTAAATGATTGTACAACAACTAGAGATTGAGATACAATAGTTTCATGTAATTGTAGTTACCTAAAATCATGTGAGGAGATAATATTTATACTAGATCCATTGTCAATCATAACCCTTTTGATTGGTGTTTGATTAACTTCAGTAGTGATAAATAATGGTGGGTCCTGATCATCAAGTTATAATGGGGATATTTTAGAATCATGAAATATGATAGAAGATGACTTTCATAAGGATCCAATGAAGGATTATATAGGTTGAGGTTCATTTGATTATACCTAGGTGACCTACAAGGCCTCTATCATAGATTTGCAATGTTTTGGAGACTTTTGGATAAGTTCGTATAAAGACATCTTAACTAGAAGTTGGTGGAGATATTTTAGAACCAATATCTATATCAAATTTGAGGAATTGTTAATCTATGCTTTCCCTAGAATAGAAACCTTGGGTTTTGGGATAGATATTTTAAGACTATCTATGGTATAATTAGGAACTTTTGTAATAGTCACCTTGGTTTTGTTAGGATTTTGGGTTTTATGACCTTGTGTTTAGGATCGAGTAATTGTGTATTGCATAAATTTGAAACAATGGTGGGTTTGTCATGTTTTTAGAATCATCTAAATCTAGAGGGTTTAATAGTGATCGGTATTAAGTTTCATTAGAGTTTTTATCTTCCTTTGAAGCTCATTCTAACCCTCTTGGAAATGTACTAGTTCCTAGGGTGGTGGTGACTCTAGTATTTTGTCTATAAGGATAATCATGACCAAACTATTCCAGTAAAAGATCATCTTCTTCTAATAATTCATGTACTATAGCTTTGAGCACATTACAAATTTTGATATCATGTCCTGCTATTTGATGGTAAACACATTTCTTTCTTTCTTGATACCATGCTGATTTTTAGTATGTGGATTAATAGGTTTTATAGGTGGTAGTGTGATAAGGGAGGTTCAAAGGAGTTAATCAAGAATCTTGGATTAAGACCCCCATAATGGATTTTGGTTAGGTTTTTCTACCTTTTGAGGCATTGTCATATAAGTTACACTTGATTTTGTATCTTGATTCCTCACATTGATTATTTGAATATTTCCCACAAAGGGTATTTTATGCTTGGAATAAGACCTTAAACTAAGATTCTAAGTGGAATAAGGATTTAAGGTATTATATATTGACATTATTATTGTGGGAAGATCCTTTTTTACATGTGTATGCTTCTTTACTAAGTATTATATAATGTTGTATTTTCATCTCATAGAAGGATGAGGTCCCAATATGGATGCTCTAGTTTGAATTAGTGGCAGAATAATTTTCTCTTTTTGAATCTAGTCATAATTAGTAGGGATATCCTCTTTAGGAAGTTCAATTATTATTGGTGGATGTTGTAAGGATTTACCTCATGATGCACCAAGGTTTTTATTTCCTGACACATTTCCCATAATTTCTCTTTTTACAAGATTTGGGTTAGCCTGAGCTATAAGGGAAGCTGATTTTGGAGTTGGTCAATGTAAGGCGATAAACATCTTCGGAGGGAGTAAGCTAGAAGGAATGGGTATCTTATGTAAAGGTTTTGTAGTAACTAAAGGAGTAGCATGTGTATCTTCTAGGATATCAAAGTAAGAATTCTCTTTGATAGCTTTCTCATCCTTTATTTTTGGTTAATTGTATTAAATCGGGTTAGGGAATGTTTCCTCAAGAGGATACCAAATAATGAGATCAATAAAACATGAGTATTAGAAATAGGTCTAGCCAATTTTGATGGTTCAAAACTATATCTTATATGGATATATGGATTCTTAGCTTAATTTTAAGGTGATTTGAAGGCATTACCAACTTATTTAGATAGAAGTTGATCATGGATCATGTTTATTACATGGGTCTCATGATCTAATGTGCATCCTAAGTTTGTTTGTATAAAATTAGATGTAGAAGGATGGCTAGGGAATGGTTCCATAAATATATCAATGGATTTATTAGGAGGAGCATTGGGGTTTTCTAATTGTAATTCCCCTAAGTTGATAAGGTTATGAATTACACCTTCGAAGTACCGACATCTATTGACATCACAACTAGGTACATGATGATATTTGAATAAGTCATTTTATTTGAACCAACTAGGCTTAGGGAAAGAATCATTAAGTAGTCTAATCAAAGGAAGATCAATAACATAAGATTTTAAAATATTTTCTAAAACAGAAGCATATAATTCCCCTAATGGTGTGTACTAAAAAGGAGGAAACCATGTTAAAGGTTTTTGTGGTTATGTTTGAGAAGTAAAGGGTTTGGATTGGCTCTTTGTCTATGGAGGTTCTGATTTTAAGACAATAACATTTGAAGTGCCTTTAGTTTTGGTATTATTAATCCCTTTGGATGGATAGGGTTTTAATTTCTTATTATGTATCCAAACCTTTCCTTCCTCTAAATCTCAGATTTGTAGTTTACAGGCCATGGAAAAGGCTTTGTCAAAAGTCTTAAATGATTGGACTCATAATTTTGATGAGATATTCTTAGTGCATGATCTCATAAATAATTCAATTAATTTTGGTTGAGGCAGGGAGAAAGTAAGTTGGTTTATAAGACTTCACCTAGATACAAAACTAGCAATCGATTCATCATCAAATTGTCTAATGGCATAGAGGTCATTTATGGTTACTTTCCTTGTGATGTTAATGTAAAAGTGTTCTAAAAAAATTTGGGCTAGTTGACCAAAAGAGAACAAGGAGTGTTGAGGGATAGAGCCATACCAATCTAAGGTTGGTCTAACTAAAAACATGGGAAATGTTCTTAAGAGGAAAGCATTATCATGATCTATGAGATAACAAGTGTGTCTAAATGCTCTAATGTGTTGTTGAGGATCTTCCTTGTTTTGAAATTTCATAAATTTTGGAACTTTCCATTACAAGGGAATGGTAAGATGGGGATGACTAGATTAATGGGTTCATTGTAAATTTGTTCATATGTGATCATATTTTTATTCCCAAAGGTAGAGGCTTATATATTTTCCATCCTATTCATAAGGATGTTCATGAGGTTAGACTAGGTATTATACTGAGAAGTATCCCTTAAGATTGTTTTTTTAAAGTGTTGATAGGTAGGGAATGGATTTGAAAATGGTTGGGATAAGGGATAACCAACATAAGTGGTTATGATAGGTTTAGATACCACCACATACTATGGAGATTTCAAGGGTATATTTTTTTTTGAGGATGAGTGAAGGTAAGTGGATCCAAGGGTTTCCAAGGGATCTATGTATTGATTAGTCAAAGGGACATTCTACTGAAGAGGCTAACTTAGGGGAACCTGTTGTAAAGGTTGGTTTTGAGGATTCAAAGTTATGCTAGTTTGGATAGGTGGGAGAGTTGTATGGATTGAAAATACTAAGTTATGGGGTGAAGTAGTGGGTAGTAGAGTAAGCATAAGTTAAGGTGTAGTAACATTTTGGGCTTGGGTGATGGTCAGATATGGATTTCTAGATACTAATGGGAGTGGATTATTCAAGGGTTATAATACATTGGTATTAGAACCCATTGGAGGATGATTTTTGAGAAAGGAAACCATAGCTACAGTAAGCCCTTTAGGCCCCTCTAGAGGCATGCCAAAACCATTTATAGAAGATTGGGTTCATGGGGAAATTGGAATACGCATGGCTTGAGTACTAGGATAATGATTAAGGCCAATTATATTACTATCTAATATACTAGCGAATTTTGGATCTCCCTATGTATAGAATTAAGGAATGCTTTCCCCCATGGATTTGGGAGAGGTGGGAGGCCTCAAGTTATTCTCCATGGGTGAGGATGAGGTAAGAGATTTGGTTTGTTTTAGCGACTATTATCACATTAAAACCATGTAACACTAAATAGAAATAAAGAAATGAAATGTAAAGGCACACAATATTCTTTTTGATTATCTCATTTTAGTGAAAGCAAACACACACACACTACTAAATGTAATTTTTTTTTTAATTTTTAAGAAACTAAATTTAAAATGTGATAGGGAAAATGGTTAATGAGGATACTAAGAAATGGTAATCTAAAGATGGTTTTAGGTTTTTTTTAAGGATGGGAACCTCTATATACATAAAGGTATGTTGAGGTGTGATTCCATGTTGGAAGGAAGTATATGGCTTAGTATTGGGGCCTACCCCTTCATTTCACACACCATAGTGATAAGGGTGTCAGGTGCTTAGCCTTTATACTTATTTTCAAAAAAATTATACTCGATCGATACATTGAGTCATTTTTCCTCTTGGTGATTAAATCCAAGTGGGTCCACCTTAGGTATGAAAATGTTCTAGTGTTTATTTTAAGATTATGTGGTTTGGTCATGTGTGAGAAAGTGTGACTTATCATTATATATTAACCCACCTAGATTAATTTATGTGAGCAAACAAAATATGGATGCAATTCTTTTTAAAAATTAAAAGGGAAAAAATAATTTTCAGATTTTCCTTTTTTTGAATGAAAATAAACAATCAATAAAATACAACTAATGAATAATTTCACAATAAAAATAATAAGAAAATTGAGACCTTGGGGGTCCCACCAGGCATGCCAAAATGTTTTAGTAATTTTTTTGGTTCATTTTTATTTAATAAAGTTAACTTACTAAAAATAAAAATGACACGAGCTTTAAATATGAATACCTATGATGGGGTTTGCACACCATTGAATAAGCAAAGTAGGAACTCATTTTTGGGTTATGAAGGACTACCTACACATAAGAGATAACTTGGACAAAATTGGATTAATAAGATGGATGAGTGGACTGCCTAATACAAGATCAGTTCTAGGAAGTGGTACATTTCCTTAGAGGGATGTCAGTCCACTATTTTATGCAATCAAGTTGATAATATAATGATAAAAATTATAATGAAGCATGTAATAAGATATGATACTGAAATGAATAAAATCAATCTAATGCATAGATGTTATCAAAATGTTCATTCTAATACACTATAGCTAAGTCTTCTTGTTCTTGAATTACTTCTAGTTGCCTGATGATTACTTCTAGAGTTGGGGTAAAGACAATCACATAAAGTCCTGACTCAAAAGAGATGTCACTTTAATTGGAAAATAATGGGTGAGGAAATACGGGTAAGCCATGGATTGAAACCACATCATATATAATTCCAAGTAAGGTCATCTACAGATAGCAATGCATGATTTCAATATTTGGAAATAGAAAATTAGAAGCACTTAGGGATATTAAACTAGTCTCAAGTTGTAGATAGAAATAAAAACATAGAGATTGATGCTCATTATTTAAAAATTGGTATCAATTATGTAATTGATGTCTATCCATACAAGGAATCATCATCGATCCTAACAGTGGACACATAAAGTTTAGGATAGGGCCTAAAGGAGGGATTTAAGAGATTATAAAAGGCTTAGGGACTGATTACTGATTATCTAAACAAATTACGAGTAGTAAACAATATATGAATGGATAACAAAATAATTAGATTATACTCAAATAGACAACATACTTACCTCTAAAAATGATTCTTGTGCTACAAAAAATTTCTTTGATAGGGATGTGCTTGAGCTTTGCCAGAGTGAGGATGGGTTGAGATAGGGGTGGTGTTCTTCCACAGTGCTCTCGAGCAATTTATTCTATTTTATAGTATGCAAATTCAAGATCCCTTAGCCTAAGGATGGATTGAGTATAAATCAATGTCGGTCTTAATAGGATCAATGATGATCATGGGGATCGATGTCAATGCAATCCAAGTTTAACCTATTTATTCCAACAACTAAAATCATGGGATTAAACTTAGTTCAAGATGGTTTTTAATGCGACTCAGCCAGTGAATAGTTGTTAAGATGTTAAAAAAACTTACCTCTAATAAGATTAGGTAGATTTTAATAGATTTAGGGATAGTTAATTAGTTACTTATATAAAAGGGTAGTTAATTATATTAACTATGGAACATAATGTGGTAAATGGTAAAACTATAGTAACCAACATAAAAAGAATGGAAAGGGTAAGACACATTTATTCATAATATAATGGTGTAAATTTATAGTGTTTACATGGGGATCATCCCCTTTATAGAGGTTTATACTATTTATATATTTTTATTATCTAGAGAAGCACATGGCTAATAATGCACATGACACATGGATTATCCTATGGTGTGGTAGATTCAAAGTGGAGGTCCATAAAAGGAATAACTACCCATGGAAGAATGTTCATGCTATAACAAAATAGTCTTGTGAGATCTACCAAGAGTATTATGATGTAAGAAGTTGTCCTTTGATCTGGTGCACTACCTAGGCTAAAGTGTCACTACACTTTAAAATATGTGATGTGTACACACATGATATTAATGACTACTGAATCATGAATGAGATTCATGAAGTACACACGAGAGTAACTCGCCAAACTTGTGATGTTAATAATTAGGAGGTTAGAGTAAATTGATATTTCTAGGGTCAAGGTTATGACAATGTATGTGGGGTGGTCATTTTACACCTAGGACCTATTACAAATGTGAATCTCTAGATCACTACTAGTGTGATTTCCCAGCTTACCCAACTTGTATCTTTTATAATAATGAGAATCATTTGGAATAATGCCCTGACTTATATGCAGCTATCACCAAAGAATACAATGAAAAGGGTGGTGGAATGATTCATGTCATAAATACTCTAGGTATTCAGTGGAGACTATGCCTTACCACCCCACTAATTTGACCTAAGGTTAATATTATAACACAGAATGTTGTTCATTCCCAGCCAACTTCAAATCCACCTATGGAGAAGGTTTAGTGTGAAGAACCTTGTGCTCAAAACTATCTCGATGCTCAAAACTATCTCGATGCTCAAAAATAAAAATAAGTGTTGCATGACATTATGGCCTTTGTACATGACCTACAAGGATAGATTCAGTTTTTAAAGGATAAGGATGTTACCATCCACATTGAGATACAAATAGAAACTATCTCAATGGACTCAGGTTAGGATGAATTTTTAAAGATCTACAAGATTCTTCTTAGTGAGAACATTATCTTGCTCCTTAATAACTGGATATGATAAAAAATGACTAAGACTTTGATGGATAGTCATTTGAATCATGCACAATGAAAAGAGACTCATGTCTAAACCAATATTGAATGTAATGCAAGGTTGAGGCTTGAATGGGAATTAGAAGAGCTCAAACACTAGCAAGAAGCAACATCTCAAGTGAGAACTCTAAACCTATGTAAAACAATTTTTCATAATGAGTTGGCACTTGTTAATGGGATCCTCTTATAGGTGAATCCATTGATAAGTTGGAGACCCTGGTATATATTTTATTTCAAAAATGCAAAGATTAGGTGAATCCATAGAAGGAGAAAACTTGGGCCACATAGTAATTTACTAAGTCTATCAAAGTATGTAGGATGTTTTTGGCCAAGGTTGGTGCCATAGTTCCCATCTCTAATGGGATTTTTGTAAAATTGGCACAACCCACTAATGATATACACCATGGGGCCTAGGACCAAGCATGCATGGGAAAATCATGTTTTGATTTTGTAGAGTGAATGAGAAAAGTTAATTTAAAAATAAATAACTAAACACATTCAATGGAGCATAAGTCTTAATTGTAAGAAATTTAACTTATATTCATTAACAGAGAATAGGGAAAATTAGTACAATACACTACAATGCATGTTTTATAGAGTAGACACACAGCATGTTATTTATGTTATGACTATGTAGAACATCAACCTTAGGATAGATGTGTATGATACATACTTACACATGTATGTTATGTGGTAGTTATAACTATTGGGTCATTATAAATAAGATGGTTATAAGATACTTCATCTTCCTTGTTGGATGTCAGTTGAACTACCTGGTACATGGTGGCTAACTATCCAACTGAATGTTTGATAAGTTTTAGGCTGAGAAACACCATGTTTCAATATATGAATTTGGACAATGATGATACATCGATATATTGGAAGTGATGCACATGTTCAATGAACAAGTGAAATAATAGTGTGATGAAGTGTAAAAATATGTGAACGAGCATGAGCATAGTGCATAGACCTTTGAGAAAACATAAGTGTAGAAATGGTGCACATGTTTGTCAAGAAAGTGTAGGAACACTTTGATGAGGTAAAAAAAATTATGAGTGAACATAAGTATAGTGCATATACTTGTGAGCAAAATTTAGGAAAGGAGTGCATAATATTGGGTGGGAGGTGTATGCCTTGTGTAGTATAGTGAACACGGAGTAAAATCAATCGTGCAAGAGATACACGTGAATCATTCACCCTTTATTAAAGAGTAATGGTTTCCATTACATTGATACACATTTGTATAAAATACACCTAAAGTTTTTTTGAAGTGTATTGTTGGGATTGATCAGCATATTACCTAATCTTGACAATGTAAAAAAGTTGATGTGTGCCATGATGGGTGTGTGTATCTATTACTTCAATGATATGGTCCTTCTGTATGTGACACAAGTGCTCGTGATCTAATTCAAGAGTATGTTGTGTCATTGATAACTCAATGAGTGGCATAGTGTAAGGCTTGAGAAGTTCTACATTAAAGATTGGGTGCATGCCCAAGTATTGAGACAAATCAGGAAGGAAGGCATTCTCACCAGATGGACGTAAAATGGTATAGATACCATAGTGTAGAGGCTTGATGTTTTGGTGTAGACCCATGAAGTTCTCCTTCCAAATTTGTAACCAAAATTTATCATCAAATCAGAATGCATGAGCTATGAAATATGCATCATGGTAACCATTGTACTTAGCTTGAGTGTGAGAGAGAATCTACTAAACCTACTAATGAACAGACTAGATGTGACACATAAACTTATTATCTTTATTATCTTCCCATTCTTATGTGTATGAATCATTACCAAATGGTGTATGTTAAGAGATGTCTAGAGGTGCCAAAGTTTGAAACCCAAGACATGTCTGGAATGGACTATGGCTAGTAGAGCTATGTAGAGCCCTATTGTAGGCATGTTAAATGTATAAGAGATTATCATCCTAGGTGAAAAAATGTAAAAAATTGTACATTAATAGAATATGAACAAGTGTGTGATTAACCAATTTGGTTTGTCCATATTTTTGAAGATGAAAATTTGTTAACCAATCTAGTTGCATACCCATCTATTTCCATAATGCTTGCCAAAAATGACTCACAAGTGTGGACTGTGGTCAGAGATGATGGATGTGGGTAACCCAAAATGAACCCAAAAATGGTTGAATAATGCATATGTAGTACCAATTATGATAATTTATTTTATGCATATGACCATGATGGCCATCTTGGAAAACTGATCCACTACAACAAACATAATGTCATGTTGTCATCTCATCATAGGAAATATAGTCAAGAAATTCATGCTAATAGATTCCCATAGTCTAGATAAAATTGATAGAGGTGTATAAAGTCTTATATTCTTGTTCATGTACTTGTAGATGCAATGAATAATTTAATACTTGATGTGGTACTCCATATCTATGTGCATGTGTGACCATTAGAAATGTGACTGCAATGTGGCTAGAGTCTTTGCCATGCCTAAGTGTGGTGAGGTCTTGGTGTAGTGTGCCTCATAAATGAGTCATTAGTGAGGTGCACTAGAGGGAAAACATATATGTCTAATCTTGTAGAGAATCTAGTTAGATAAATTGAACTCTTGAACTTGTATACCTTATATGAGGATCGTGTAAGTTACTACGAAGTCTTGATCAACTGAATAGAAAAGAACCTAGTCTCTGAAACTATGGCCATGTATGTCTAGCACTATGATGAGCATGTGAAACGATGGAAGATCGAGGAAATTTTAAACCTTGTTATCCTTCCCTTTCTTTTTCTTGATCATGAGATGTAACTATTGTAGGTAAGTCATCCATTTCATGTGGTGCACATTTTCTAGATTGTCTTATGACTAAAGGAACTAAAGTGCTTTATGGTCTAAATGAAAAACTATCTACTTCTTAAGAATGTAGTGTCATCATTGATTAATTTATTACATATAGCATATAATTCCTTATCATATGTGGAGTACCTTTACACCATGTCTTTGAATGCCTCAGAGTGGTATACAATCGAATCTCCATACTACATGAGCACTGCACTGAGTGCGTATTTAGATACATTAGTGTGAATTTAAAAGGTTTTCATAATTTTGAGCATTGTGAGAACAAGAACTACCTATATTCATTGCTTGAGTGCCTTAAAATTTAATTTTTGTGAATGTGTGTAGTCAAATTTAGCTTTAGTGCATGTGCACTAGCTGAGAGCCCAAGATATTTATGAGAAACAAAGGATAAAACCTATGATATAAATTAGTAAGTATAATAAAACTCATAAATTCTATGAGATTTCATATATTAGGCCAATCTTGTATCACTTTCAATGATGTAGCCTAGGTATTAGATAAACATGATGCCAAATGTATACTTTGATAAGTTGGATTACATCTTTTGTTGGCACAAATTGTCTAATATGGATGAAATATACACCATATGCTCCTCTCAAGTCTTGTTGAAGATTATAATATCATCCAATTAGATTATGATGTAGTGAAGGAAAGGCCTTAGTAGATCATCTGTCAAGTGCGTGAAAGTGGTTGGTGAATGGGTGAGGCCAAAAAGCGTGACTAGTCATTCTTACAATCCTTCCTAAGTCTTGAATGTTGTCTTCTAAACATCTTTAAAATGTATATGAACCTGATAGTAACCTAAATTCAAGTTGATCTTGGTGAATAATTATGCACCTTAGAATTGGTCCAAAAGATCATCAATGTGTGATATTGGATATGATTCTTCACTGTGATTGTGTTGAGTGCATGATAATCTATGCAGAGTCCTTAGGACCCATCCTTTTTAGGTGAGAGGAATATCAGACACCCACAAGGTGAAGGGATATGATTTATATTTCCATGATCAATAAGCTCTTAAATCTAGCATCGAACTTGATCATTCTCCTAAACTAATCTATGATAGAGGGGGTTATTCAAAAGAGGGGATCCATAGACCAAATTGATGTGGTGTTTTATTGCATAATGTGTTAGAAAACATACAAGTTATGCAAATACTTTGCTACTATGATACTAATGATCTGCACCATGGGGCCTAGGAACAAGCGTGCAAGGGATAATCAAGTTTTGGTTTTACAGAGTGAATGGGCAAAGGTAATTCATAAAGAAACAACTAAACACATTCAATGGAGCGTAAGTCTTATTTGTAGGAAATGTAATTTATACTTATTAATAGAAAATAGGTACAATATGTTAAAATGAATGTTTCAAAAAATAGATATGTGGATCATGCTATATATTTTATGACTATGCAGAGCATCAACCTTAGGTTGGATGTGTATGTTACATACTTATACATGTTTGTACAAAGGTCATTATAAATATTGGGTTGTTAAAAAGAAGATAGTTATAAGACACTTCATCTTCCTTTTTAGACATCATTTGAACTACCTGGTACATGATGGTTAAGTATCCAATTGGATGTATAATATTTTTTAGGATGAGAAACAAACTGGTTTGATTTTTTGCAAAACTGAGTAAGATTAAGCAAAAACTAATAATTTGTAACTGAATATGTGCAAACATAGACTGTAACTACTGTGCCTTTCTAGAAAATATATATTTTTATAATTATGGGGATACTAGACAATAGTGTCATACCTTTGATCATATAATTATGGTTCTAGTGTCCACTTTTGGCACTAGTGTCCAATTGTGTTATTTTTTTATCAAACTGACGTTGATTTCTATCTCACTATTTTCTACTATGTTTTTCTAAAATTAAGCTTTGTATTCTATGCTTACATTTTGGAAATTATAATCTAAGTGCATTTGGATGGCTTAATCTCTATGACAAACCTCTATGAATTCCCCCTCTTTTGAGGGGAGTTATTGAACCTATGCAAGAGTTGTCCTCAAAAGAAAAAGCTCTACATGATATGTGTTATCTTGAGCATATATGTTATATGTGTAATAAACAAATAAAATGTGTATACATGACATAAAATGTTGTAAAATAATCTAAGCATAAGTTTTTAAGTACAATATATGTTAGATATATCATTTATAAGGTTGTAAATATAGATATAACAATGTAAGCATGTGTGTGAACAACAAATCTGAGTAATAAACTAAGTAACTACTTAGGGGATGGGGCATGATGTCCATCATATCACCCAAGGAGGAAAGGGAGATGCATGAGGTCCCTCATGGAATCTAAAAATAGAGTGTGTAACAATCAAGAGACAAGTATCATGGCCATGATACATACATGAAACCATATATATGACACATATGAGGCACACAAAGTAGGCAAAGAGGTCACAACACAAGGGACATAGGAACATGCCACTAAACTTTAGAAATCAATATACACAAGGACATGTTCAAATATCCACATACACAAAGAGTAAGCAAGTTGGCATGGATCCACATGAAAGGATATGTTAAATATTTGCATACATAATTAGGAAGGCACACTAAAAGACATGGGAATATGTCCAAAGCATACATATAATGAAGGAAGTGGCATAGATCTATATAAAAATGGCATATTCAAATTACCTTGAATAGATGTAGAAGAATAGAGACGTAATAAAGTCTAATTTATTAAATCTATAAATGAAAGTATACATGAACATGTGGTACAAATCTATATAATATCAAAGATATACATAAATTGAGTCTAGAGTAATATCAGTTAGCAAAAGATTTGAGTAGTGAAGGATGATCAATATTAAGATATAAAAATATGAAATATATGATATAAAGTTTAGAAAGATGTAACCTAGCAATCATAACTACGTATAAGATGCCCCCAAATGGTAAAATGTATCAAATGAATAACTTGTGTATGTGGTCCTAGTGGGTATATAGTAATAAATATGGATCTATGTGGTGGACCTGGGTTATGTAAGCATATGTGAACACTCAAAAAGAACAAGTGAATCATGTATGTATGATAAACCAAATATACTAAGATGGATAACATATGTAGTACCTATCAAGTATAAGAAATATAAACATGGAAATGCATACAATCTATAATTTATATTTTTTGAGCAAGTATTTGAATGTTTTTGTGTTTTTGACATATTATATTATTTTTGTATTTTTTGGATATAAGCCATGTATAAGAAACATGAAAATGAAACTATATACAAGGAGAAAAAATGAATGAGACTATGTACAAGTAGATTATTATTATTATTATTATTATTATTATTATTATTATTATTATTATTATTATTATATTATTATTATTATTATTATTATTATTATTATTGCCTTATCATCAAGTGAAGCTAGATGGTATATACATACATATGTATACTATCTAGCTTCACTTGATGGTAAGGCAATCAAGAACCCACCGAACATCATGCATTTCATATATATATATATATATATATATATATATATATATATATATATATATATATATATATATATATATATATATATATCCTTAGATGCATCATGTTGAATGGGTTGTTGATTGCCTTACCATCAAGTGAAGCTAGACGGTATACCTTGGGGTTAAGATTTTTTATGACTAAGTATGGGCCAAGTCAATTTGGTGTGAATTTTATTTTTTTCTCTTCTTTTACATTAATATTTCTGAGATTTTATTTTAAAAACAACTCATTTAATTTGAAATATCTACTATGAATATGGCCATTATAGGCTCATTGGAATTTTTTTTGATGTGATCTGAGATGTTCTATGGCTTGGATGCATGTGTGATCCAACTATTCTAATTAATATATTCGACAATAATCCCTTTAGGAAGACCCATAAGAATGGGATTTATACTTCCAAAGGGATGATGAATTCTATTCCATGTACTAGTGAATAAGGATTAACTCATGTTAGTGTGTGAATAATGGTACAATAGTCCCATAGTGAATAGATGAGCTAATTGTGCCAATCATCACCAATTTTGGTAACTATTTTGCTAAGGATAATGTTAATTATCCTAGTTTTAGCTGCTACCCAACCATTATACCATATGGGTAGTACAAAGTAGACAATATATGTTAAATCTTGTATTTAGCACAAAATATCATCACTTTCTTGTTCTTAAAATAGGTTCTATTATCTGTAACGATTGTTATTGGGAGGATAAAATGGGAAATAATGTTGGTCATGAGAAAATGACATATATATTCCCCATTTTTGGAATTTAGTGGAATGTCCACCTATTTTTTAGAGTTTTCTTTAGCCATAATAATGAATTTGTGACCTCCTATGGATTTTGGATTTATCTTACCAATTAGATCAAAGCCCCATAGCATGAATGACCATGGAGATACAATGGGTTGTAACTGATGTGAAGGGACATGATGTAAGTTTCTATGAATTGACATTTATTAGATAACTTGGCATATTCTTGACATTCTTATTCTATGGTTAGTCAATAGTAACCTTATCTAAGTAATTTGTGTGACATTGTTTTACCGTTGAAATGACCATCACATTAAATATCATGTACCTAGATAATTTATAACTTAGCCTCCTTGATTGTTATACATCAAAGTAAATTTCCCTCAAAATATCATTTAAATAAAGTCCCCACTGATAATGACATATCAAAGGGAATTTCATTATTGTTTGCTCTTATCATTCCTTGTGAAAGTATCTGGTGTGATAGATTTATGTAGAAAATTATATATATCAAAAAACCATTCAGATTGTTTTATAATGTGCATGGTGACAAAAAAATTTAGAGCGATAAGGTCAACATGGGATATCAATGGAGATTGTAATCATTTGATAGTGAAGATATCATGGTCATCATTGATGTTAATGGGGATCAATAATGTTACACTGGTCATTGCATTGACATGATGCTTGTATTTATGAGGAATGTTTTTAATAGAGAAGTTTTCAAACTGAGCTTATAGACATTAAACCATATTCTTGTAGGGGATGAGACATTCTTCCTTAGTTTGGTGGATATTTGTAACCTGATTGAAAACCAATTATAAATATATGTAAACCTTTATTGATTTTATTTGGAGAGCTTGAGTTGCTTGAAGGTCGAAGATAGGGCCTCAATTCTAAGATATTATTTGTACATGAAAAAATGAGTCAATTAACAAGGGGTACTATGTTCCTAAGTGGGTTGATGAAAATAATTATTGACTTAGCACCAGATACACATTTAGAGCCTTCAAAGAACATTGTCCATGTGTTTGGAGTAGTATTATAAGCTATGAAGTCATCATAAAAAATAATCATTGATAGGATTTGTGTCTAATAATAGGGTTATTTCTAATTGATCTAAGATTTATCTAGACCTTTACTTAATTTTTTTACATAATATTTATGTCAAATTCTATGAGTAACATAACCCATTTTTAAATACATCTCGAGAGATATAGTTTTGAAATAAGAAACTTTAAAGAATCAACTTTTGTAATAATTTGTTTTTCATTGTTAATCATGTAGTGATGAAGATTTTGGGTGGTGAATACAAGTTCCAAACATAGTTTTTCTATTGTTAGATAATTTTATTTTTAGTCAATAAGTGTACGATTGATGTCATAAATATATCTCTCTTTATGTTGATCATCATGTTGTGTTAGGAGTGTATCAAGTACATGATTTGTCATTGAGAGGTAGAGGAAACGTGGACTATTATGGGTTGGTGATACCAATATAAGTGGGTTCAACAAGTATTATTTAAGTGCATCAAATATTTATTTACATGATTTATCCCATTCAAATTTTGTATCCTTCTTAAGTAATCTAGTTAATTATTGAGTCATATCTATGAGTTGTGCCACAAAGTGACATATTGTGTGAATCTTTCCCTGTAAGGAGTGAAGTTCTTTTGAGTTTATAAGAGGGGGCATGTCCATTATATATTAGAATTTCATTGGATCAACCTCGATGCCACATTAAGATACTATTAATCCCAAGATTTTACTGGATGAAACCCCAAAGATGCATTTCTTAACATTTAGGTGTACATTATACTTTTGATTTTGTAAAAAATTCATTGACATAATATTTAAATATTTTATGAATGATATCATGAGATATGTGGGTCATTTTTTAGTGCTATATTTCCCCTGCATTCTTTAATCTAAAAGGCATGACTATATAGTATAAAGTGCCCCATGGTGTGGTAAAATAAATGTTTTCTTGGTCTTCCTCAGTGATCTTGATTTGATTATAACTAGTGAAACCATCCATGAAATATAGCATTTCATAGCCTACAATGGATTCCACTATCATATCTATGTTGGACAGAGTAAAATCATCCTTAGTATATGTTTTGTTTAAGTCTCTTTAATCACAAAAAAAAAATAGATTTGGCCATTAGGTTTAATAAAAGGGACCATGTTAGCAACATGTTATCACCAAATATTTCACCCTAGAGGAGGGTGTTCAAGCCTCATCCAGATTTTGAAAACATGGGAATACTTATAGGTATTTGGGTTTACCTATAGTAGAAGTAGACCTCTAGGTTTAAGTGTTATCTCCCTGAATATGACTTGAAGTGCTTATCACTTAACTAACTATTTATTTTTGGGAAAATGGATATAAGTTTGCATGAAAAGAAACCAATCTAAAGGGGTGATACACTATAATTATTTACACAAGACCATCATACCTCTTTCACTAAGAATTAAGACATATAAACTAGCTTCTAAGTCTTAAAAGGTTTTAACATGAGTGTTTCAACATAGAGGTGATATGCATGAGACAACACAAGGTAAGTGAACTAGAGGGAAAATTTCACACTCTAAGAACAATTGTACACTTTAAAGGATTATAACACATTGGATACACTCTATATGACATATTAGTATAGGAACTCTTGCCTAAACATGAGAGGATAAGGAGAATAAAGGATACAAGATTATCACTTAGCATCACCATACATCACTTGCATACTTAGACAAATTTTAATGAACTAAAAAAAAGAATTGCATTAATTTTTAAAAGCTAAAATACAATTTCAATCTATCAAGGCTTCCCCATACATGGTGTGGTATTAGTCTACAAGAGCCAAAATGGTTACTACTTATAGAATTTGAGAGTGAAGTGAGAAGAATGAAGTCCAAGAGTCACTAGACCAAGTGTAAAAATGATAAAGGGAGTTAAAAATGCATAAAAAAGGGTTATGGAGTAGACCATTCAAGTTATCATAAGATAAATGTCCCTCAAAAGAATAAAACTCTTGAAATGTGGCGTAAGACTCTTCATTTGCATGCTGAGAAATTGCCTTCATAATTTGGCCTCCTTAGAATGATCCAAAAAAGACTAGGGATAGGTATAATGATTTCACTAAGATGGAGGGTTAATAAAAAAATCCCCAACATGCATTGGTTTCATCCCTAATCACTGATATTCTTATGGACATGGGTTACCATTGCTTGCAATCTAAATAACTCCTCTTTGACTCACCTTGAACACTTGACATCAAGGTTTCCTTCAATTATATAAATAATTATATACAAAGGATAATATGACACTTTTATATATCCCTCATAGACTTATATTCCTTAGGTAGACCTTAAAATTCCTCCTACTTAGAGTTTTCACCTTCTCACCTACTTGTTCATTATGCTAGTTTGGACTGGGTAAGATGAAGGTACTAACAAAGGCACTTTTGAGATTTTTTGATTCATGAAATTGAAATGGAGGATTATATTAGGTCCCAACCTATCTCCCAAAGTTAATTTCATACTTTTAATCTCCATTTAACCTACAAAACACCAAAACCTGTCAAAAAAACTAGTTTTGTGCCCTATTTGTACAAGTAGGGTACCACTCATTATGATGGGAAGTAGACCCAGTGATTCCTATACTAGATAAAATAAATTTCATACCCATTCAATCTCATATGGATACCTCTCATTCTTCATATTCCTAATAAAGTCTTTAGGAAGGGTTTGAGAGGGTTTTGAGTGGTTTTCACCCTTAGTGTTTGTTCATAGAGGTCTGATGTTAGAAACCTAAAAAATATCAACAAAATCATTTTTAAATACCTCCTTAAACATGTCTCAGCTCCCCATATTCCCATGCTAATCATCCATGATGTTGTGAACTTTCCAAATTGGCCTCTCGATCTTCTCCTTCCATTTTGCATACCCTGTGATGGTCTTAAGCCAAAAAATAGCTTACCTATGATCTCCTTTGCATTTAAATAATTTTAAAACACCTTATATATCATTATAAACATTTTATAATGAATTATAATGTATATCTATTGTTAAAAATGACACTAACCCCCCAATTGGGATTTAGGTCTAAACTAGACCTAGTAGGTTTGCTTGCATACTTGTAGGTTTGGACAACTTTATTTGGTTTCTAACCCTTTTTAATTATTTTTTATGTTTTTCCTTGTCTATGATATCTATAAAAATATCTTTTAAATGTTTCATTATATTTTATCTAACCTTCTCATCATCTTTATGACCATCCTGCAGGAAATGACCTTCTAGGAGTGTCCTCTATCTAAGACAGAATAAAGGGCACTTCCCCTATTACCTCAGATATTAAATGATATTAGGGGTTTCCTTAGGTCATAGAGACCATATATATAAATTTTAAAATATTGGTTCCCTCACTAATTCTACCAAACATCTCAAAATCTTGGACATACTCCTTGAACCTTGATTGTGCAGGATTGAACAATGACTACAAATGTACCTTAGAGATTGGACCCTTTTATGGTTCATTCTTCCTATTTTGATAGTTTCACAAGGATAGTTTAATTTTAAAGGTAATTTTAGACATTTCAAAACATTATACCCTTTCCAATATTCTTCATTACATACCTTATTTTAACTAGTATAGACTGCAAGTTAACTGACTATGTTTTCTTACTTTGAAAAAGACACATGTGGGTGTATACCACATGGTTGGGCCTTGAAAACAATGCCTAAAGACCTTATTTGAATCCAAAATTACATTTTAAAATTAATATATACTTATCTCATGATATTAATGCTAGTCATACTCCAAATGACTTGTTTCAACTTATTATCAAACTATAATCAATTGTAGTTGACCAATTTAGAGTATGCAAGGGTCCTATTGGTGGGTATCCACTTTGAAAATAGTGTTTCACACCTTATCATATTTTTGAGATATTTTTAACTAATTATCATTATCATATATTTATGTTTTCATGTTCCCATCTTTCAAGGTTCACTTTATGATTTTGTAAGTCACCTACAGTCAGGTTGTAGGTTACTTTTCTAAGCAATGACACACTTGTAGGTGTTGATGGAGGTCCATACCTTATATTTCAAATCTCTTATAATTATATTGGACCATTAGTGTGTATATTACATTAATAGGATAACCTATCATTCATATATATACTCCTTTATTTTATTTTGGATAATAAGGTCACTTCCAACTTGAAATGCTATAGTAAACATTATCCTTTTATAGTGGATAAATGCATGGTTTGGAAGCCTCTTCTCAACATGTTCCTCTAGTAAAAAATATAATATTTTTTGTAAGTTTATAAAAATATATAGAGGGTAAAACATAGGACCATTAAAACTCACATAGGTTCTCTATCACCTAATCAAATAGTAGCATCAAAATCACATAGGGCTCTATTTCAGAGCTTTTAGATAACTTGTCCCTAAGCTGAGTTTCTACATGTGGACACAACTCCTTATATCTTCCTACCATGGTATGGTTTCAAAAAATATCCATATTATATTTTCCATCTATTAAAAAATCATGAGAGGTCTCAAAACATGTTTCAATACCTCCATACAACACCTTTATATCTCTGTGGGTCTACCTATAGGTGTGCATATTTGTATGCAGGATAGTGAGCATGAACATAAGAAATGTGCCATGGAATATGACCTTATGGTTCATATTAAACCATATAATATTATTAAATTGAATCATTTCAACCATAAGGAAATTGAAAATAATCAAATTCCTTTTCTCAACATCATATTCTCCTATAGGCACCTGTAGGTCCACGCCAATGGACTGTCCATGAGGTTCAACTGATTATCATAGTTTACATACATCACTTGAGAGAATATCCTTATGATTTGTTTTATTTTTATTATTTTAAAGATATTTTAAAACTCTTAAAATATTTATGGCATCTTCATTAACATCCTCAGGACCTCACACACCATGGTTCACCTAATAATGTATGGAATCATGTAAGAATTTGACTGTGTATTATATATGATTGTGTATTTGATCAATGCATGTTATTGAAATTACTATATTGGAAATAGACTTATTTTTATGACATGAAAACATGAATCACATCATGTCACATTCATAGGAAACCACTACAGAGAAAGAAACCTTATGCAAGTGTTAAAAACTAATTGCAACCTAAGAGGTTTAAACTCATAAAATTAATTCCAAATATGAAAAAAAGTATGAGAAACATGAGATAAGTAATTTTTCATCCTATTTAATCTATGTCACCAACTAGATTTTATGGCAATGCTCAAACAAAGGTAAAATCTATAGGGTATGGGGATTAGCTAGTAAAACAAGACAATCAACTTGTTAAGAATGGTTCATAAAGTATGGGAAAACATTATTCCAACTCAAAATATGAAAATTAATCATAAAAAATTTATTATCCACCACCAATATCATTTGACCTGGAATTCCTCCCACTGGTCATACCAAGAAGAAACTTGTTGACTAGTTCTGCTTGCCTAGTGGAGTGATGGAGAAGAGAAATGGTTTTGAAATTTTTTTAGCACTTTAAAAGTATATCAAGAATGTAAATTGATTCAAAGAATTTGAATGGTCATTTCATATTATTCTACCATGTGCCATTCTTCCTCATAGGTTGTATAACTTTTAAAACTCCTTTTTCACTTATATTCTTGATTTTCAAGTAGGAACCTATAATTTTTAGTTATTCCTAACAATTAATATGACATATTAGATGTTGTAAGAGATATTATAACACTTTGACACCAAGTAAAATTATACCATCCTCCTTTATGACCCTTATATGGCCCCTAAATGACACAAAATGACATAAGGGCTAAATGTGATCATGACCAAGGCTAATAACACATTAAATCACATCAAAAGGACTATGACACACCCTATGACATGATAATATACCCATATATCAGGTTTCATACTATAATAGGTTGACCTATTTTGACTAGGTGTTAAAATAGTTAACATAACCTATTGGGGATGAGCAACTAGTCGTATGAAACTGGCATCAAGGAGCTGTTGAATCTCATCTTTGACTAAAACTATTACCTTGGTATGATTTTTTTCAATTTTTTGTCTAATAAAATCTGCATTGGGATAAAGTTTAATCCTTTGTATTGCAATTGAAGGATCAGTGCTAGGTGTATCAGAATAGGCCCAAGAAAAAACATTAAAGAATCATTTTTAAATCTATCAAATATCTATATTTTATTATTTATGCAAGACATAAAAAAATAATATGATGTGAAGATAATTATCATTGGCATAATTGAACTCAACTGTCACTTCATTAATTAATTTATATTGATCAATAGTGTATGGTGTTGTAGGGATAATACCATCTGTTGGGTGAAATGTCATCTGAATTATCTGAGCACTCACCAAAGTATGCCTAGGTATTTTTGGAATGAGGAAACCTATCCTTATGATAGAAATAAAGGATATCATCATATGACCCAAGGAATTATAAGAGCTCCTCATTGTTATCAATTTAGTTGAAAGTAGGTAAATCCAAAGAATTGGTATAGTCAATAAGATCGAGGTAAATAACAGAAAGTGTAGAAACATGATTTATTATATTATCTACCCATGGAATGGGTGGAAAAAACACTATATGTGGATAATCATGGTGAGAATACTTGGAATTAGATGTGATATTTTTATATCTAAGTCCTTTTTTTCCTTATTGATCATATGACTCAATTGGATTAATAATTCTTTGTTTATGTTTTTAAGGCCCCGTCTAGTGTAACCCATTTTTTGGAAATATCTCAATATAAAGAGAGAAGTGAACCTATTATCATGTGGTTTGGAGGTGTCTAATGGAGTTATATGTGAACTATGAATAGTAGACTAGAGGGGTTTTGTATCAAAATCCATGTCAAGAATATAATTATGTGAAGGCTCTGTATGCTGACAATATTTGAATGGTTCATGATCCATAGGTCAGGTGTATATATGACCTTTGTAGATGGACTTTAAGCATCCATGTAAAGTGGATGGAACTACATACATATCATGAATTAAGGTTTTCTAATCAGGATATTGTAATTAATATCATTTGGCATAGATTGGCATGTTGTAGGTAGTGTTATAGGTCCCAATGTAAGATTTAGTGTGATTTGACCCAAAACTTTGTGTGGAATATTATCAAACCCTTGGATGTTCATACCAAAAGGATCCAAATCTTTAGCATGTATATTATGAAATCATAAAAAATAGATATTAAAAATGTTCAACCCTGATCCATTGTCAACTAACACTTGTTTGACACCAACTTTGTTAATTTTCAATGCAATGTAGAGAAGCAGGTGTAGATTTATGATGTGCTAAGGTGGGAGATCTTATTTTTTGAATGAAATATGCTCTATGGTCTATTTAATAGTAGTGATTGTGGAATTAACATAAGTCAGATATGATATGTGTTGTACTTTAGTATCATAGAGTGTTTCATATAAAATATCTTCATATGTGTTGGAATGTTGTACAAGCTCAAAAATGGAAACAGTGGTTGAAGAAACACTATTTTGGTTAAAAAACTATAGCCATGGGTTTTACTAACCTACCATGATTCAGGACCACATGTGGACATCATAACATGAATCATAGGGTATTCTACGAGCATAAAGCTAGTAATAGAGGAAAAATAGTAGCGAGATGTGTAGGGTCAAGAAGTAAGAGGAATAAGTGAGACCATTGATGTTCTATTATGTCTAGTAGTGATAAGTAATGAATCAAAGTGAACCAAAGAGTAAAAAACATCTAAAGGAGACTTATTAATTTTAAGTAATGTGTTTGGTGTCTTATGTAATATATCCTTTATGTGTTTAAAGATTTGCTTCTAAATTGAATTCCACATAAGAGATAGTGAAACATGACATACAGTTCAACTAATATAAAATATCATGTATACATGTGTGTATGTCTTCTTTGAGTTCATTCCAAATTAAAGGAAATAAACATGAAAATTAAAGTACTAGACTTTACATCAAAAAGTGATAAACTTCTTTTGGCATTATTATACAACTATTGACTTGTGAAAAAACTAAGCTTGTCTGCTATTTTTAATAATGGAAATAAATGACATAAATGAATACTTAGTTGGAAACTTATTGATATGGATGATCTAGAATCTAAAACTAGCATAAAAGCTTATCGGGGTGTCAATAATAAGATCTAGATGTCAAAATATCTCCTAGACAATAACACCATACCCTAGATAATAGTGTTGTGGTACTAGTGTCTACTTTTGGTGCTAGTGTCCAATTTTGGCTCTAGTGTCCTCCTTTTGAATGATTTATGGGTTTTACAAATCAAGTCATGTTCAAAATCTTATCTAAATTTTAAGTTTGTGTGATCAATAATTTTCCCTATAGCTTTATTTTCCTCTAAAAGCCCTAGTTTTGCATAATTGTAAGGGATTGAATGAGAACCATGATAGAAAGGATTTAATGGGGTAGGTTAGACATCCTCAACACCTCATTGTGTTGAGAATTTCCTACATACCAATACCTTGAAATGGGATCAAGATCAATGTCATTCTCCCTACCTAAGTGTTACTGCAAGTGTAAGTGAAGCTATTGTGAATGATAATTTGAGTGCTTTGAGTGAGGATTCATATTGAAAATATATGTAATTTGAGTCTAGGATGGTTATAGAGGTGATTACATGTAGAAAGGTATAATAGGGATTAACAACCTTGATTATACACAACTTATTTTGAGTTTGTTTGTGTGCATTTGCATCTGATTTCCATCTGGTTGATAACATGCTAAAAGTCATGTATTGGTGCTTGTGTATGGTCTAAAATAGGTATAATATGACCCTAGGTGTCTAAGGAATTAAAAATACATTTGTTAGAGATAAGAAGAGGGAAAAGGATAATAGTGCCCAAATAGGACATTGACACTAGTGTCTATTTATGGTGCTAGTGTCCAAGTGGAAAAACTTGAGGCACTAGGGGCCTAGATACTTGGATGCCCAAGGAATGGTTTGGGACTAATTTTGAGATGCCTAGGGATGTGTGTGTCCCACATAAAATCTGTATAAGTGTCGAAATAGGCCCTAATATAGGTCTAGGGCTAAGCTAAGGATGTGTGGTCTCAAGTAACACTCTTGGCACTCAACTGACATTTTTAGATGACTACATTTACCCCAAATTATTCTAGACATGTAACAAAGAAAAATGACAAGGATAAAGGAAAATAAATATACCTGGACTTACCTAAGATGTGAAACTTGTGAATCTAGATTTGAGTATGTGAATCATACTTTATTACGTGTCTTAAAAATTAAGCATGCATAGATCAATCTTTAATTAAGAGATATCAAAAGAAAAGACAAAATTGAGTAAAGAGATAAGAGAGAAGAAAGGAATGAATACACCTTACTAGGTACATGAAGTAATGTATAAACTTGGTGACATGCTCTATGTGTGTATGTATATAGTGATCAATCAATGAATAACTTAGATTGAGTTGATGGCTTACTCAATCCCCATGTGTAGGTGGCTTAAGAACTCAATCCAATTTTGACTCCATCAATGCCCACCCCTTCTCAGTGGATCATGACCTATGAATAGCTTGGATTGGATTGATGGCTTATCCAACCCTCGTATATAAGTGGCTCAATAACTTAAGTAGGCTATGACTCCATCATTGCCTACCCATGTGTAGGAGATGCATATGAAACTAAATTTATACAATGTAACTAAATTTATATGATCACAATTAAATTTGTATATAATATCTCTATGGCCTCTCAGGAACTCTTGAATGAAACTCGGCCTAGAGGCCTCTTAAGCCCTCAGGTATGTAGTTCAGGGACTATGCTTTAATTCAAACCACTACAGATGGAGCAAGGCATCAATTTTATGCATAACTATAACATGGTGTCTGGTGTGTACAATGTAAATAATGAAATGGAGTTTACCATTCTATTTGATCAAATGGTACCTAGGTGAGCATACAAAAAAATGCACCATACACATGCCCCTAAATCTGATATCTGAGTATATGGATTCTAGATTGAGTTAAAATAATCTATATTTTAGTATTTTAAATTGAATTGAGAGTGATCAAACCATGCATGATGCCTCCAATCTAAGAAAATTGGTGTGATTTTGGGCAAAACTGAGGAAAAATTAATAATTTATAACTGAATCTATGTAAACTTGGATGTAACTATTGTGTCTTTTTAGTAATTCTAGAATTTCTTATTTTTGGGGATACTGGATAGTAGCACCATACCTTAGGCAATAGCATTATGGTGCTAGCATTCAACTATGTTTTTCTTCTTTCAAACTAACTCTAATCTCTATCTGACTATTTTCCACCATGTTTTCCTAAATTTGAGATCTATATTATGTGCCTATGTGTTGTAAACTATACTTTAATTTGGATGGCCTGATCTCTATGACAAACCTCTATGAATGCCCCCTCTTTTGAGGGGAGTTGTTGAACATGTGATATAATTATCCTCAAAATAAGAATCTTTGCATGATATGTGTTAACCTGAGCATATATGATATCTGTGTAATAAACCAATATAATGTGTATAAATGAGATCAGAATGTAAGATGATCTGAGCATATGTTTGTAATGTATGATGTATGTTAGATATATTATTCAAAATACTATCAAGATAGATATAAAAATTTAATCATGTGTATGGACAACAAATTTGAGTAATAAACTGAGTAACTACTTAGGAGGATTGGGCATGATGTCTATCACAAAACCTAGGGAGGAAAGGAGATACACGAGGTCACTCATGGCATCTAAAAATGAAGTGTGTAACAAGAAAGAGACAAGTTTCATGGCTATGATTCATATAATAAATAATACACAGGACACACATTAGGCACACAAAGTAGGTCAAGGGGCCATAATACAAGGTATATGCAATCAAAAATGCATCATGTCTATAAATCAATCTTAGCACAAAGAAGATAGAGCATACCTACATTTTTGATTCGGAATACATTTGTTAAGTGGGAACATGACCAAGATTGGGATATGCTAGACCTAATTAGGTGATCACTTATCATAATACACTATGCTAAGGTGGGTTCTAAAGCCTCCAGACTAACACATTCATGCAATAACCCTAAGGGGGTCCTATGTTTTATATTTCACTTATGTCTAGTAACAAGAAAGTAAATCTAATCTAGTGCTCACTAGAGCTTGTGGCATAAAATAGGGGTTAGAAAAAAAAAACTAAACTAAACATGAATAAAATATATATACTCATGTCAATGCATACATAATCCTAATACATGTAAGACAATCACAACTACATTATCTATCTACTCTTATAAAGGAGAAATAAAGTTAGGAATACTTACCTTTGAATACAAACCCACTGAGCCTTAATATCTCCCTTAGACAAGGTGCTTCACAATATATTGTTGTGGTATGTAAGGATAACAAATACAAATCAGCTCTAGGCTATAGAACCTATCTATCCATCTAAAAGACTTCTCCACAAGACAAGATTGTATCTCCAAAGAAAGTATGGAACTTTAAGCTTTATTCCTCAAGTAGAATGGTCAATAAGAAGATGTTCATTCGAACTTATTCTTATTCACTTATCTATTCTCAAATTATTGGAAATGAACTTGTATATATAATTGGATCTTAACTTAAATCCTTTCGAATATGTCAACTGTATAGGGTTGACCCATTCGACCCTGTATCTTTTCAGAAAATAATTCACTAGGTCCCAAACTATGTTGTCCAAAGGGTTAACAAACTCCAAAGTGAAAAATACCCAAAAATAGTACATGGTTAACTTGTTCAACCATGTACATTAATCAGAGGCTAAAAACTATACAGGGTCGACCTAGTTGACCTAGTACAACCAACTATCAAAAGGGGGATGAGGCAAGGAATAGGAGGATAAAGATGTGACAAATGTTTGGAATGGGCACAACTGATAAGAATAAGCTTAGGGTAAATGGTTTTTATGAGAGAAGTGCATATATTTAAAGTGGAAAAAGGGATAAAAATCTTACGAAGTACCAATGATCTTCCCACCACTTTCCTGGTACACCCATTAAGGTGTGCACTTAGAGAGATTGAGACTTGATGGGTTCCTACAAGATACAAAGTGTTAGTAAGAGATAAAAGTTTGAAAATATTATGTGTATACAGATTCTCCACTCAGATCTCATCATGTGTCATGTGAGTGCAACACAAGATGGTGCTTTGGGAGATATAACATAATAACACATAACGTTGATGCTAAGTAAAGTGTAGTAAGTAAAAAATAAGATAAAGGAAAGGATATAATTGAAAAACACATACCTTTACTTATCTTAGTGTTGTATATAAATAAGTAGGCTACAAGAGAAAGTGAAGGCATCAAATGTGAATAATACTAGGTGAACCTATAGAAGTTAGTGCAAAAAATAGCCAAAAATCAAAATTTTGAGAAGATAGGCATATAATAGTGTAAAATGAGTTAAGGCAAAGATATGAGGGTATTAGGAAAAATTGGAAAATTAGGATTGTTAAGGAAATGCTATAATATTAAAGGTAAATGAATGACAAAATGATGGCAAAAGAATGACAAATGATGTAAAATGGATGACAAATGATTGTAGAACATAGTAAGTTATATTGGAAAGCATGTAAAACATAAATGACCAAAAGGGATGTAGATCATAATAAATCACATTGGAAATCATGTAAAACATGAATGACAAATGAAATATCAATGCAAGAAAACTTGAAAAAAGATATGTAAGCAAGTGAAAAGTAAGCACATGTAAGATAGGCAAAAATAAAAACATGACATAGGGAAAATGAAATGTAATTGAAGATGTCAGACAAATATGAAGAAGTCATACATAAAGAGAAACATGTAATAATGTAAAATTTCATATGTAAGATAAGTGAAGTCTGTAAAAAATCAAATAAGAACATGATGGAGAAATAAAAATTAGAAATTTGCTAAAGGATGAAAACTCAAACTTAATGTTTGTTCTAAGATGCATTGTAATAAAATGCAACCACCCAATGACATGACTAGTATGACAATGAGGTGGTGTGGTAAATAAATTTTGTAAGAATGTAACCCATATTGCTTAGACATGTTATTTTTCTCTAAGGATAGATAAAATTGAAACAAAGTAATGCTAGCATGTTTTTAAGAGGTGAAGAAGAAGGAATAATAGAAGAGGGAAAACAGATTTAGAATCACAATTTGCCTATCAAGGGGGAAATGAAATGGGTGGAGGGGAAAATGAAGGAAAATCCAAGGTAGAGGAACTCTTTATTGAATACAAGACACTCAAATTAGGTTTGTCAAAACAAGATAACTTTCAACCTTAAGGACTCTGAATAACTCTTAGACACACAAGTCTTAGGTCAACAAATGAAGTATATATATCATCTGATGAAGGATATATGTATAAAAATTAAAATGGAACTACCTTCCCACAACATGTTTCCCACTCTTCAGGACCCCTTATATAATCGTAAGTCTACTATGAATAATAGGTACTTGCATTAGAAAGTAGGTAGCACCATAGAGTTTTTTTTAATTTTGCTATTCCAATGTACTGGCCTACCACACCCCAATGATCCTCAACTCTATGTGAGGATAAATGTGGAGTTTGAGATTCTATTAGAGATAGGAGATGTGTTTGGAATCATGTCTTTTTGTGTGATTTGAATTTTAAGATTTATATGTTGTCTTTTAGATCATTTTCTTTTGATTCAAATGATTTGGCTTTTAACTGTCTTGATGACTTTTTCTATTCCTCCTCCATATGGATGTGGAAAACCAAACATGGGTACTAAAGATGAATTTCATTTGAATACTTTGTTTCTAATAAAGAGAACTTCAAAGAGAATGAGGTCTAAGAGTCTCATAGATCTAGGTGAAATAAAATTGTTATCTTGACTTTGACCTTGTTTTATCCAATGTGGAGTCAAAGGAAAATAAATCAAGAGGAATGACACATGAAACAATTTGAATTGATTCAAATTACAGAAAAATGTGACAAAGGGTGAAAAAGGGATATAGTGATAGTAAAGTGTGATTCCTTATCATAAGAATGAGGGAAATGGAGGAAAACATGCTAATATATTTTATTGTGAAAATTCCATCTTATCAAAAGAAGCAAAAGGCTAAAGTTGAGAGCAAGAATCAGTGATATTTTTCTTATAAAAGGAATGACTAAATGATTATTTTATGATGAGGTCCGAGTCCTATCCATGTTCTTATACTACAACTCATAAAAGATAAACCCATGAGGGTGCCAAAAAGAAACATGTGAAACAATAAAATGAGAAAAGAGGCAAAGTTGATATCTTGTGAGGAGGGCCAAGTCCTACCCATGGTCTTACACTGCAAACTCACAAAAAGATAAACCCACAAGGGTGAATTCTAAAAAGGGGGTAAAAAATCATAAAGCTACTAAGGCAAAGAATAACATAAAAATATAAAATAAATATATGAGGACAAAAATGAAAACAAATTCCAAATGTAATGTGAAATAAAACCAAAGAACATAGAGGAAGACAATGGTGATTATAAATCAAAAGTAAAAGAAATAAAGTGCACAAAAACATGAGACAAAAAAATAAATAATATCTATGCTAACTTCTATATCAAATATGAGCATGTGAAATACAAGTCTATAAGACTCGAAAGGTTTCTTGAAGCTAAATTTGGTTGTTATTATGCATTGTATAATAAGAGTGGGCATCATAAGATGCAACAATACGTAAGTAGATGTATATATGGGCATCATAATATGCCCCAAATTCTGAAGGGACATGTAGATGGGCATCATAGGATGCCCCAACATGTGAGGTGGAGTGAGGTAACATTAAACTATTAAAATGGTTTGCATTGGGTTGGTAGGTTCATTTAGAGATAGGCAAATGTGTTGGTTTTTTAGATTTTAAGGAGGTTGAATGTGACATATGATGGGTAGGAGAGGTATGAGGAGGTAAAGGAGGTAAAGGAGGACCATGTATGATATGCATTGGAGTAGGCATTTGAACTAGTTACTCTTTTGGTTCATGGGACTTAAGAGGTTGAGGTTCAATGGATGCAATGATATGTTTAAAATTGTTCATGTTAGCTATACTTTCCTTATTAGTGTAGGAAGAAGGATCAACTATGGTTTGAAAAAAATTAGTATATGAGGTATAGGTATGTGATGATTGTTGTTGATCATTAGGTAGTTGATTTTGATGTGATTGTGGTTCTTGAGATTGAATTTGAGAATATTGAATATAATATTCATAATGTTATTTTGTTGAGTATCAACATTTAAATGCGGACCAAGCAAGGAAGAAACAAGAAAATGGTGAAGATCATGACAAGACTGATAAGAATGACCTATAGTAGCATACCACCAACAAAACTTATCAAAATTGTACCATTTTGGAGGAGGTTTGGAAGGATCAAAGCTAATGGGTTTAGAGGGTGCCAATTCCCTCTTAAGTTGTTCTAGTCTCAAGGGAGGGTGGGTTGGCTTAAAATTGGTTGAATCAGATGCTCCATTTTGATGTTGGAGAGGCTTGAATGAATCAATGTTATGAGAAAATGATTGGAAAGGTGCTTTAGTAGTTGTTTGAGATGGTTCAAATTGAGTCATAAGAATGTCTTACCTTTTTTCTTGGTCTAAGGCTTCTTCTAAAGTTTTAGGTGAAAAGATTCAAACTTTATATTGAAGGGGAGGTTTAAGAGCAGTGAAAAATAGTTTTGAAAGAGTGTCATTGTTAGGTTGTGGAGCTAAAAGCTTCACCAGAATGCAAACATGAGAAGTTATGGAGGTTGCAGAAGAGTTGCGGAGTGTCACAGACACCGCCGTCGGTCAGGACAACTGACAACGGTAGGAAGGAGACAGAAGGAAACTGACGTCGGTCATGGATCGGCCGGCGTCGGCACCCCCAGGTAGATAGGGACTGACGTTGGTCACCTGTGTGGTTTGAGCTGCGAGTATATTATGGGCAGTTGGTTGACAAATCAAGTGTTTGCATGTTTAGAGCTAATTTTAGATTGAGAGCTACAGATTTAATTATTGTATTAGATGTCTAATTATTGTTTGGATGAGATCTATATATAGACTCATGATTGTATTGTAAAAGTGTGTTAGAAAGCCATAGAGCTTTTAGAGAGAGCTAGTGTAGCTCCTCCTAGTTCCAAGGGGTGCTGAGTGTGTATGATCAGGGAGAGTTGCAAGGTCTGCAAGGTCAAGGAGCTGATCCACCGGGGTACTAGTTGAAGAATCATAAGGACTTGGTGAGGCAAGGACAAGGGTTCTTCAGGGGTGTAGAGATATCTACATGGTGAGTAAGGTCTAGTGATTTGCAGGTAGCAGCAGAGAGCAGGAGATCTAGTGGAGTACGGTTGTGTACTTGGTAAACTGGCAGCGTGTTACTGACTGGTTGGATAGGTGAACATCAATTCTATATTGGAGTTGATTGTTGGGACCAAGAGAGAGAGGGAAGAAGGTCTTGAGGTGTGGCGAACCTTTGAGGTGGAGGAAGAAGTGGCATCTTCCTTATTGTATATTCTTCTGAGTGATTATTAATACAATTGTGTATTGTCTCTCATATTCCTGTGTTGTTTCATATTTCTAGTTACTTATTGATTTTGGTATAATTCCGTGTTTAGTTGCTAATACAAGAAGTAATCACATGTGTTCTAATTGGTAGAGCAAGATCCTGACTCAGTAGGGATCAGAGCATGTTTATTGTTCATGGTTTCCCTGACACATGGTATCAGAGCTTTTGGTTGGGTTTACTAACAGGTGGTTTCAGATCTGGTAGTGTTTGTTGATTACAGGTTACTCACAGGGGTTTCTGATTGAGTGGGAGTATAGCAATGACAGAAGGAAGTAAGCTACGAATGGAGAAACTGAATAGCACAAATGGTCTGATTGATGGAAAGAAAGAGCAGGTAAATAAAGATTGTTGGTTGGTTACAGATCAACAGGGAGGAGCAGATGTTGCAGGGGACGTTGCATAGGATGTTCTGGATAAAGTGGAATCTTGGTTCACTGATTCTTTTGCCTCTTTCCATGCAGTTTGAAATAGAGCATCTTTTCATGGGTATGTCTTTGGAGAGATTTATTTAGGAGCTGGAGAGCCTTGCCAAAGAATTGGCAAAGGGGAAGTGAAGTTGAAATTGCAGATGGATGACACACAGTGGTTGAAGGAAGTCATGCAGGTACCAGTCTTAGAGATGAGTCTAATTTCTTCAAGAAATTTGGGTGATGAGAGATGTACTGTAACCCTCACAGCGGATACACTTGAATTAGATGGTGGTAAGAAAGTAGGTATCCTTTATCTATCTACTTATATTACTGATTCACCTTCTGTTACAGAGATGTGGCTTTGTAGGCTTGGTTACATATGTAGAAGGAGAATGCAGGTTTTGAAGCGAAAGACAGATGTCTTTGACAAGCTAAAGAACTGTAAAGCCTTGGTGTTCATGGAGGAGATGACGGACAGAGATCAGGTGAGAGAACTGAATTATTCTGAGCAGAGCAAGGTTGATTTAATTAGGACTTTGATCCATGGAGAGCTCACGGGTAAAAAGTTATCACTCACAGATGAACACAGGTACCGGCATCAATCATATAGTAACCGACGTCGGCAATAGGAAGACCGACATTGGTCATGAAGAATCGACGTCGACAGAAAGGACATTGGCGTCAGCCAGGGAGACGACATCGGCAGTCAGGGTCAGTGCAGGGAACCGACATCGGTCGGGAGCAGACTGGGAGATGGCCAAGATCGGTCACTGGAACAGATAGTGGGTGGACAGCATGCTGTCAACAAGTCTCAAACACTCATGTGGAGGTCAGAAAGGGTAAGTGAACCTCATATTCGTTGTTCACCTTCTTTATATTGCTTACTGATGGTCAAGAACCAGGAAGATGTGAAGAAGCAATGCAGGTAGAGTCCAGATACAGTGGGAGCTTGGCATGGATGAGGAGTGTGAGTCCTTGGAGAAGAACCAAACAGGTATTTGTTGGTAGAGTTGTCAGTTGGAAGAAAGCACTGAGAGACGGATGGATTCCCATAGTTAAAGAAGAGAGTGGATGGATACATGAGACAGAAGGCCAAGGTATAAGGTCTTGAAGAAGCTGTAGGACAGTGGTACAGGTTTTGACAGGTGGATGACTAAGCATGGCTTCAGTCAATGTCAATGTAACTATTGTGGTTTTGTTCTTACCAGGTGGATGATGAGTCGCGACATTATCTAGTTACTGTATGTGGATGGTTTGCTAGCAGGTTTTGTACATACAGGGATTTGCTGAGCTAAAAGGTAAGGTTAGTTCAGAGATGTGTCATGGAGGAATTTGGAGCAGCGAAATTCTTTGGCATAAGAGACATGGAGATTTTATCTTCAGTGGGAGCTGATGTGAAGATGGTGTTGGCGGAGTTCATGATGCAGAATCATAAACCACACCAATGGCTGGATAGTTCAAGCTTAGCTTGAAACAGGGTTCAAAATCACATGAGGTCTATTGTAGGCCTAAATTTTCCCAATTCAGTGGGGGTTGTCAGAAAGTATGGAGCCAATTCGGGGAAGGAGTACTGGAGGGCAGTTCAGTGGGACTAGCAGCAGGGATTCTTGTTATGCAGGGTCAAGTTCTTCACTACATGGATGTGTAGGTTCGGATGTGGCAGGTTACTTGAATGACAGGTATAGCATCACAGTTGTGTGGTGGTTGGTCTTCAGGATTCATCTTGAAGAGGGATACAAACTAGGAAATAGATTAGATGGGCTACAGATACAGGTACAGGTGCAACTGTTTATCTCCAAGTGGGAGATTGTTAGGTTGTGGAGCTAAAAGCTTCACCAGGATGCAAATAGGAGAAGTTATGGAGGTTGCAGAAGAGTTGCGGAGTGTCACAGACACCGGCGTCAGTCAGGACAACCGATGACAGCAGGAAGGAGACAGAAGGCAACCAACGTCGGTCATGGATCGGCCGGCGTCGGCACCCCCAGGCAGACAGGGACCGACATCGGTCGCCTGTGTGGTTTGAGCTGCGAGTATATTACGGGCAGTTGGTTGATGAACCAAGTGTTTGCATGTTTAGAGCTAATTTTAGATTGAGAGCTGCAGATTTAATTATTGTATTAGATGTCTAATTATTGTTTGGATGAGATCTATATATAGACTCATGATTGTATTGTAAAAGTGTGCTAGAAAGCCATAGAGCTTTTAGAGAGAGCTAGTGTAGCTACTCCTAGTTTCAAGGGGTGCTGAGTGTGTATGATCAGGGAGAGTTGCAAGGTCTGCAAGGTCAAGGAGCTGATCCACCAGGGTACTAGTTGAAGAATCATAAGGACTTGGTGAGGCAAGGACAAGGGTTCTTTAGGGGTGTAGAGATATCTACATGGTGAGTAAGGTCTAGTGATTTTCAGGTAGCAGCAGAGAGCAGGAGATCTACTTGGAGTATGGTTGTGTACTTGGTGAACTGGCAACGTGTTAATGACTGGTTGGATAGGTGAACATCAATTCTATATTGGAGTTGATTGTTGGGACCAAGAGAGAGAGGGAAGAAGGTCTTGAGGTGTGGCGAACCTTTGAGGTGGAGGAAGAAGTGGCATCTTCCTTATTGTATATTCTTCTGAGTGATTATTAATACAATTGTGTATTGTCTCTCATATTCCTGTGTTGTTTCATATTTCTAGTTACTTATTGATTCTGGTATAATTCCATGTTTAGTTGCTAATACAAGAAGTAATCACATGTGTTCTAATTGGTAGAGCAAGATCCTGACTCAGTAGGGATCAGAGCATGTTTATTGTTCGTGGTTTCCCTGACAGAAATCATTCATGTTATGGTCTACTTTATGAGCAAGAAACTTCCATGGTTTGATGGAAGTATGAGTAAATTCATTAGGAAGTTAATTGGCATTGATGAAATGGCTAAGGTAATTTTTAGGGAGGTCATTAAGTTGGAATTCCTTCACTAGAGCATTGACTAAATCCTCTAGTTGTGAGATGGAATGTGTAGGAATTTGGTTGTACCATTCAATTGCATCACCAAAAAAGGTTTTGGCTAATATCTTGGTGGTAGAAAAGGTGTTAGTTTGGATCCATTATTTATAAATATTAACAAAAGACTTAAGAGAGATAGTAGGGTCCTTAGTCCCATTATATGTGATAGTTGGAGAAATGTTTCCAATATCTATGGATGCAATGAATGAGGCTAAAGATTCATTTTGAAGATGTTGAAGCATTTTGTTATTTATTGGATGTTGAGGGATTATATTACCATTGGCATCTCCAAGAGGAGGAGGGACAAAATTTAGATTTTGGTTGAGACATGATGACTTGAGGTGGTTTACTATTCATGTTTAATAAATGTTGTTGCATGTTCATCATTTGAGATTGATGGGTTGTTCGCATGATGTTCATTTATTGAGCTATGTGTGCAAGAAGATGAGTGGTATTAATAGGTGGGTTGGTGTTTGTAGGAAGGGTATTTGTGTTGATATAAGTGGGATTATTAGTGTTTTTTGGAGGAGGATTCTTTGTAGGTAGAGGATTTCAAACATTGGTATTGGGAGGAGGATTAAGATGAATGATCTCAACTACATTACATTGTGTAGTGATTGGTTTTGGTTTAGGAGAAGAGGAAGGAAGAAAGTGGATAGTTTCATCTAAAGTAATAAAATAAGTGAGGTTATTATCCAAATCCTTAATTATGTAATGTTATTGACTAAGATAGGATGAAAATATGTCATCATGATTAGATAAGACTAGATAACCACACAAGGAAAGAGGAGAAAAAAGAACAAAGAGATAAGAAGTGACAGAAATGGTACAGAGTTAACTGGTCGACCTACCATAAAAATAGGGCATAAAAACTATACAGGGGTGATTGGGTCAACCTAGTACAATAAACAAAGGCTAAAAAGTGTACAGGCTCGACTAGGTTGACCCTATATAGCAAATAGGGAAAAATAAATAACATGTAACAAATTGTGCTGAATGAAATGACTATGTATTGAAAAAATAATATTTTTTCAAGTACTTAAGAAATCAATAACTAAAGGGAAATAAACAATCAATTTGATCAATGAGGGTGATCCAATTGAGGCACACAACATAAATTCTTGCACCAACACTGTCTAGTTCAAATTTTTGCAATACAAAATATAATTGAACAAAGAGCAAGCAATCAACTTGGAAAGCAAAAGCTAATTATTTGGTCAACATAAATTTTTATTAGATTATTAAAATATAGTTTTAAATCTGATGGGAAGTTGGATATAATCAAGGAACTAGAAATTAATCTAAGGATAGTTTCAAGTAGTTTGGGCTAAAAGGGTTCTATAGTGGTAATGATATAGGCTTGGTATTGGGGCCTAACCTCTCACTTCACATACCAAAATGATAAAGGTGTTAAGTGATTAGATATATTATACCATTAATCATGATGTATACTTGACCAAAACATCAATTTGGCATCCCCCTTGGTGATGAAATCCAAATAGGTTGGCCTTGGGTAGTCAAATGTTAAAGTGCTTGTTTAGATTTTATGATTTGGTCATGTGTGCATAAAATATAAAATAGTGAAACAAAATAATTAATTTAAAACCACATAATTAAGCTATGTGATCTATTCTAATCTTTCAAGCAATAATAAATAAAAGTGTGAGCTAATTAATAGCATATAAAGGTTAATTTCAACTTTGAAATAAGGTACAGTGTCGATACCATTGATAGTGTATGCACAAAATATAGAATAGGGTCGATCATGTACTGTGGAATCAAGGTATAAAAATGAACACAATTGGTAGAGTCAACCTAATTATCTAGACATCACACAAAATATATAAATGGGTCAACATGGTCAATCCAATTGACTGTACAAGGGTAGTTTTGAAGATTGCAAACTATGAAAGGAAAGACTAAGAAAAGAGAGAAAGGATAGAAAGGAACCTTGGTGAGCTTGAATATGTAGATAAATGAGATTTCTATTAAATAACCTTGATAAATGCCTAAAAATATTGCTAAGAGGGTTGACTAGGTCGATCTAGCTTTATAGAGGCCTATTACTGAGTGCTTGAAAATATACAGGGTAGACTAGGTCGACCTAGTATGCTGAGTTGAGTGTCTAAAAATGTACAGGGTTGACTAGGTTGAACTAATAAATTGGACTAGATATCTGAAAGTGTACAAGGTTGACTAGATCAACCTAGTATGTTTTTTTGTACCTGATGAAAAATAAACACAAATAGAACTGAGTCATTTTGATGTGATTGTTTGTTAAACTTGCACGTAGAAGTTAGAATTGTGTTGATGCAGTTGACCCAGCATGGTAAATATATGATAAAAATAATGATGAAAAGAATGAAAATAAGTGAACAACTCCTACAAGGTTTAGTTCATGTCGAGTTCATCAAAATGTATGCAATCAAAAATGCATCATGTCTATAAATCAATCCTGGCTAAGAGAAGATAGAGCATACCTACACTTCCGATTGAGAATACATTTTTTAAGTGGGATCATGACTAATATGGGGATCCATTAGACCTAATTAGGGGATCAATTATCATAATACACTATTCTAAAGAGGGTTCCAAATACTCTAGACTAGCATAATCATGTAATAACCTTAAGGGGATCCTAGGTTTTATATTTCACTTATGTCTAGTAACAAGAAAGTAAATCTAATCTAGTGCTCACCAAAGCTTGTGGTATGAAATGGGGGTTAGAAACAAAACAAACTAAACTAAACATGCATAGAAGACATATACTCACATCAATGTATATGGAATCCTAATGCATGGAAGAGAAGAACAAGTGCATTATCTATCTACTCTTAGAAAGGAGAAACAAAGTTAGGAATAATTACCTTTGAAGATGAACCCACCAAGCCTCAATCTCTCCCTTGGTCAAGGTGATTCAAAAGAGATTATTGTGGTATGTAAGGATAATAAATGCAAATAAGCTTTAGGCTACACAACCTATTTATGCATCCAAAAGACTTCTCCACAAGACAAGATACATACCTCCAAAGAATGGAACCCAAAGCTTTATTCCTCAAGTAGAATGGTCAATAATAAGATGTTTTATTTTACTTATTATTCTTCACTTCTCTATTCTCAAATGGTTTAAAATTAAATTGTATATATAGGTGGATCTTACCCTAAATCCTTTTGAATATGTTGTCTATACAAGGTCAACCCAGTCTTTTATATATGTTTTTAGGAGATAATTCACTAGGTCTCGAGCTATGTTGGCCAAAGGGATAACAAAATCCAAAGTGAAAAATACCCAAAAATCGTATAGGGTCGACCCAGTCAAACCTATATAGTAATCAAAGGTTAAAAACTATATAGGGTTGACCCAGTTGACCTAGTATAACCAACTATAAAAAGGGGCATGAAGCAAGGAATAAGAGGATAAAGATATGACAAATGTTTGGAATGGGTACAATTAAGAAGAATAAGTTTAGGGTAAATTGTTTTTAGGAGACAAACATTTATATAGCAAGTGGAAAAAGGGACAATAATCCTACAAAGCACCAATAGTCTGCCCACCCCTTTACTAGTGCACCGTTTAAGGTGTGCACTCAGAGAGATTGAGACTCAACAAGTTCCTGCAAGATATAAAGTGTCAGTAAGTGATAAAATTTTGAAAATATTATGTGTATACACAAGGGACATAGGCACCTATCACTAAATTTGAGAAATCAAAGACATACAAGGACATGTTCAAATGTCCACATATGCATAGAACAAGCAAGGTTGGCTTAGAGCCACATGAAAGGACATATTTAAATGTCTCTATACACAATAAATAAGGTGCACACAAGGACATGGTCATATGTCTAAAGCATACATACAATGAAGTAAGTGGCATAAAGTCGTAGAATAATGGCATATTCAAATGCCCGCTAATAGTTGTTAAAGAAACGAGACGCATTCAAGTCTAAACTAGTAAAGATATAAATGAAAATATGCATGAACATATGGTACAAATCTACATAAGATAAAATGTGTACATAAACTCAATCTAGAGCTATAGTAGTCGGCAACAAATATGTGTAGTGTAGGATGATCAATATCAAGATTTAAACAATGCTAAATTTATGATATAGAGTATAGAAAAATGTAACCTGGCAATTAAAACTTTGTATAGGAAACCCCAAAATGGGAAAATGTATCAAATAAGGAACTTGTATATGTGCCCCCAATGGGTAAATAGTATCAAATTTGGATCTATGTAGTAGACCGAGGTCCTGTAAGTATTTACAAACACTCAACATGAACAAGTGAAGCATATATGTATGATAACATTGACTATACTAAGATAACTATCATTTGTAATATGTGGAAATTATAAATAATGTAAACATGGATATGTAAAAAATCTAAATTTGGATTTTATGAGAAAATATTTGAATGTTTTTGTGTTTTGAACATATTATATTATTTTTGTATTTTATGGAATAAGCTATGTGTAAGCAACATGAAAATGAAACTATATATAAGGATAACAAATGAATGAAACTATGTACATTTAAGGAGAGATAATACTAACCAATGAGCCTCATGAGAGACCCACCCTTAATGGATCACGTGTCAAAAATAAGAATGGTGACCTCTCATGTAGTGTGATTAATATGTTGTAGTTGAGTTGAGCTACAATATGAATCTGAGTATTATTTATTTTTGATATCTTGGCAATCATAATAACTTGGATTGTTCCACTCATTGTTATCATCTTAATTTTAAACCAATATAATGTTAGTGTTGGCTTCTATTGTATTTGGATGAGTATAGGAAATCACCTCATACTATGGAATTGACCTTTCTATATCTTGATTTGAAATATTTTATGTGATTGTGCCTTTTGAAATTGTTCCTATTGTACGCATATATTTATCTGGAGGTCCTTTTGTTAGAAAGCCTCTTTTGAGAATGTTTGTTGGCTTAGCATGATTTTGACTTTGTAACTGATGTGGTTGTTCCTTTTATAATATGAAATTTTTATCTTGATATTTTACCTTGATAAACTATATTTATGAATGATTTTCATTAGTATGTTCCATAAATCCCAAACCTTTTTGACAAATATTATCAATTGCTAGAATAGTAGTGATTTATTGATCATGCTTGCCCAAACCTTGGCCACGATAATAAAATTGTTGTAAATATTTTTGACCAAATACATACTAATTTGAAAGTGGGACCTCATTATGTAGTTGTATATTTGTATCTTTTACTTTCTTTAACTATGCTTATTATTAATTATGCTTTGTGAACCTTCTGTTGTTCTGAATTATGCTTTAGTAATCACTTTTTTACTATTTCTAAATTTCACCCTTTTTTAATTTGTAAACGTGCCATTGTATGTTATTTGGATGATTTATCACTGTTTGATTCATCTATATCAATTACCTATTGAATTTTCCTTTTCAGTGCTAAACATGAATCAGTGTGGTGCCCATGCATTCTATGGTGTGCACAATAATATCAAGATCTCTTCACTGAACGTAGAAGAGGTAGATTGATCAACTTATCTTTGATCATTTGCCTTATAATTTCACTTGAAATTTTATTTGATCTTTGAGTACTTTTTGAATCAATAGTTTAAGATGCACTTTGTTGTGATTTATTGTTTTGATATATAAAAATACTTACCATAAATTGACTAGGTGAAGATGCATATACTTGATTGACACTAGTGTTCCCTTGGAGATTTTGTCTTGTAATCTGATTTTTAAATTTTGTTATATTTTCATGTAATACTTGATTTTGAGTTTGAAATTCTAAAATGAACATGCTCATACTGATAATTTTATCCCTTATAGTCTCACAAGTGCAAACCCTAATTGTTTTTTATTGAACATGTAGGCACACACCCTGTAGAGAAGAGGTGGAGGCATGGATATGTTGAGTATGGGAATTAGTAACAATAGTATAGACTCTTCATCTCATGGAGGAGTGATAACATGGACCTATTTAGAGGGAAAGTATCTATCACCCTCATTGAGATGAGGAGGAGAAGGAGATTCTTTCCTATGCATAAGATATGATATTGAAACTTGAAACATGGTTGTTAGGGTATTAAATTTATGGAATAAGTTAAATAAACTATATTTTAATTGGTATAGGACATCATGTACATATATTTTTATATCTTCTTTAAATTGATTCCAAATTAAAGGAAACAAGCATGCAAATGAAACTAGAAAACTTTACATTAGAAAGCGATAAACATTTTTTGTCATTATTATCATGATTAGATAAAAATAAAAATTATTAAAAATATAAGGATCTAAAATCTAAGTCTAAGTTCAAGTGATAAAGGGTTAAAGGTTATGAAGTTTAAGCTTTAAGTTGTTAAAGGGTTTCAATATAGTAAATCAAGGTACAAAATATGAAATAAATACAACCATTGATTTGTGAAAGAACTAAGCTAAACTGATAATAATAATAATAATAATAATAATAATAATAATAATAATAATAATAATAATAATAATAATAATAATAATAATAATAATAATAATAAATGACACAAACAAATACTTAGCTAGAAACTACCCAAGATGAAGGATTTAGAAGCTAAAAATGAGTACAAGAGTTGGTCTGAAAGTCTCAATTACGATCCAGGTGTCAAAAACTCTCTTGGACAATAGTACACTACCATGGATAGTAGCATTATGGCACTAGTCTCCACTTATGGCACTAGTGTCCTCTATGTAGGAATTGATCTAAAATTCTGGGATCACCTATGTGAGAATTTGTTAAGCCTATCCCTATGTAGACAAACCCTAGTTTATTATTTGTAAACTATTGTGATTAGTTTTGTATGCAAACCCTAGACCTCCATGAGATTAGGGAAATTGATAGGCACAAGTAATAAATATGTGGCGTTAGTTGGGTAGGCTAGACATCCTCAACACCCTGCTGTGATGAGAATGACCTACATACCAATACTCTGAGGAGGGATCAAGCCCTATGTAGTTCTCCCCACCTAAGTGTTGGTGTAAGTGAATCCAGTATGAATGTTGGTTTGACTGCTTTGATTAAGTATCGAGACTAGAAATCTATGTATTTTGAGCTTAGGAGGGTTGTAGATGATTGTATGCATAAGTAAGGCAGAACAGGGATTAATAACCTTGATTATGCATAATTTGTTTTGAGTTTGTTTGAGTGTATTTGCATTTGATTTCCATATAGTATATATAAGGTTCAAATTTGAATGTATATATACCAATTTGGTGCTTGTGAATGGTTTGAAATAGGTCTAAGCCATTCCTAGGTGTCTTAGGAATTGAAAAGATATCTTTAGGATCTAAAAAGAAGGAAAAGGACAATAGTGCCCAAATAGGACATTAGCATTATGACGCTAGTGTCCAAATGGTAGAACTTGAGGCAATAAGGGCCTGAATGCCTAAGGAAGGGTCTAGGACTAATTTTGAGAGGGATGTGTGTGGCCTAAATGAAATTTGGATATGTGTCTAAATAGGCCCTAAGATATGTGTAGGGCTAAGCTAGGGATGGGTGGTCTCAAGAAACACTCTTGGCACTCAAATGACATTTTTAGATGACTACACTTTCCTAAACACAATCATTTTATTATTGTTGGACCTTGATATAAGAAGTAATTTAATATAAAACTACAATATCAGTTTAAAAAAATAAAGATCAAGAATTTCAATAGAAATTGATGTATTTTATACTAAGTGGAATATGTATCTTACCCAAATGAGGAAATGTTTATCACTAGCTACTTTAGATCATTATCTAAAACTGTTGACCATTGTGTAAACTTTCTCAATTGTATTTCTAATGAGCGATTATGAATTTATCTAGCAAGAAACTTAGATAAGTAATTACTTTGTTTTTTCACATGTGGTATGTTGGATTTTAAGTTGTTTGAATTCAATACTATTAGAATTTGTATCCATGAACAGTGTGCTTTTCATTTTTGGGGGCCTCTTTCTATTAGGTTTTGGCATGCAGTCTACACATGCAGTCATTGAGTCACATGTCACTCCTTTATACATGTTTACATGCATTGAGTAGTATTAAAGAGGAAATTATTTATCATCACTTTATTTTCTTATGATTGTGGTAGCTATAAATTTTGGGTAAGATAAAGGTTATAAAGGACTTTGGATTTATACTTTATTTTTATGAGTGCATGAAGAGTGATATGGTTTTTTATTCACCTCATTTTACAGAAATAGGTGGACTCCATCATGGTGCAATACATGCCTCTTGATAGCCAAGAAGAGAATCCTAATCATCTTCTTTCTGAATCAATATAAATGAATGTATGGTACATATTATTATATAAGAGCTTTGAGTTTACCAAACTTGATGTTTTCATTGTAGTTTTTGAGGTTTGTTTTACAGTGATTGTAGTTGATTTCACATATTTATACATGCTGATGATTTTTGTCTTTACCTTCAACTTGAAAACATCATATAAACCTATATTTAGCATCAAATTTGCATATGATTATATATAATTCAATTTTAAATTAATGTTCTTTTATGTGGATATTGTGGGTCGATGTGCCAAATTCATCGTTCAATCATACAAGTTATGCAAAATAAGGACTCTTTATTCATATATACTCTCTACAAGGTCCACACTCATGAGAAACAAGATCTCAATTGGATTTTATATCAAGAGTAGTAGGGGAGGATTTGATATATATATTTTTTGTTTCTAGATTTTGTTTTGAGAACAAAAATAGTTGTGAGATTATTGTAGATACATCTAGTCAGCAACAATGTAACGTTATAGTAAAATAATTTCCTATAGTGATTTATGAAAGTAAGTTTCTATTTGAGTGATTCATTGTTGAAGGTCAGCACTGCCAATATTTTCATGGAGCATGACTTAGTGTTTTTTAACAATGTTAAACATTGTTATCATATTGTTCTCTAAATAATATACATTATTGAAAAGTTGCACATGTATATATGATTTCTAGTTTGAAATCTCTTTTTATTATTACATATTTTCATAACTAATCTATCATAAATTATTTCATTGAATTGACCTTGATGTTCAATCAACTTTAATTCGTTGTATCCATAACTCATCATAAAACTATGGACTTCTCTAGTTCAATACATCAAACCTAACATCTGCTTCCTGCAAGAACTTGGCACTCTATGTCCTTCTTGTTAACAAAGACTTGCACAATGTACCATGGACTCTCTTTTATATTACCATACATTGGAGAAAATTCAAAATACTAAAACCCCCATTTTTAAATTGAATTAAAAAATAATTTGTGAAAAGCATATTGTTTTGAAATCTACATACTTTTGCTAGAAAAATATTTATAAAAAAATATATACCTAATAAAAGTCAACTTTAAAACCTTAATCGTTTTAGATACTAGAGGACGCAAGAACTTTCTCTTGAATAGAAAAAACACCACTAATTAAATGAACAAATTATTTTTAGATGAAAACAAATATACACACGTTTATTATGTTGGGGCACACTACCACCGACATGATGACATAGACATGGCATTAATGCAAACTAAGCACTAATGGCAAAGGTCATTAATGACCCCTCATCTTTTTTTTGAATATTTAAATTTAGGCAAACTATTGCATTTGAAAAAAAAAAATAGCCCACATCACACCCTCATTCACCATCAAAAAAATACCTATTTTAAGTAACTAAACCTTAAAAAAATAAATTTGATCAATTAAAAAAGAAAAAATACACTTTAAAAAATAAAATAAAAAAATATATATTATAAAACAAAACCATGTGTCATTGTCGGATTGGTTAGTTTATATAATTGTCGAATAAAAAGGCTTAGAATTTTGTAACACATATAATATTAAAGGAAACAATATATATGTTAATACCTTTGACTGTGCTATATTATTATTTGTAGATGACATTTTTTTGCTTTCACATTCAATTACAAGTCTTCAAAATCAACGGGATTCATTTAGAAATTTTTATAATAAGAATGTTTTTGAAGTAAATCTTTCAAAACAAAAAAAATATGACATTCAATGTAACCAAGGAAATAACATCTACATTCAATTTGACATACAAAGCAAAACAGGTCGAGGTGGTACAATCTTACACCTAATTGGGTGTGGTTTTCTTTGGATAAGCTTTTAACTTTGTATTTGTAATAGAAGAAAGACTTAGTAAATGATATGTAACATTGACATCCTTGGAGAGACAATGTTTTCAACTCCAATTTCAAGATATTCGGACAAAGATTCGACTTTTTCATACATTGGTTACTCTAACACTGTTGTATAGATGTGAGGGTTGGGGCCCATAATTGAGATAAAATAATTTCAAACATCTAGAAAGAGTTTTTATCTCCATGTTATCAAATAACATTCAATCTAAAAGAAAGGTTCCTCACTCAATTATTATTGCAAAGTTTGGCACATGACCAATTTTATCTCTTTAATTTTCCATATTATCATTATGTTGCATAGACTTTGAATGATGAAATTTTATTTATTTGGTCAGAATAAGTATCCATTCTTGGTACTTAAATCTTTTATGCAACTTGACAACCAAGGATGCAAATCTTATTGGTATGCAAGAGTTATGGCTCTCCTTCAAATGCTGTATATTGATATGAAAAAAAATACCTTTGCTTGGGTTTTCTACTAACCCTCCTTTGTTCACAAAACATGAAATTAACAAAGATATTCATGAAGAGATTAGTAAATCTTATGTGAAAGTTACATAATTTAATCTCAAAGAGCTATTGAAAAGACTACGTCTGCTTGAACAGAGACCATACCTTTTCATTATCTACAATTTGTGGGACTCAGAGATACATGGCGCCAGAGTGGGTGTTAAATCTTCCTATTACAACCAAGGCAGATGTTTATAGCTTTTTGATTGTGCTGTTGGAGATTGTAAGCGGTAGAAATGCATCCAATCAGTCTGATAATTTGGTGCAGTGGGTGTCTACACAGATGAACGAAGAGCAACTGGTAGAAGAAGTGCTGGATCCCAAATTAAATGGAAATATTGATATGGAAGAGGTGGAAAGAGTTGTGAGAATGACACTGCTTTGTGTCGAACAAGAGCCGGGTTCGAGACCCTCCATGAGCCAGGTCGTCAAACTGCTTTCTTAACCTGTGAAAAGATGGAGTTACATCCACTCATACTTCTGTTGTGAGTATTCAACGGTGAAGATACATTTCCAATTTCGACGTCCTGCAGCTTTACTGCATTTTAGAAGTATCACTTTGTGAAAATAATAATAAAAAAGGAATCAAAAGAAGTGGCAAGAAACTCCGGGGAATGTTGGAGAAGACGACAAAGCCCAACACAAGGGAGTGACGATAATTAATCGTTACAGTGTTAAAGGAATCCCATCCCATTTTATTTTCATTTTCTGTTAATATTTTTAAATGTGTGCAATAAGAGATAAGAGTTAATGTTTGTTTTTGTTTTTGTTTTTGTTTTTGTTTTAGGTTGAATGTCAGAAAATTTAGAATACGGAGATAATATGGACGCTGTAAGTTAAAATCTTATGTAATGTTGTAATATTTTAAAATGAAAGAAAGTAAATATAATATTATTATGTCGAGAGGTGTAACTTACAGTGATAACAAGGAGTGTAATAGTGTGAGTGGTTTATTTTTATTTTTGTTGAGTGAATAAATCAATAAATATATATATTAACAGACAAAAAAATAATCAACTGAAATGTTATTTGAAAATAAATATATATGAATGAAAAAAGATTCAACCAAAAAATATATATATATAAATCCAAACAATACCACATTAACAAAGCGAAGGAAAAATAATAACAGATCTCTTCGTTTTAATTATAACTTTTTTCGCTGCGCAGGCATCCACCGCCACTGTTGCTTCCCAACATTATTTCTTTCTGCGTTGTTTCTTCCCTATTTCTTTCGCCGTTATTTTTTCTTCCGACCGCTTGTACAAGACAAAGTGTTTTTATTTCTTTGATTTGTTCAAGCTTCTTTTCATATATCATGATTTTAGGTTTAGGTTTAGTGATTTAAATTTATTTATCTTTTTTAATTTAAATGAATAGATTTAAATTTATTTATCAAAATATTTATGTTTAATATTTCCTGCGTCACATTATAGACCTAGTAGTCCTGGTTTAATGTTTAATTTCGCTACTTTTCAAATATCATAATTTTATGTTAGTTTTATGATTTTAGGTTTAGGTCAGTTTTATAAAAAAAATTAAAAAAATATGTTTAAATTTTAAATAAAATTAAAATAATTTAATATGAAAAAGGTATTTATAAGTTTATAATAAATTTTATTTTTATTTTTACGTTCTATTTTATAAATATAATTAATAAAATTTATTAAAATATTTTTTTAAGATAGGAAAATATGAAAAATATATTTATAAGTTTGTAATAAATTTAATTTTTATTTTCACCGTGCATTTTATAAATATAATTAAAATATTTTTTTAAGATGGGAAAATATTTTAGATAAATATATTTAAGATATCTATATTAGTATATGTATAAATATAATGTATATATAAATATTTAATTATTTTAGGTTAATTGTATATTTATGATTTATTGATTTAGATTATATTTTTGATAATGTATTTTCCTATAATAAACTTGTACCTCTTTCTTTGTAACATGTCCTCCTTTAATAAATTGTTATTTTCCATAATGAATACTTTATAAACAAAATATCTATTTGTTGGTTGGTACTTCATTCATATCATTTATTTTACTTTTATATTATGAACCAACAATTAATTTTGATTCATAATTGTTACAATATATATATTGTGTAATTCCCTTCATGTTAAAAATTTCCTCTTAGCTTTACAAAATCCTTATGGTATTTTGCCAAGTTTTTCTACCTTCTAAAAATTAACATAGCAATTATTCTTATTTTTTATGATGATGTATCAATAAATAAAGTGCCATTGAAAAGAATTAATCTCCTACAATGATTAAGCAAAGAATCAATTGTTCTAATTACTTATAAGAAAAAAATAATAATTTAAAAAAAAAAAAAAAAAAATACAAAAAACAAAAACCTACAATAGCTTACTATGTGACTCAATATACCCTATTTAGAAAAAGACATCCATTCACCAAAAAATTTACACACATTAATCTAAATGATATGTGCCAACACCAGATATTTGATAGAAGCAAATCTTGATTAGATAAAAATTAATATTTTTAAAGTGTATATAAGTTATCGTCTCATTTTCTAGAACTCAATCTTTATCACCTTAACCAAAAACCTATTCTACATGAGTACTATAAAAACCACTAAACAATTAACTAATTAAATGAAATAATAAAAATTATTTAATTATATCCCTTAACAAAAAATTATTATTTATCAATTATAACAATTATATTATGATGTAAAACAACTTCTAACACCCTTTTTTTCTTTATTAGAAAATCATAATTCTACTCTAATCCTTAAAATATACAAACATTTAACTCATCACTAAAATTTCAAAATTGTGTTATAAAATATAAAAACATTTTCCCTCTTCAATGAAATCTAAGATTTTACATCAAAAACTAAAATGCATAAATTAACATGGTTGTATATTTGTGCACAAGATGGATGAGAATATGGTTAATTTATACTCAAATTTTACATCATTATTGTTGAATCAAGATCATGTCCCATTAAAATTTTCTATATTTATCACCATAAATTTAATATTTGTTTTCTAAAGCCCATAAAACTATATATTTATGCATATGGGAATGGCTAGGACCTCTCAATGTTAATGTTGTTAATGTACTCTATTACCTTCTTAATGGCAACACAAAATTACAAGGATGAATGTTAAAACACATTTAAAGGTAACTACACACAATCTAATTAACATAATAATAAATAAAAAAATTTACTACCCACTTCAATGAAAATAAAGTTTGTATATTTGAAAGACAATTATAAAGATATGAAATTTCTAAGTACATACCACTTATTTTGAATTGGATATTAGATTAGAATTACCATCTTCCATATTATTTTTAACATCTAGCACTTCTTCAACTTTACCCCTTCCTTGTGAAGATATATTCTTAGGAACTATATCATCTCATTAAGACTAAAAAAATTGTAATCAAATAGCTAAAAAATAAATTCATATACTTACTGGCATTAAAATTTCCAATTTAATCATAACATCACCTAGCATCCAACAATAATAACACTATGGGAGGACTCTATACCACTACACCACAAACATTAAAAAAAATTTATATAAATATAAATTGTATCCCCATTTAATAGGTTGGGATAATTATTTATAAGAGTAAAGTAGAATAAAATATTATATTATTTTATGAGTTCTTATCTCCAACCACATGGACACATACTTATAGAACCTTCCTTTGTTCACATGTAACAACACATTTCCATGTCATATCTTTAAATGAGGTTAAGGGAGTTATAAATACATATTGCATGGGGAATGACCCATGTGTAATGGATTTAACTTCAACCTATTTCATTATACCAATTTACCTTTTAAAGTCCCAATAATTAAATATATGATTTTAATTTATTTTAATATTTAATATATTCATTTGCAATACATTTTATGAATACAAAATAGAAACTTGAAATATATCACCACATAATTATCTTGAAACATTTACATATATAATTAATTTACCATTGATTCAACGTTCTCATAAACTTAAATACACTTTAAACTATTTTTTGTTCAAATCCATACATTCTGAACCTACACATAAAAGAAATATATCATACCTTCTTCATTTTAAAAAATCATACTAAAATCAAATTGATACAAATTAAATAAATTCAATATTCTCAATTTTAATAATATAACATCACATATTTAAATTCATGATTAAATATCTTAAATACATGAAATGTTGAATTAATCAAATGGATTAAGTTTTCAAAATAATTCTAGATATTCATAATGACTATATGAAGATAGTTATTTAATACATGCATATTAAAATTATTTGAATAATTATTGTAAGTAAGAGTTAAGTTTCTAAATGTGTCCAATAAGAGTTAATTTTATTTGGATGTCAGAGTAAGGGAAATCGAGAAATATCAAGAGGTTGTAAGTTAAAATTATATATAATTTTGTAATATTTTAAAATAAATTAAAGTAAAGATAATCATTTTTAAGGCATACATTAATTTAACATATGTAGACATTTAATTTTGGTATGATTAATTATTAATTGTATTATTACATTATTTTAAAGTTAATTATATATTTATGACTTATTGATCTAGATTATATTCTCATCAGTACATTATTATATAATAAACATGCCTCTCTTTCTTTGTAACATATCATTCTTTAATAAATATCATTTTATGTAGTGAACACTCAATAAACAAAATATTCATTTCTTTTCACTTATTTTGCTTTCATATAATGAACCAACAATTAATTTTTGATTCATAAATATTACAACTTGAATAATTTTTACAAAAATATATGTATTATATATGGTGTGAGCCTCTTCATGTTAAAAAAATATTATTAGCTATACAGAATCCCCTTGATGTTTTACCAAGTTTTCCTTCCTTCTAAAAAATAACACAATAGTTATTCCTATTTTCTATAATGATATATCTAGAAACAAAGTGGCATTGAGAAGAACTAAGCTCCTAAAATGATTACGCAAAAAATTAATTGTTTTACTTTAAAAAAAACAAAGCTAAAATAGTCTATTATGTGTCTCAAAATATGTTATCTAGATTAAAAAATTCCATGCACAAATTACTCTAATACATATTAATCCAAGTTACATGCTATAATACTAGATATTCGATAAAATTAAATATTAATTACATAAATATTATTGAAAACACAAAGTAATATTTACAAAGTGAATTAAGGTTATTATGTCCCATTTTATAGAACATAATCTTTATCACCTTAAGCAAAAACCTATTCTACACAAGTATTATAAAAACCACTAAAAATTAATTAATTAAATTAAATAATAAAAATTATTTAATTATGTCCTCTAATTAAAATTTATTGTTCACAAAATATAATAATAATAATATGGTGTAAAACAACTTCTAACACCCTTTTCCTCTCTATTAGAAAATCATAATTCCACTCTAATCCTTAAAATATACAAACATTTAACTCATCGTTAAGATTTTAAAGTTGTGATATAAACCATAATAATTTTGTTTTCTCTTCATTAAAATCTAAGATTTTACTTCAAAAACTAAAATGCATAAATTAACATGGTTTTATATTTGTGCATTAGATGGATGAGAAAGTATTTAATTTATATTGAAATTTTGCGTCATTATTGTTGGATTAAGATTGTGCCCCATTGAAAATTTCCATCTTTCTCACCATAAGTGTAATATTTTCTCCCTCAAGCTCATAAAATTACATATCTATGTGTATAAGAATGATTAGGGCCTCTCAATGTTAATGTAGTTAATTTATTTGATTACCTTCTTAATTGTGGCAACACAAGACTACAAGTAAGAATGTTAAGACACATTTAAAGGGAACTACACATAATCTAATTAGCATAATAAAAAAAAAAAATTAACTAACCATTTCAATTTAAATAAAATTTGTAAGCTCAAAAAAAAAAATTTAAAATATGAAATTTCAAACACATACCACTCATTTTGAACTGAACATTAAACTGGAATTACCCCTTCCCTAATATTTTTAACATAGCACCTATTCAACTTTACCCATTCCTCATGAAGATATATTCCTAAAAATTACCTCATCCCATTAAGACTAGAAAAATTAATCCTTATCTCCAACCACATGGCACATACCCATATAACCTTCCTCTATGTACATGCAACAACACATTTCCATGTCATATATTTAAATGAGGTAAAGGGAGTTATAAATACATATTTCATAGGGAATGACTTATGTATAATAAATTTAACTTCAATTTTTTTTATCATACTAATCTCCCTCTTAAAATCCCAATAATTAAACATCAATTTTTAATTTATTTTAATATTTAATATTTTTCATTTACAATATATTTTATTAACACAAAATAATAAATTGAAACATATCATCACATAATTATTTTGAAACATCCTCATATACCATTAGTTTATCATTGATTAAACATTCTCATGGATTCAAAGACACCTTGGACCATTTTTGGTCCAAATCCATACACTTGTGAACCTACATATAAAATAAAGATGGCATAACATCTTCATCTTGGAAATGATACTTAAATCAAATTGTTATAAATGAAATAAATTAAATATTTTCAATTTTAATAGTATAATATTAAATCTTTAAATTTATAATTAAATATATAAAATAATAAATTAATCAAATGAATAAAATTTTAAAAATAAATTTAAATATTCATAATGATTATATGAAGATAATTATTTAATACATGCATATTAAAATTATTTGAAAAATTATCATAAATAATTATCTAACATGTCCTTAGATAAAGCACTACAAAATATTGATGGGATGGATTAATTAAAATAAATGTTAAAATGAGTGAAAAATAAATTAATATATAAAAAATATCTTTAAAAATTATTTCACATAAATCTTACTTTGAATAATATTATAAGCCAACAAAGTATAAGTCATGCTAAATCACTTTATACAAATTATTTTCTAACATAATAAATGTAAAACCAATATTACAAAAGCCTTCTCAAATACCTTCCTATCTTTAACATAGTTATAGTTAATTATAAATTTATTAACATTTCATAATAGACATGTATTCTAAAATAACATTTTAAACATGTTAATTGTATATAGCAATATGAAATAGTCTATATATCATGTCTCTAATATACTTAATTTTATGACTAAAAAGAGCCTAAAATTATAGTGTAATGGAAGAAAATGTGTTTACATTGAAATTGTCGGTCACAATTGATTTCATTAATAGATCTCTTAGGGAAGTTATTGATTTGTCAATTTTATGTAGTTGCACTTAATTACTAATAGTTATCTTAATGGTACAAATAATGTTGGGAGGGATTTGTCTTTATCTTTTAATTTTTTAATTAAGTATTTGTGAGTGTGAAGTAGGTAAGGAGTAGTAAAGAGAAAAAATGTGTGACATGTATTTTTGTATGTTTATTGAGAAAAGCTACATTAGCAATAACTCCAGAAGGAATATAATTTTTCGTTTTTAGGTGTCAATATATTGACAACATGGATGAATGGAAATAACAGGATAAATTCTAGGACCTCAATATCTTCTCCCCACATTAGTAGCATTACATCATTGATTCAAGCAACACATTAGACATGGAATTTTGTTACAATAAAATCAGCTCTCATGACATCCTCATCCACCCTTAATAATAGAAAATGTTAAATCAAAAATGTTACCACCTTATAAGCTATGGACCCTTTTATAATGGGTGATACAGGTCATGTAAATCTGACCACTACCCTGAATCCATTTTTAGTATATAGTGTGGTCCCCATGGCATATGGTATCACTTGAAATACATTATCATTATCACTGATTGTCACTACCCAGTGCATGTTGAAATATTTCACCACTTGCATGTTCTTTATCAAGTTGCCTTTTCTTCTATGGATCTGAGTTTGGTGTTTATGTATGTTGTTAAGGTTGATTTAATTTCTATAGATGTTAATATATTTACAACATGGACGAACATAAGTTAAAAGATAGACTCTAGTACCTTAATGTCTTGTCCGCACATAAACAACATTGTAATATGAATTTGAACCAGTCATCGAGCACAAAGCTCTGTCATGATCAAATTATCACTCATTACGTCCTCATCTATCCTTAACAATTGAAAATGACCAATCAAATATGTTTCCACCTTTTATGTTACATACCCCTTTGCAATGTGTGCAAGTCATGTAAATCCAACAAGTGACCTAAATTTGGATCTAGAGTATGCTATGGGTTCTATGTTGTTTGATATAACATAAAATACCATGTCATTTCCCCTCACCATCACCACTCAGATCACCTTGAAATATTACATTGCTGGCATGTTTTGTATTGCCTATCCCTTCCTTACTACTTCACCATCGCTCAAGCTCTTTGGGAAACAAAATGTTTCCTCTATGCATAATGCATTATCACATTGTATGTAGGAACACACAATCTCATTTTGTACCATCACTTGTATTAAAAATATATGATTATTATTAATTTTGTATGCACAAAAGGTGAGATGGGAGTAATGGTCATGGGTTTCAAGTGAGGTATGACTACCGATTTACACTCTTACACTTTACAAACCATACTTAATTATTGAGGATGATAATATGTTTACGCATGGTTTATTTAAACATCATACTAAGTAGAGGGCATAGGGGATAGCCAAACATGTAGCAAAGGGCAATGTTTGCTAGCACCTACACTATTCAACAGAGGAGCTTCTCGCCATAAAAAATTAAATGAGACCAATCGACTCTTCTTCCTCTCTTCTAGCAGACGTCTCCAATGGTGGTTCCATTCTCCCACTTTCTTCCCCCTCAGTTTTTATGCCACCATCTACACAAGCTATGTTTCCTAATGCTCCCTAAATCCTAGGAGTATCGTTGGCTTCAGTATCCAACATCCCATCCTCACCCTTCCCAGGCAAGGGTTAAATTTGACCCCCGTTTAAATGTTTTTTACATTTTTAAACGTAAAATACTGGCAATTTTTTTTAAATGTAACATAGGACCAGCAAATTTTTTAAACCCCTGTCATATTGACGTTCAGAAAAAAAAAAGCACCCATTTTAAGTTTTTATTAAAGGCTGCCTATATGCCTTTGAGGTTGAATGATGGACCGGTGGTCAACCGTCTGACATTTTAAATTTTTTTCCCTAGCTACCAATTGGCAATGAGGCTGCCAGCACAACAGACATTAAATTAGTGAAGTTGCCAAGGATCAATTCAAATTTACAACAGTCTTACCACTCTACTCCTGACTCCCCATAACATTAAATCTTGTAGATTTATTAGAAGAGCACCATAGCATGCCAAAGTTTTTAAATATTCACCGAATCGCCATTGAAATTCACCTAATCTCCTTTTGCCTTCACTTTGCCTAGTCCACACGTTGTAAATTTATCAACATTTATTTCTTTGCAGGAGTCTTGGACGGTGGGAAATTGGGAATGGGATTCAAGAATCATTGAGAAAGAAATTCATTGCAAGTGCTCCCTGAACCCTGAAGACAAAATTATCATATGATTTCAAACCCACGCTGGCATGCAGAGAAGGGGAAAGTAGAAACATATGCATAATTGCATTGTCGTGTGGTGCAGGTGCAACTGTTAGCTTGTAAATTGTAATTTGTAATGCGTTGTTTTTGGAGTTGTATCGCGACCCAGGGAGAGAGAAGTAAGGACATAAGGAGAAGATAGGCATGTTGAAATAAGAGAGAAGCATATGGGAGACGTATAGAGGGAGTGAGGAAAATTGGTGAAGGAGACATTGGAGGAGATGGTCGACGTAGGAGATCAGGGAGAAGAGAAGAAATGTTGTTGGAGAAGAAGGTAGATGCAAAAAGGAAAGAATGTGGCGATGGTATGAAGGGGAAGAAACTAAAGGAGAGGTCGACGGTTAGGGAGTAGGTCATTGGAGTTAACGATGGGTAGGAGATGGTAGTTGTAGCAGGAATCGATGAAGGAAAAACCTGCGTGCTGTTACAGGGAAGGTGGATGAAGTAAGGGAGATGGGAAACAACATAGTTGGAAGGAAGGAGGAGCCAAGGAAATAGAGGTCGATGGCAAGGTAGAAGAAGATGAATGTATGAAGATGCATAAGAAAAGAGATTGAACTGGGCATTAAGGAGAAGAGCTAGGGGGATTACTAGGAAGTTTAAGACGTCACAGGAGGAGGAAAGAGAGATGTTAGAGGAGAGGTAAAGATCAAGAAAAGATGGATATCACTCTTCTTTACTATAACCAAGATTGCAGGAGGTAAGTAGCTAAAAAGCCATTATTTGTTTTAATTTATAGCTGTAAATAAATTCCAAAATATATATATTTATACCCTGAGGAGCCACGAATTAACTAAAACACTTATTTAATTGATGCTTGGCACAAGTGCAGAAAATAACTATAGTTTTTCTGGTATTCAGACTTAGAGATTTGGAGGTTTTGTTGTTAAAAATATTTTTTAAATAATGCTTTCCCCAGTCAAAATTCAGGTACTCTATACTAAACTCAATAGATTATTTTGTTATGGGTGGAGTAAGTTTAATTTAATGCTCTATGTTTTTCACCTCGTGTTGTTAAGAAATTTAGTATCTTTTTTAGCATAGAAATTTCATGGATTTTTATTTATTTTTTATGTTGAGAAATTTTAAAAGATATTTTAAGAATTATATGTAAACAAATGATTTATATTTTTACCAGTTATAAAATGTTTAAAAAAATCATTCATACTAACTTATAAAAAACTTTATTAAATTATTGAAAAAAAATCTTAAATTATTGAAGGAAATTTTCAGCGCCCACTAATTTAGGGAATTATTTGTTGAATTGAAATTTTAAGGTTCCTATTTTAATAGAAAAGATTCAATTTATTCATATACATTATTAAAACTCCATTAGACCAATCTCACATTGAAAATAGGAACACGAGCCCTTTCAATGATAGAGCATCCTCAAGGTAATGTGTGTAGTCGTAGTGAATGTTCTTTCTCTGCAATATAGGTAATAAAAACAAACTGCAATTGGTTTCTATACAAAATTATGAAAGTCAAAAATAAAAAATGAACGTCACATGCAAGGTGACATTAATTTGAAAACCGTCACAAAAAAATTTCTTGACGAGTAAGGGTGACCATCAAATTTAACCCCTGATCCCAAAGAAGAGCCGTTCACTTACCGACTTTGTTAATTATTTATCTCTTGCATGTACAACATCACCTCATGTAGAAAACGTTCCCCTATCCTACGAGTAACTAACTCCACCTTGCCATAGCATCATTAATGCTATAGCTTCTAAATTCCTCTCCCTAACAGATAGCACCCATACCCATGCGGTAATTGAATCCAACATTATTTTCTTATCTCCCTCATGCAAAGCCCAACCACTCCCTAACTTACATCCTCGATTGGTGCTTCCTTCTCCGTTTGACTCGCCCAAACCCATCATGGCAATGACTGAAAATACCATTAATGGTGGTACCTGTAACTTGTCATCTATCCCAGACTCGAGACGTGATGTTTGATTTAATCCTCCCTCCTTGGCAAAACCACCCCCAGTCTTTCCTCCTCTTAACAATAATAAAGTGGGGCATCCACCAAACCCTCACTCCGTAACTCTACCCCTTACGTCTTCCGAAGTCAGTTTCCCTCCTTATTCTCCTAAAGTTTTTAACCCTCCCTTTTCGACCGTACCTCTTTCTAGCATCCCACCTAAATTAGAATCTACCAAAATTCTCTATAAGCGTGACATCTATGAGTCCAAATTAGTTGTAAACTTGTCTAGTTCACCTTTAGATTATCATTCTTTCAATATTTTAAAAAGGGGTTAGGTTTTATAGTTGCCTCTAATTATATTTTAAGAGAAGATTTTTTGGTTAATATTGAAAGTGCACTTTAGAGGTATTTCGATCAAAACCGTTGAAGAATTAAGACAAGATTATGCGGTTGTATTAAGAAAAGTAAAACCCCCCTCTCCTAACATTTTTAAGGCTTAACTAATTGCTCTGAAAAATCTCAACTCCAATGAAAACATTTTCATTATCAACGCTGACAAAGGTAATGCTACAATTGTTATGGACAAGGTTGACTATGATCAAAATATGTTATACCACCTTATTAATAGTGGTTGTTATAAGAGATTATCAACCAATCCTATCTCCAAAATTACAAAAAAATAAAAAAAACTATCGATCTCTCTTAGACGACAGCGTAAAGAAACGCCTTTTACCAAAAAAGGAAATCATCCCTTGGATCTATGGGGCCCCTAACATTCACAAAGCAGGCATACCTTTAATACCAATTGTTGATACTACAAATTCTCCCACTTATCCCCTAGCCTCCTATCTTGCTAGAAAAATTAAACCCCTTATAGGGAAGACATCCTCTTTCATGAAAGACTCTTGTGATTTTGTCGACTTTGTTAAAGATAAAAGGGTGTCTAATGAAGATATTTTAGTGAGTTTTGATATTGTCTCGCTCTTTACGACAATACCCATTGATGAGACTATTAGAATAGTAGGCACACACACTAACAATAAAGCCAAATCCTTAGTAGAATTATGTTTAAAGTCAACCATTTTTACTTTTAGAGGCTTGATCTATGAACAAACTGAAGGAGTAGCAATGGGATCTCCTCTCTCCCCAATTGTTGCTAACTTGTTCATGAAATATTTTGAAAATGTAGCCCTCTTCTTGGTCCCTTTGAAACTGAGGTGGTGGAAGAGGGACGTTGATGACACCCATGTTAACTAGCCACATGTCTTAAAAAAATTGGAAGAATTCCATGAACATATAAATATTATTATGAAAAACATCCAGTTCACTAAAGAACTTGAACATGATGGTATCCTTCCCTTCCTTGATGTCCTCCTTTCTAGAAAACCTTATCGTTATTTCTCTTGCCAAGTCTTTAAGAAATCCACCCACACTGACCTCTATCTACTTGCTAACTCTCATCATCACCCTTCACAAAATTTTGGTGTACTTAAAACTCTGGCAACTAGATCTTTAATAATTTGTGATTCAAACCATTTAGAAGAGGAGATTAACCACTTTTCCAAAGTTTTTAAGAGGAATGTTTACAACAAAAAACAAATTAATCAAGCTTTTCATTCCACTCATAATTCTTTGTTGTGCCCCCGTACTAGAGATGTAAAATTTGGTAAACTGATGGTTTATCTCCCATACATTGAAGGCATTTCCAACAAGATTTCCAAGATTTTAGGGAAAAGGAATATCTGGACTATTTTTATCCCCCTCAAAAAACTTAAAAAGATGCTCAAGTCTCCCAAAGATCGCTTAGATCCTTCCCTCCATAGTGGTGTTTATAAAATTGATTGTTCGTGCAAGTTATCTTACATTGGTGAGACTGGACATTCAATAAACACTAGGGTCCTCAAACATGCTATAGATGTAAAAAATGATAAAATAATTAAATTCGCTCTTGCAAAACATTCGTTCTATACTAAACATCACATCTGCATTGAAGACACTAAAATCCTAGCAATAGAAGACCACTTCCACAAACGTCATCTAAGAGAAGCAATTGAAATTAAAAAATATGAGAATAATCTTAATAGAGATGTAGTAATATGTTTGAACCACTCTTGGAAACCCTTAGTCTACCTCTCCAAAAAAACCCTTAGGATCGATCTGGTTCATCTTGCTTATATTGTTGAATCCCCTCTCGTCCTTTAGCTTCACAGTCTTAAAATCACTACCCTCTCCCTTCCCCGAGTCCCATCTCCCCCGATTTCCCCTTCTTCCATCCCTTCCAATACCTCCTTTTGGGCTCCTCCAAGGTCTCTAGGTTCTCTTTTTCTTTTTTCTTTTTTCTTTTTCTCTGTTGAATGTTGTTTTTACCCCTCCCTTTAATTAGGTCTTTTATCCGTTGTTTTATTTATTCATTTTATTTCTATTTTAATTTTATTTCATCTTTTATTATACTTTTCTATTGAGTGTTAATTCCTATTTTATTTCTTAGTCTTTTATTATACTTTTCTATAAAGTGTTAATTTCTATTTTATTTCTTAATCTTCATTTCAATTTTAATTTAGATTGTTATTTCTATTTTAATTCAATTTTATTTATAATTATAATTGTAATTGTAAATTTTAATTTGAATCTCAATTTTAATTTCAATCTCAATTTTAATTTTTTGTTTTTTCAAATTTTTAGTTAAATATTAATTATCTATTTTATTTTATTTTAGTTTTAAAATTATATTTATAATTTAATTTTTAATTTCCTCTTTAGTTTGATTGTTTAGTCTTTTTTCACTATTTTAGTCACTTGTCATTATTTTATTATTTATCTTTTTATTATACAAATTTCTTGTCATGTTCTTCCTTATTGAAATCAAAAGAATAAATGGGCTTTAGTTTGTAATTGTAGATCATTTTTTCCTCACTCTCATCCTAATGATGGTTCATCGAGTATGACCCGAAATGTTGATCGAAAAAGCACACACACAGTTATATCTAAAAGCATTCACAACAATCATACTAAGTAGTTGATTAAATGTTAAGATTGTAGATGTTGTGTTAGGAGGTGTAGAATATTATGGGTTTATTTAGAGATGATACATGATGAAAATGCACTCATATGTTGTATTTTCTTTTTTTCACTTAATATTAAAATTTTAATTGTTGTAAGTTATGTATGGTGATTTTCTTTTTATGTATTTAAGTATTTTTTATTTAATTTAACATATTTATTTTGGGAAACATTCTAAAATGATAGTTGGTGGTGGGATGTTATGGTGTGAGTGTATTCAAAATTATGTTTGATCTTAAATTTAACATCCATTTAATCATTAAAAAAAAATTATATCTTGAATTTAATATTCTTTTGATTGATACTTTTTTTTTTTAAATTTTTTATTTGAAGAAGAGTACAGTATAATAATATATTTAAACTGATGTCATTTATCATCACTTAATAAAAAATTAACAGAAAATATAATAAAATTAATAATTAATATATAATATATTAAAAAATAAAAATAAAAACCATAAAATTGATATATAGACTTTTACTAATATTTTCGTGTCTCAAAAATTATAAATAAAATTATATTGATGATATCTTAAACTTATATATATTATAAATTTAACAAATTTTGTAGATTTAAAAATGAATATGCATCCTGCATTATGAAGGCACTTTTCAATGTGCCATTGCCAGTTATTCACATTTGGTGATAAGTGCGTTTATTTAGTTCCACATTTATTGCAGCGATTCAAAAAATAAAAACCAAGGGAATGAATCAAATAAATTAATGTCATTTATCATTGGCTAGTTATTCACATTTGATGATAATTGCGTTTACTTAGTTCCACGTTTGTTGGATTTGATTCAAAAATAAACCTCGGGGTCGAAGGAATCAAATAAATTCACGCTTCAAAGTTCAACATATGTTGAGTTGATTGCGCCCTTTTTGAAATACGTGACAATGACGCTTATTCTACTGCAGTAGGAAAAAAAAGAGAGCAAGTAAAATGAGAAAATTTCCCATTACGTGCAGGGGTATCCTATACGACATTTTAGACGACCTGCATCGACTGTGAGAAAAGGGACCAATGCAGCTTCATACACCGTAAACCTTTCGGCTGGGGAGTAATATGGAGCACACGTCCCTCCTCCCGACGGAACAAAGTATGCGCCGTTCACAAACATGTCATTTATTGATCGCCAATTCCATCCTGATTCCCCCGATGTCTCCCGCTTCATTACCTGATTCCACATACCACCATCATCATCATCATCAACAAGAAACATAATTTCAGAGTTGTGACAACTGTTTGAAGAATTTAATTGCCTGCTTCGTATGCGGATTATCAGAAGCTACAAATCGGTTTCCCTCACTTCTGAAGGTCGGATTGGCGCTGCCTCCGATTGCATATTGCTCCCAACCATGGTAATGGTTGTTAGCCACGTGAAAGTAACCGAATCGTCCCCTGCCACACTCATCTCTCCACTTATTTTCCTTCTAACTCATAAACAATAAGCAAGGATTTTTTTTCTGAAAATAAGTAGTGTACCTTGGCATCCGTTGCACTAAATTTCGACCAAAACGATTGAAAGCAATCGTAGCTCTCATAATCTTATCGGCTTCATAGCCATCGCTGTGGCCAAGCAGCATTACCTGCAATAGACAAGGTAAAATCACATGAAGAGCTTATTACTGATTGATGGTTTTGTTAATACTCACCGACAGATGGTCAAAAATTCATTAACGAAATATTTCTTGTGATTAAGTAGTTTGTTCTCACCTTATCATGGTTGTAAAAGTAGCTGTTTGAAACAGTAATGGCAGTGGACGAGTGTATTGCATCGACAAGGCCATCTCTGCAACGCGATAAGGTGCAGTGATCAATCCAAATCTTATTCGATCCAAAAATGTCGATGCCGTCTCCATCTGTAGCGAGTCTATGGCCTACATGACTTGGAGAGCTTCGCACCATGCCGGGCTTAGAGGGCACACAGTCGTGTATGCTGAGACCGTGTATTATTACATGGCTAACAAACTGCACTGTGATGCAAGGCCCATGCCCGATCCCAACGTTTGCTCCTCGGCCGTCTATGGTTTTATAGCTGTTCATAATCAGCTCGCTTTTCAGCCTGATGAACATATCGCGCTCGAAGATGATCCACAGAGGATTACTTTGGATTACTCCGTAACGAAGGGTGCCCAATTTTGGATTGAGAGGATCGTCCGTTGGATCGGTGACAACGTATATTTTGCCGTTCTTTCCTCCCGTTGCGCGGCCTCCAAAACCGACGGCACAGTCGGCCAGTGATTGGCGGTGAGCTGCCCAGTTTGGATCGTTTCTCCAGCATGCGTCGATTTCATTCATCATTTTGTGATTGTCTGCTCCTAACAATCTTCTTTCTTCGGTGCCATTCCATTCTAGCCTGCAAACAACGAATTTCAGTATGATATCCATCATCTGTTCAACCGGAATTTTGTTACCATGTTTATGTAAATTTGTGATATATTAATTACTAAAGGTAAGGATAGCTAATTTTCATTAAAAGTTATTACCTGTTCTACTCTTTAACCTATGGACAATTTAGGCTTAACTTGAACAAATGCAAAATTAATCATCTAAACAGATCATTCAAGTTCATATTAAAAAAGAAGAATTTTTATTAATAATTATTTATTGATTTAATTTTTAAAATGATTTATTGAATTTGATAATGAAAAATATTTTAATAAATAAGGAGACATTAGTTGATTTGTATATTATATGTAGTTAAAAAATGAATTACAATTTAAATGTTTAAAAATAAAAAAGTTGGAATTTTACAATGAATAATTTATAAAAAATGTTTAAATAAATATTAGATTATTATATTCTTATCTGTCACATGTTTGTTTAGATTGCATGTAATTATAAATTTAGTGCTAATTTCAATATAAAAATATGAGGAATTTCAAAGTAAATATTTTATAATTTTTTACATTTAATTAAAATAATTTAAATAAAATAAAATATTTATTTGATAGAAGATTTTATTTAAATTTTAAATTATATAAGAAAAAACTTAATATTAATTTAAATATTATGAAAGAATTAAGAAATTTTACATATTTGATTTAAAAATTATAATGAAATGAAATTATTGTTTATTAAGATATATCATTTAATTTATAAATTTTATGTAATTAAGTATTTCTATTACATTACATAAAAATAAAAATAAATTAAATGAATTTAATTTATAATCTAATTATTTTGTAGCTCATTATGTTGTATTTATTACTTTATTTTTAACTCTTTGTATTTATATTATAACAATAACTTTATTTTTAAATAAATAAAAATGTGAAAATTATAACTTACAAATTTCAATGCATGTTTTTTAATATTTGTCACATCTTAATAATGCCCTGTTAATTTAATTGTAGGGATTTTTTAAAATTAATTTAACTTAACTAAACATACGAATAAGATGAATGAATTTAAAATAATAATGATACTATTAATTTTTTTAAAAATGATATCATATAATTTCTCAATGTATCATCTAAAACGTTAATTAAAAACGTTTACATATAAATTTTATTTAAAAAATTCTCTTTATAATTATCATGAATTCTAAAAACATAAATCTCTTAATTATTCAATAAATTTCACACCAAATACCTGCTGCCATTCAATGTGAAGGTGGCGTTCATGGAAAGTGCAGGATGGCTTAGGAGAGTCCCCTTGCAGAGAGGTCCCCATGAAGCCACTACAATGATGAGCTTCAACAAATGCATTTTTCTACTATAATTTACCATTTCACGAGGCAAGAAGCTTTCTAAACTTATGATAAGAAAAGAGAAGGATGTGAATGGATGAAGTGAATAGAGTACAGTAGTTTTTGTAGTGGGCGAGCGTTACTTTGGAGTTGGTGTGGTGAACAACAAATTAAATAAGAAAAGGAGTTGGCAATTAATGTGGCACGTATCCATTAGTGGAGATGCACACAACTCTGAGCTCCTAACCAACGGTTAGATTTACGTTGTTACTGAAGGCAAGAGACCTGTGGATGAGTAGACTATTTGCACGAGTTATTTATTTAGTGGTCTTTACATATTGACTTTTCCGACGATTACATAGTTGAGATCGTGGAAGTCTGTTATAAAGTGTTTGATGGCGTTGCATTGTAGACGATGTTTCTCCAACTCATCAAATTGCAAATTATCATTTAGGAATTTTGTTTTTAATTGATGTTTCGCCTCTATGACGATAGTACATATGACTTATGAGATGTACATATATTTTTTTATATATGACTTATGAGATATAAGTATACACATTTATTTATATATTATTTTTTTTAGATTGAAAAAAAATATTTTACTTTTTACAAAATATGACTTATGAGATATAAGTATACACATATATTTATATATTATTTTATTTTGTAGATTTAAAAAAAAGTCTTTTAATTTTTACTGGTCTCATTTTATGAGTGTTGTTTTTATTTTTGTGTAGGTAATTTAGTATAAATAATGTAATATTGATTTTATCAACTTTTCAAATTTAAAGTTTTATTGTTCAATTTTTATGTTAAGATGTATCAATTTTTTGTAGTTTTGGATTTTTATATAGGTATTGTGTATATAATTCTAAAATCTTTGTATCTTTATTTATTTGACCTTCTTTTCATTCCTCTTTTAGTTTTTCTCACTTTTAATGTTTAGAAATTTATATATAAAACAAGACTTTCAAATTTAGGTTCAAAATCACATATAAATAAATAAGTGTTGTAATTCATTTAAGAGAATCAATTATCAAACAATCACTATAGCATTTATCATTGTCTTAGCTAATATTGTATTGTGGAGTACATTTACTACATGTATTTGAGTTATTTTTATTATACAATTATTATTTATTGATATCTTTGTTATAATTTAACGGGTTTGACTATTACAAGGATATTTATTTAATAACTTCCACCGAAATTTTAATGAATGGATATAAACTTTGTTTTTCTCAATTATATGGGTCAAGCAAATATAACATTACAGGAAGATAGGAGGCATAGTGTGTAAAACTAAGGTAAGGAGGTGAAATAGAAGAATCAACGAAACATGCATAAAGATTAAATTTTGAATCCTAATCATTTATCAAAAGCATTTATACAACACATACAAGATACCAAGAACATTTGTACGACCATGTCATCTTTTTTTATTTAGCTTAATATTTCAATGTGTAAATGGCATAACTTCATATGTGTACTTTTATATCTCAGTAATAAATACAAATTTACAACAATATATAAATAAGATCAAAGCCTTTTATTTCCATATTTCTTTATATGTTTGATTGAGTAAATGATGCTTTATTAATATTTTGTACATGGTGTTTAATACTTAATTAGAGGTAATTTGTTTTTTAAACTACAATTTTCTAATTGTGGCACCTATTCTCCTTGGGTTTCATTTTTTGGTGAAGACCAACTATGTTACACCACTTAGGGTTTCATCCTGTGCTGAATCTTGTGCCTCCTAGAGTTTAATTGTTATGCATGCTCTTCGATGTAGATGTTTGCTTTATTTTCTCATTTGTGCTTGATCCCAAACCTCATGTACGTTTCAATTTATGTGTTTTTGGGGGCATAACCTGGCGTGTTTGGTCTTGTGTGGTATTTTTTTTCCTTCTTATTTTCATTTTATTCCACAAAACTTGAAAAAATATGTGATTCCGATTAGAATCTAAGTGTTAGTCTAAATCACAACGTAATAAATTATGTCAAATTTTATTTAGTTGAGGCTAAAATAGGTTTTAAATTAAAAATGGAATAAAATTTTGTGAATGAATTGATCCTGAAAATGACTCAGGACAACTGGATAGTAGTAGTGGTTTAATTTCATCAAGTTATGATTTTCAAAAAAATATCATCACAACATAAATGAAAATTTTGGTGATCTTTTGAGTGTAGACAATCCATTTTCACCACTTTTATGTCTAAAATGATAATCAGAATGAATTTTATGCAAATTAGAGTGACTTTATACAACATTGAGAATTAGGCTTTAAAATCACTAAAATTTTCAATTTCATCTTCACATTAGATGTAAATATTTTGAAACACATAGGTGCATCCCTGATTGGGGCAATATATTATATTCTATTATCATCTTCTTTTAATTCATCGTCAAACAAGTGGTTATTTTGCAAGTGATGATTTTAACCAATTAAATAGGGCAATTATTCAACTCTCAAAATGATTTAAAAGTAATTAGAATTGACTAGCTAATAAAATCAAATTAAAAATATAACTTATCCCTAAGTGAATTATCCATAGATTTGGCTAATATTGGAATTATAAAAATGCAAATATTCAACAACTATCTCCAATGATGACATCATCATGACATCATTTTGAAAGTTGACAATTATTTACAAAATATCACACAAATATCAAAATTTGAAAGCCATGCCTAATCAATTGATCCAGGCATCAATTCAGGCGACAATTCGGGTGACAGTTCCACCCCAATTGATGACGAAACTTCCGGGAGCCATAACTTTTGCACCGTAGCTCCAATTGACTCGCCGTTTGAACCGCTCGATGAAGTTTGACCCCCGAAAACCCAACGGAAGTGCCTCAAATTTCAATTTTAATAGTGCTGTCTAAAAATAGTAAGTTTCTAAAAATAGTAATTTCTTGAATTATGTATTGTTTTAAATATTGGAAGTCGTACCACTTCATCTCCCTCAAGATTGGTGACCTTCCACATCCTTCCCATGCTTTCAAATTGTGTATAAAAGAATAGGTAACCCGAAATGTGAAGACAGACATCTCTTCCCAGAGATAAGCATTATTCTGTATTGCGATTTTGAGTAATACTACATCTCTTCTCAGAGAATTCATTGTTATTGTGTTATTTCTATGTTATTGTGATATTTATCAACCAAAACTTCTGAGTTTTGGATCAGTGGTATCAGAGCGGTTTGTCTTGAGAGTGTATGATCCCGAGGACGAGGTCAGGCTATAAGAAGGTTGGGTGGGAAACAACTGAGCTTCCAAATTCTCCACCTGTTCGCTCCAGACGACCTCAAATGGCGGATGACACCGAGACATCTGATCCTTTTAAGGAAATGGTGAATGAGGCCCTCCAACGGCAACAAGCACAGATGCTACAACAATTTGCCCAAATTCTTCAAACACTTCCGATGGGAAATCCTGGCTCCGCGGCTCCACTTCCTGGCTCTTCATCCAGGGAACGACCTTTCAGTGCCCCAACACCCTTCAAGGTCCAGGTAAATTTTGATATTCCTACATTTGAGGGTAAAATCAATGCTGATGCAGTAGAAAATTGGTTAGATCAACTGTCTTCCTACTTCTCTGTAAATAAGTTTACCGATGGAGAAAAGATTACTTTTGCTCTTTTGAAATCAACATTGCCTGTGAAAAATTGGTGGGAAGTGTGCAAAAAGAGGTTCAACACAGATGACATTGGCCTTGAGACGGAACCTACCTGGGATGATTTTGTAGAAGCAGTGAAAGAAGAGTACTATCCCATCGGAGCATATGATGATCTCTACATACAGTGGCAACAACTTCGCCAAGGTAAGGACCAATCTGTTCAAGATTACACAGACACTTTTCATTCTTTGTCTGCAAGGTTGGGCATTCAAGAAAGTGAGAAACATAAGACTCTCAAATATCGTGGTGGACTACAATGGTACATACGGGGGGAAATGGAACTTTTCAATTTGGAAACCCTCGGTGAAGCATACAAATTTGCAGTGAAGATTGAACAGAAGAATGGCAGAAAGAATACGAAGAGTCAACCCTCAAAATGGAAAAGTGATAAGGAAGGTCAAACACGAGGCCCAAATTGGAAGCAAAAGGAGTTTCAGGATAAGAAATCCCAGAAAGGGAAGACTGGAAAATGGTGTGATTACCACAAAACTGGGACCCACTCCAAAGAAGAATGTCGGGCCATCAAGTCATTGCTTTCTGAGTCACAATACTCAACGTCCACTACTCTGCCTCAGACACAACCCACAGTCGAAGAGGACGAAGAAGAAATTGTAGATGCTGAGCCGGACACCATTGTCGCTTCATCACAGAACCGTGGAGAAAGACCAGATGACAAGGAAAGATTATTTCACTCCAAACTATGGGTAAAAGGTACGCCTTTACATTTCATTCTTGATAGTGGGAGTCAAAAGAATTTAATCTCTGCTAAAGTTGTGAAGAGTCTAAATCTATCTGTGAAGCCTCATCCAAAGCCCTATAGTATTGGATGGTTAAGCCCAGGGAGAGACCTCCGTGTCACCCATCAGTGTCTTCTTTCATATGCCATAAAACCATTCCAAGATGAAGTCTTGTGTGATGTAGTCAATCTAGATGTTTGTGATGTACTCCTTGGTCAGCCATTCATGTATGAGCGACATGGCATCTATGAATCACGAACCCGAAGGATTACTCTCACCCTTGGAAAACGGCGCTATAGGGTACCAGAGGTACCACCTCCCACATCTGTCTCCCTGATCAGTGCGAAGCAATGTAAGAGATTGGTGGAGAAAACAAAGCAATTTGTCCTCATGGTGGTCAAGCCGCAGAAATCCACAAAGGCCGATGTTGCAGTCCTGACTACACAATCAACACAACAACAGAAGCAGATAGGACGCATCACAGGAGAATATGATGACTTATTCAAGTCACCTACAGGAGTTCCACTACATTGCCAGGTAAAACATTCTATCGATTTGATCCCAGGATCACCTTTGCCTAACAGTCCTGTGTATCGCAGATCAGTTTTGGAGAATGATGAGATAAAAAGACAGATTCAAGAGTTGATCCAAAAGGGTCACATCAGGCCAAGCTCTTCACCTTGTGGTAGCCCAATTGTCTTGGCACCGAAGAAAGATGGAACATGGAGGCTTTGTATTGACTATCGAGCCCTGAATAAAATCTCTGTGAAGAATCGCTATCCTCTCCCCAGGATTGATGACCTGCTGGACCAGCTCCGTGGTGCGAAGTTCTTCACCAAAATTGATCTCAAATCTGGTTATCACCAAATTCCCATCGATCCCACTGATGTCTGGAAGACTGCATTCAAATCTAAGGAGGGGCTCTTCGAATGGTTGGTTATGCCTTTTGGCTTAACTAATGCACCTGCAACCTTCATGAGGATGATGGATGACATCCTACGACCCTTCACCAACTCATTTGTGGTTGTCTACTTAGATGACATACTCATCTATAGCAGAACGTGGGAAGAACATTTGCAACATGTTCGTAAGGTGCTTCAAACTCTTCGGGAGCACAAGTTGTATGCAAATCTTGAAAAATGCACATTCGGGATGACAACAATTCAGTACCTCGGGTATGTTGTGAATGCAGAAGGGGTCCATGTTGATCCAGAAAAGATTCGGGTTATTCGAGAATGGCCCACACCAAGGACCCTCACAGAGCTTCGTAGCTTTTTGGGTCTTGCAAATTTCTACCGCAGGTTTGTTCTTGGATTTTCACATGTTGCTTGGTCACTAACCCAAGTGACTAAAGGAGGAGCAAAAGCTACATTTCAGTGGGGTGAAATACAGCAAAGGGCATTTGAGAATTTGAAGAACAGACTCTGCTCAGCCCCTGTTCTTGCCTTGCCAGATTTGCATCAACCTTTTGAGTTGATGACAGATGCGTCTGAATATGCCATGGGAGCTGTCATCATGCAACATGGCCATCCTGTTGCATATCACAGTGAAACTTTCACTGATACAGTCAGGAAATATCCAACATATGATAAGGAGCTCTATGCCATTGTGCAAGCCTGCAAACAATGGAAACACTACATCTTGGGAAAAGAAACAGTCATTCACACTGACCACAGACCCTTGGAATTCATCCAGACACAAAGCAAGCTCCGAAATGAGAGGCATCAGAAGTGGGCCACATATCTTCAGCAATTCCACTTGATAATCAAGCACAAAAAGGGGAGCTCAAATACAGCTGCAGATTGTCTGAGCCGCCCACCAATTACCGCACTCACAACAGCTTTGGACCTGTGCGGACATGAGACTGCCACTTGGGGTACCCTGTATGAAGCAGATCCTACCTTTGCTGCTACATATCAAGCACTTAAAAAAGGTACACATGTTTCTGATTTCTATTTGCAAGATAATGTCCTCTGTCATATGGGACACATCTGTGTTCCAGTTGCAGAACAACAAAAGATGATATGGGAAGCACGCTTCAGTAGGACAGCTGGACACTTTGGTATTGAGAAAACATTGGCAGTTCTTCAAAAACACTTCTACTGGCCCCATATGCGAAAGGATGTAGAAAGATATCTCAAATCCTGCACCCCATGTGCGATAGCCAAGCCGACAAATAAGAAGCAAGGATTGTACACGCCATTGCCAGAACCAACCAGGCCTTGGGAATCTGTCTCAATGGATTTTCTATCAGGCTTGCCCACTTCCAAACATGGTAAGGACTGTATTTTTGTGGTAGTTGATCGTTTTTCAAAAATGGCTATCATGATTGCCTGTAAAAAGAATATATCTGCTGAAGAAACTGCTCAGCTATATTTTGGTCATGTATGGCTCCATTTTGGTCTTCCCAAGTCCATTGTCTCAGATCGAGATAGCAGGTTCTTGAGCATCTTCTGGTCCACTCTATGGAAGATGATGGATACTAAGCTGATGAAGTCCACAGCCTTCCATCCACAGACTGATGGTCAAACAGAGGTGGTAAACCGCTTGATTGTTCACATGATTCGGATGTACCACTCCAAACATCCACGCACATGGGATGAGGGACTTCTTTTCATACAACATGGATACAATCGGGCACTGCACAGCTCGACCAAGCACAGTCCATTCCAAGTATGTTTTGGGTTCCAACCCATGGCACCAGTTGATATAGCAGTTCCCTTTTCCACCATGGAATACACACCTCATGGAAGATCTGAGGCAGCAAAAGCTACAAAGTTTGTTGAACAAATGCAACACCTCCAGCAACAAGTTCATGACATCCTGGAGAAGATGAATCAAAAGTACAAGCAACGCCATGATAAACACAGGATTGCACACCATTTTGCTGTGGGTGACAAGGTCTGGTTGCGACTCCAGAAGGAACGACTTGCAGGCCCACACAGAAAAATTCGGCCTCTGCGATATGGTCCATACACCATCACCAGAAGAGTTGGGGAAAATGCTTTTGAGTTGAACCTCCCAGCCTACCTTGGTCTGCACCCCATATTCAATGTGGAGCTCCTCAAGCCATATCATCCACCTCTCTTGGACACTTCAGTTGTAGCAGAACAACTTGACATTGATGAACTTGATCCACAGAGTTTTGCTCCAGTGGAAGAGGATCAGATTGTGGATACTTGGATGAAGACAACCAGAGGACGTTCTATTCCACTTTATCGAGTGGTCAAAAGGGGTCAGCTGAGCCATCAAGGTGAGTGGCTCACAGAGAATCAAATCAAGAAACAACTACCACACCTGATGGGGAGTATTGACGCAATGGGGACCATTGCTTTTCAAGGAGGGAGGAATGATCCAGGCATCAATTCAGGCGACAATTCGGGTGACAGTTCCACCCCAATTGATGACGAAACTTCCGGGAGCCATAACTTTTGCACCGTAGCTCCAATTGACTCGCCGTTTGAACCGTTGGAAAGCTAGGAATGAGGGGAACATCGTGAAATGGCATCGAGCTCCGCTCGATGAAGTTTGACCCCCGAAAACCCAACGGAAGTGCCTCAAATTTCAATTTTAATAGTGCTGTCTAAAAATAGTAAGTTTCTAAAAATAGTAATTTCTTGAATTATGTATTGTTTTAAATATTGGAAGTCGTACCACTTCATCTCCCTCGAGATTGGTGACCTTCCACATCCTTCCCATGCTTTCAAATTGTGTATAAAAGAATAGGTAACCCGAAATGTGAAGACAGACATCTCTTCCCAGAGATAAGCATTATTCTGTATTGCGATTTTGAGTAATACTACATCTCTTCTCAGAGAATTCATTGTTATTGTGTTATTTCTATGTTATTGTGATATTTATCAACCAAAACTTCTGAGTTTTGGATCAGTGGTATCAGAGCGGTTTGTCTTGAGAGTGTATGATCCCGAGGACGAGGTCAGGCTATAAGAAGCTTGGGTGGGAAACAACTGAGCTTCCAAATTCTCCACCTGTTCGCTCCAGACGACCTCAAATGGCGGACGACACCGAGACATCTGATCCTTTTAAGGAAATGGTGAATGAGGCCCTCCAACGGCAACAAGCACAGATGCTACAACAATTTGCCCAAATTCTTCAAACACTTCCGATGGGAAATCCTGGCTCCGCGGCTCCACTTCCTGGCTCTTCATCCAGGGAACGACCTTTCAGTGCCCCAACACCCTTCAAGGTCCAGGTAAATTTTGATATTCCTACATTTGAGGGTAAAATCAATGCTGATGCAGTAGAAAATTGGTTAGATCAACTGTCTTCCTACTTCTCTGTAAATAAGTTTACCGATGGAGAAAAGATTACTTTTGCTCTTTTGAAATCAACATTGCCTGTGAAAAATTGGTGGGAAGTGTGCAAAAAGAGGTTCAACACAGATGACATTGGCCTTGAGACGGAACCTACCTGGGATGATTTTGTAGAAGCAGTGAAAGAAGAGTACTATCCCATCGGAGCATATGATGATCTCTACATACAGTGGCAACAACTTCGCCAAGGTAAGGACCAATCTGTTCAAGATTACACAGACACTTTTCATTCTTTGTCTGCAAGGTTGGGCATTCAAGAAAGTGAGAAACATAAGACTCTCAAATATCGTGGTGGACTACAATGGTACATACGGGGGGAAATGGAACTTTTCAATTTGGAAACCCTCGGTGAAGCATACAAATTTGCAGTGAAGATTGAACAGAAGAATGGCAGAAAGAATACGAAGAGTCAACCCTCAAAATGGAAAAGTGATAAGGAAGGTCAAACACGAGGCCCAAATTGGAAGCAAAAGGAGTTTCAGGATAAGAAATCCCAGAAAGGGAAGACTGGAAAATGGTGTGATTACCACAAAACTGGGACCCACTCCAAAGAAGAATGTCGGGCCATCAAGTCATTGCTTTCTGAGTCACAATACTCAACGTCCACTACTCTGCCTCAGACACAACCCACAGTCGAAGAGGACGAAGAAGAAATTGTAGATGCTGAGCCGGACACCATTGTCGCTTCATCACAGAACCGTGGAGAAAGACCAGATGACAAGGAAAGATTATTTCACTCCAAACTATGGGTAAAAGGTACGCCTTTACATTTCATTCTTGATAGTGGGAGTCAAAAGAATTTAATCTCTGCTAAAGTTGTGAAGAGTCTAAATCTATCTGTGAAGCCTCATCCAAAGCCCTATAGTATTGGATGGTTAAGCCCAGGGAGAGACCTCCGTGTCACCCATCAGTGTCTTCTTTCATATGCCATAAAACCATTCCAAGATGAAGTCTTGTGTGATGTAGTCAATCTAGATGTTTGTGATGTACTCCTTGGTCAGCCATTCATGTATGAGCGACATGGCATCTATGAATCACGAACCCGAAGGATTACTCTCACCCTTGGAAAACGGTGCTATAGGGTACCAGAGGTACCACCTCCCACATCTGTCTCCCTGATCAGTGCGAAGCAATGTAAGAGATTGGTGGAGAAAACAAAGCAATTTGTCCTCATGGTGGTCAAGCCGCAGAAATCCACAAAGGCCGATGTTGCAGTCCTGACTACACAATCAACACAACAACAGAAGCAGATAGGACGCATCACAGGAGAATATGATGACTTATTCAAGTCACCTACAGGAGTTCCACTACATTGCCAGGTAAAACATTCTATCGATTTGATCCCAGGATCACCTTTGCCTAACAGTCCTGTGTATCGCAGATCAGTTTTGGAGAATGATGAGATAAAAAGACAGATTCAAGAGTTGATCCAAAAGGGTCACATCAGGCCAAGCTCTTCACCTTGTGGTAGCCCAATTGTCTTGGCACCGAAGAAAGATGGAACATGGAGGCTTTGTATTGACTATCGAGCCCTGAATAAAATCTCTGTGAAGAATCGCTATCCTCTCCCCAGGATTGATGACCTGCTGGACCAGCTCCGTGGTGCGAAGTTCTTCACCAAAATTGATCTCAAATCTGGTTATCACCAAATTCCCATCGATCCCACTGATGTCTGGAAGACTGCATTCAAATCTAAGGAGGGGCTCTTCGAATGGTTGGTTATGCCTTTTGGCTTAACTAATGCACCTGCAACCTTCATGAGGATGATGGATGACATCCTACGACCCTTCACCAACTCATTTGTGGTTGTCTACTTAGATGACATACTCATCTATAGCAGAACGTGGGAAGAACATTTGCAACATGTTCGTAAGGTGCTTCAAACTCTTCGGGAGCACAAGTTGTATGCAAATCTTGAAAAATGCACATTCGGGATGACAACAATTCAGTACCTCGGGTATGTTGTGAATGCAGAAGGGGTCCATGTTGATCCAGAAAAGATTCGGGTTATTCGAGAATGGCCCACACCAAGGACCCTCACAGAGCTTCGTAGCTTTTTGGGTCTTGCAAATTTCTACCGCAGGTTTGTTCTTGGATTTTCACATGTTGCTTGGTCACTAACCCAAGTGACTAAAGGAGGAGCAAAAGCTACATTTCAGTGGGGTGAAATACAGCAAAGGGCATTTGAGAATTTGAAGAACAGACTCTGCTCAGCCCCTGTTCTTGCCTTGCCAGATTTGCATCAACCTTTTGAGTTGATGACAGATGCGTCTGAATATGCCATGGGAGCTGTCATCATGCAACATGGCCATCCTGTTGCATATCACAGTGAAACTTTCACTGATACAGTCAGGAAATATCCAACATATGATAAGGAGCTCTATGCCATTGTGCAAGCCTGCAAACAATGGAAACACTACATCTTGGGAAAAGAAACAGTCATTCACACTGACCACAGACCCTTGGAATTCATCCAGACACAAAGCAAGCTCCGAAATGAGAGGCATCAGAAGTGGGCCACATATCTTCAGCAATTCCACTTGATAATCAAGCACAAAAAGGGGAGCTCAAATACAGCTGCAGATTGTCTGAGCCGCCCACCAATTACCGCACTCACAACAGCTTTGGACCTGTGCGGACATGAGACTGCCACTTGGGGTACCCTGTATGAAGCAGATCCTACCTTTGCTGCTACATATCAAGCACTTAAAAAAGGTACACATGTTTCTGATTTCTATTTGCAAGATAATGTCCTCTGTCATATGGGACACATCTGTGTTCCAGTTGCAGAACAACAAAAGATGATATGGGAAGCACGCTTCAGTAGGACAGCTGGACACTTTGGTATTGAGAAAACATTGGCAGTTCTTCAAAAACACTTCTACTGGCCCCATATGCGAAAGGATGTAGAAAGATATCTCAAATCCTGCACCCCATGTGCGATAGCCAAGCCGACAAATAAGAAGCAAGGATTGTACACGCCATTGCCAGAACCAACCAGGCCTTGGGAATCTGTCTCAATGGATTTTCTATCAGGCTTGCCCACTTCCAAACATGGTAAGGACTGTATTTTTGTGGTAGTTGATCGTTTTTCAAAAATGGCTATCATGATTGCCTGTAAAAAGAATATATCTGCTGAAGAAACTGCTCAGCTATATTTTGGTCATGTATGGCTCCATTTTGGTCTTCCCAAGTCCATTGTCTCAGATCGAGATAGCAGGTTCTTGAGCATCTTCTGGTCCACTCTATGGAAGATGATGGATACTAAGCTGATGAAGTCCACAGCCTTCCATCCACAGACTGATGGTCAAACAGAGGTGGTAAACCGCTTGATTGTTCACATGATTCGGATGTACCACTCCAAACATCCACGCACATGGGATGAGGGACTTCTTTTCATACAACATGGATACAATCGGGCACTGCACAGCTCGACCAAGCACAGTCCATTCCAAGTATGTTTTGGGTTCCAACCCATGGCACCAGTTGATATAGCAGTTCCCTTTTCCACCATGGAATACACACCTCATGGAAGATCTGAGGCAGCAAAAGCTACAAAGTTTGTTGAACAAATGCAACACCTCCAGCAACAAGTTCATGACATCCTGGAGAAGATGAATCAAAAGTACAAGCAACGCCATGATAAACACAGGATTGCACACCATTTTGCTGTGGGTGACAAGGTCTGGTTGCGACTCCAGAAGGAACGACTTGCAGGCCCACACAGAAAAATTCGGCCTCTGCGATATGGTCCATACACCATCACCAGAAGAGTTGGGGAAAATGCTTTTGAGTTGAACCTCCCAGCCTACCTTGGTCTGCACCCCATATTCAATGTGGAGCTCCTCAAGCCATATCATCCACCTCTCTTGGACACTTCAGTTGTAGCAGAACAACTTGACATTGATGAACTTGATCCACAGAGTTTTGCTCCAGTGGAAGAGGATCAGATTGTGGATACTTGGATGAAGACAACCAGAGGACGTTCTATTCCACTTTATCGAGTGGTCAAAAGGGGTCAGCTGAGCCATCAAGGTGAGTGGCTCACAGAGAATCAAATCAAGAAACAACTACCACACCTGATGGGGAGTATTGACGCAATGGGGACCATTGCTTTTCAAGGAGGGAGGAATGATCCAGGCATCAATTCAGGCGACAATTCGGGTGACAGTTCCACCCCAATTGATGACGAAACTTCCGGGAGCCATAACTTTTGCACCGTAGCTCCAATTGACTCGCCGTTTGAACCGTTGGAAAGCTAGGAATGAGGGGAACATCGTGAAATGGCATCGAGCTCTGCTCGATGAAGTTTGACCCCCGAAAACCCAACGGAAGTGCCTCAAATTTCAATTTTAATAGTGCTGTCTAAAAATAGTAAGTTTCTAAAAATAGTAATTTCTTGAATTATGTATTGTTTTAAATATTGGAAGTCGTACCACTTCATCTCCCTCGAGATTGGTGACCTTCCACATCCTTCCCATGCTTTCAAATTGTGTATAAAAGAATAGGTAACCCGAAATGTGAAGACAGACATCTCTTCCCAGAGATAAGCATTATTCTGTATTGCGATTTTGAGTAATACTACATCTCTTCTCAGAGAATTCATTGTTATTGTGTTATTTCTATGTTATTGTGATATTTATCAACCAAAACTTCTGAGTTTTGGATCAGTGGTATCAGAGCGGTTTGTCTTGAGAGTGTATGATCCCGAGGACGAGGTCAGGCTATAAGAAGCTTGGGTGGGAAACAACTGAGCTTCCAAATTCTCCACCTGTTCGCTCCAGACGACCTCAAATGGTGGACGACACCGAGACATCTGATCCTTTTAAGGAAATGGTGAATGAGGCCCTCCAACGGCAACAAGCACAGATGCTACAACAATTTGCCCAAATTCTTCAAACACTTCCGATGGGAAATCCTGGCTCCGCGGCTCCACTTCCTGGCTCTTCATCCAGGGAACGACCTTTCAGTGCCCCAACACCCTTCAAGGTCCAGGTAAATTTTGATATTCCTACATTTGAGGGTAAAATCAATGCTGATGCAGTAGAAAATTGGTTAGATCAACTGTCTTCCTACTTCTCTGTAAATAAGTTTACCGATGGAGAAAAGATTACTTTTGCTCTTTTGAAATCAACATTGCCTGTGAAAAATTGGTGGGAAGTGTGCAAAAAGAGGTTCAACACAGATGACATTGGCCTTGAGACGGAACCTACCTGGGATGATTTTGTAGAAGCAGTGAAAGAAGAGTACTATCCCATCGGAGCATATGATGATCTCTACATACAGTGGCAACAACTTCGCCAAGGTAAGGACCAATCTGTTCAAGATTACACAGACACTTTTCATTCTTTGTCTGCAAGGTTGGGCATTCAAGAAAGTGAGAAACATAAGACTCTCAAATATCGTGGTGGACTACAATGGTACATACGGGGGGAAATGGAACTTTTCAATTTGGAAACCCTCGGTGAAGCATACAAATTTGCAGTGAAGATTGAACAGAAGAATGGCAGAAAGAATACGAAGAGTCAACCCTCAAAATGGAAAAGTGATAAGGAAGGTCAAACACGAGGCCCAAATTGGAAGCAAAAGGAGTTTCAGGATAAGAAATCCCAGAAAGGGAAGACTGGAAAATGGTGTGATTACCACAAAACTGGGACCCACTCCAAAGAAGAATGTCGGGCCATCAAGTCATTGCTTTCTGAGTCACAATACTCAACGTCCACTACTCTGCCTCAGACACAACCCACAGTCGAAGAGGACGAAGAAGAAATTGTAGATGCTGAGCCGGACACCATTGTCGCTTCATCACAGAACCGTGGAGAAAGACCAGATGACAAGGAAAGATTATTTCACTCCAAACTATGGGTAAAAGGTACGCCTTTACATTTCATTCTTGATAGTGGGAGTCAAAAGAATTTAATCTCTGCTAAAGTTGTGAAGAGTCTAAATCTATCTGTGAAGCCTCATCCAAAGCCCTATAGTATTGGATGGTTAAGCCCAGGGAGAGACCTCCGTGTCACCCATCAGTGTCTTCTTTCATATGCCATAAAACCATTCCAAGATGAAGTCTTGTGTGATGTAGTCAATCTAGATGTTTGTGATGTACTCCTTGGTCAGCCATTCATGTATGAGCGACATGGCATCTATGAATCACGAACCCGAGGATTACTCTCACCCTTGGAAAACGGCGCTATAGGGTACCAGAGGTACCACCTCCCACATCTGTCTCCCTGATCAGTGCGAAGCAATGTAAGAGATTGGTGGAGAAAACAAAGCAATTTGTCCTCATGGTGGTCAAGCCGCAGAAATCCACAAAGGCCGATGTTGCAGTCCTGACTACACAATCAACACAACAACAGAAGCAGATAGGACGCATCACAGGAGAATATGATGACTTATTCAAGTCACCTACAGGAGTTCCACTACATTGCCAGGTAAAACATTCTATCGATTTGATCCCAGGATCACCTTTGCCTAACAGTCCTGTGTATCGCAGATCAGTTTTGGAGAATGATGAGATAAAAAGACAGATTCAAGAGTTGATCCAAAAGGGTCACATCAGGCCAAGCTCTTCACCTTGTGGTAGCCCAATTGTCTTGGCACCGAAGAAAGATGGAACATGGAGGCTTTGTATTGACTATCGAGCCCTGAATAAAATCTCTGTGAAGAATCGCTATCCTCTCCCCAGGATTGATGACCTGCTGGACCAGCTCCGTGGTGCGAAGTTCTTCACCAAAATTGATCTCAAATCTGGTTATCACCAAATTCCCATCGATCCCACTGATGTCTGGAAGACTGCATTCAAATCTAAGGAGGGGCTCTTCGAATGGTTGGTTATGCCTTTTGGCTTAACTAATGCACCTGCAACCTTCATGAGGATGATGGATGACATCCTACGACCCTTCACCAACTCATTTGTGGTTGTCTACTTAGATGACATACTCATCTATAGCAGAACGTGGGAAGAACATTTGCAACATGTTCGTAAGGTGCTTCAAACTCTTCGGGAGCACAAGTTGTATGCAAATCTTGAAAAATGCACATTCGGGATGACAACAATTCAGTACCTCGGGTATGTTGTGAATGCAGAAGGGGTCCATGTTGATCCAGAAAAGATTCGGGTTATTCGAGAATGGCCCACACCAAGGACCCTCACAGAGCTTCGTAGCTTTTTGGGTCTTGCAAATTTCTACCGCAGGTTTGTTCTTGGATTTTCACATGTTGCTTGGTCACTAACCCAAGTGACTAAAGGAGGAGCAAAAGCTACATTTCAGTGGGGTGAAATACAGCAAAGGGCATTTGAGAATTTGAAGAACAGACTCTGCTCAGCCCCTGTTCTTGCCTTGCCAGATTTGCATCAACCTTTTGAGTTGATGACAGATGCGTCTGAATATGCCATGGGAGCTGTCATCATGCAACATGGCCATCCTGTTGCATATCACAGTGAAACTTTCACTGATACAGTCAGGAAATATCCAACATATGATAAGGAGCTCTATGCCATTGTGCAAGCCTGCAAACAATGGAAACACTACATCTTGGGAAAAGAAACAGTCATTCACACTGACCACAGACCCTTGGAATTCATCCAGACACAAAGCAAGCTCCGAAATGAGAGGCATCAGAAGTGGGCCACATATCTTCAGCAATTCCACTTGATAATCAAGCACAAAAAGGGGAGCTCAAATACAGCTGCAGATTGTCTGAGCCGCCCACCAATTACCGCACTCACAACAGCTTTGGACCTGTGCGGACATGAGACTGCCACTTGGGGTACCCTGTATGAAGCAGATCCTACCTTTGCTGCTACATATCAAGCACTTAAAAAAGGTACACATGTTTCTGATTTCTATTTGCAAGATAATGTCCTCTGTCATATGGGACACATCTGTGTTCCAGTTGCAGAACAACAAAAGATGATATGGGAAGCACGCTTCAGTAGGACAGCTGGACACTTTGGTATTGAGAAAACATTGGCAGTTCTTCAAAAACACTTCTACTGGCCCCATATGCGAAAGGATGTAGAAAGATATCTCAAATCCTGCACCCCATGTGCGATAGCCAAGCCGACAAATAAGAAGCAAGGATTGTACACGCCATTGCCAGAACCAACCAGGCCTTGGGAATCTGTCTCAATGGATTTTCTATCAGGCTTGCCCACTTCCAAACATGGTAAGGACTGTATTTTTGTGGTAGTTGATCGTTTTTCAAAAATGGCTATCATGATTGCCTGTAAAAAGAATATATCTGCTGAAGAAACTGCTCAGCTATATTTTGGTCATGTATGGCTCCATTTTGGTCTTCCCAAGTCCATTGTCTCAGATCGAGATAGCAGGTTCTTGAGCATCTTCTGGTCCACTCTATGGAAGATGATGGATACTAAGCTGATGAAGTCCACAGCCTTCCATCCACAGACTGATGGTCAAACAGAGGTGGTAAACCGCTTGATTGTTCACATGATTCGGATGTACCACTCCAAACATCCACGCACATGGGATGAGGGACTTCTTTTCATACAACATGGATACAATCGGGCACTGCACAGCTCGACCAAGCACAGTCCATTCCAAGTATGTTTTGGGTTCCAACCCATGGCACCAGTTGATATAGCAGTTCCCTTTTCCACCATGGAATACACACCTCATGGAAGATCTGAGGCAGCAAAAGCTACAAAGTTTGTTGAACAAATGCAACACCTCCAGCAACAAGTTCATGACATCCTGGAGAAGATGAATCAAAAGTACAAGCAACGCCATGATAAACACAGGATTGCACACCATTTTGCTGTGGGTGACAAGGTCTGGTTGCGACTCCAGAAGGAACGACTTGCAGGCCCACACAGAAAAATTCGGCCTCTGCGATATGGTCCATACACCATCACCAGAAGAGTTGGGGAAAATGCTTTTGAGTTGAACCTCCCAGCCTACCTTGGTCTGCACCCCATATTCAATGTGGAGCTCCTCAAGCCATATCATCCACCTCTCTTGGACACTTCAGTTGTAGCAGAACAACTTGACATTGATGAACTTGATCCACAGAGTTTTGCTCCAGTGGAAGAGGATCAGATTGTGGATACTTGGATGAAGACAACCAGAGGACGTTCTATTCCACTTTATCGAGTGGTCAAAAGGGGTCAGCTGAGCCATCAAGGTGAGTGGCTCACAGAGAATCAAATCAAGAAACAACTACCACACCTGATGGGGAGTATTGACGCAATGGGGACCATTGCTTTTCAAGGAGGGAGGAATGATCCAGGCATCAATTCAGGCGACAATTCGGGTGACAGTTCCACCCCAATTGATGACGAAACTTCCGGGAGCCATAACTTTTGCACCGTAGCTCCAATTGACTCGCCGTTTGAACCGTTGGAAAGCTAGGAATGAGGGGAACATCGTGAAATGGCATCGAGCTCCGCTCGATGAAGTTTGACCCCCGAAAACCCAACGGAAGTGCCTCAAATTTCAATTTTAATAGTGCTGTCTAAAAATAGTAAGTTTCTAAAAATAGTAATTTCTTGAATTATGTATTGTTTTAAATATTGGAAGTCGTACCACTTCATCTCCCTCGAGATTGGTGACCTTCCACATCCTTCCCATGCTTTCAAATTGTGTATAAAAGAATAGGTAACCCGAAATGTGAAGACAGACATCTCTTCCCAGAGATAAGCATTATTCTGTATTGCGATTTTGAGTAATACTACATCTCTTCTCAGAGAATTCATTGTTATTGTGTTATTTCTATGTTATTGTGATATTTATCAACCAAAACTTCTGAGTTTTGGATCAGTGGTATCAGAGCGGTTTGTCTTGAGAGTGTATGATCCCGAGGACGAGGTCAGGCTATAAGAAGCTTGGGTGGGAAACAACTGAGCTTCCAAATTCTCCACCTGTTCGCTCCAGACGACCTCAAATGGCGGACGACACCGAGACATCTGATCCTTTTAAGGAAATGGTGAATGAGGCCCTCCAACGGCAACAAGCACAGATGCTACAACAATTTGCCCAAATTCTTCAAACACTTCCGATGGGAAATCCTGGCTCCGCGGCTCCACTTCCTGGCTCTTCATCCAGGGAACGACCTTTCAGTGCCCCAACACCCTTCAAGGTCCAGGTAAATTTTGATATTCCTACATTTGAGGGTAAAATCAATGCTGATGCAGTAGAAAATTGGTTAGATCAACTGTCTTCCTACTTCTCTGTAAATAAGTTTACCGATGGAGAAAAGATTACTTTTGCTCTTTTGAAATCAACATTGCCTGTGAAAAATTGGTGGGAAGTGTGCAAAAAGAGGTTCAACACAGATGACATTGGCCTTGAGACGGAACCTACCTGGGATGATTTTGTAGAAGCAGTGAAAGAAGAGTACTATCCCATCGGAGCATATGATGATCTCTACATACAGTGGCAACAACTTCGCCAAGGTAAGGACCAATCTGTTCAAGATTACACAGACACTTTTCATTCTTTGTCTGCAAGGTTGGGCATTCAAGAAAGTGAGAAACATAAGACTCTCAAATATCGTGGTGGACTACAATGGTACATACGGGGGGAAATGGAACTTTTCAATTTGGAAACCCTCGGTGAAGCATACAAATTTGCAGTGAAGATTGAACAGAAGAATGGCAGAAAGAATACGAAGAGTCAACCCTCAAAATGGAAAAGTGATAAGGAAGGTCAAACACGAGGCCCAAATTGGAAGCAAAAGGAGTTTCAGGATAAGAAATCCCAGAAAGGGAAGACTGGAAAATGGTGTGATTACCACAAAACTGGGACCCACTCCAAAGAAGAATGTCGGGCCATCAAGTCATTGCTTTCTGAGTCACAATACTCAACGTCCACTACTCTGCCTCAGACACAACCCACAGTCGAAGAGGACGAAGAAGAAATTGTAGATGCTGAGCCGGACACCATTGTCGCTTCATCACAGAACCGTGGAGAAAGACCAGATGACAAGGAAAGATTATTTCACTCCAAACTATGGGTAAAAGGTACGCCTTTACATTTCATTCTTGATAGTGGGAGTCAAAAGAATTTAATCTCTGCTAAAGTTGTGAAGAGTCTAAATCTATCTGTGAAGCCTCATCCAAAGCCCTATAGTATTGGATGGTTAAGCCCAGGGAGAGACCTCCGTGTCACCCATCAGTGTCTTCTTTCATATGCCATAAAACCATTCCAAGATGAAGTCTTGTGTGATGTAGTCAATCTAGATGTTTGTGATGTACTCCTTGGTCAGCCATTCATGTATGAGCGACATGGCATCTATGAATCACGAACCCGAAGGATTACTCTCACCCTTGGAAAACGGCGCTATAGGGTAGCAGAGGTACCACCTCCCACATCTGTCTCCCTGATCAGTGCGAAGCAATGTAAGAGATTGGTGGAGAAAACAAAGCAATTTGTCCTCATGGTGGTCAAGCCGCAGAAATCCACAAAGGCCGATGTTGCAGTCCTGACTACACAATCAACACAACAACAGAAGTAGATAGGACGCATCACAGGAGAATATGATGACTTATTCAAGTCACCTACAGGAGTTCCACTACATTGCCAGGTAAAACATTCTATCGATTTGATCCCAGGATCACCTTTGCCTAACAGTCCTGTGTATCGCAGATCAGTTTTGGAGAATGATGAGATAAAAAGACAGATTCAAGAGTTGATCCAAAAGGGTCACATCAGGCCAAGCTCTTCACCTTGTGGTAGCCCAATTGTCTTGGCACCGAAGAAAGATGGAACATGGAGGCTTTGTATTGACTATCGAGCCCTGAATAAAATCTCTGTGAAGAATCGCTATCCTCTCCCCAGGATTGATGACCTGCTGGACCAGCTCCGTGGTGCGAAGTTCTTCACCAAAATTGATCTCAAATCTGGTTATCACCAAATTCCCATCGATCCCACTGATGTCTGGAAGACTGCATTCAAATCTAAGGAGGGGCTCTTCGAATGGTTGGTTATGCCTTTTGGCTTAACTAATGCACCTGCAACCTTCATGAGGATGATGGATGACATCCTACGACCCTTCACCAACTCATTTGTGGTTGTCTACTTAGATGACATACTCATCTATAGCAGAACGTGGGAAGAACATTTGCAACATGTTCGTAAGGTGCTTCAAACTCTTCGGGAGCACAAGTTGTATGCAAATCTTGAAAAATGCACATTCGGGATGACAACAATTCAGTACCTCGGGTATGTTGTGAATGCAGAAGGGGTCCATGTTGATCCAGAAAAGATTCGGGTTATTCGAGAATGGCCCACACCAAGGACCCTCACAGAGCTTCGTAGCTTTTTGGGTCTTGCAAATTTCTACCGCAGGTTTGTTCTTGGATTTTCACATGTTGCTTGGTCACTAACCCAAGTGACTAAAGGAGGAGCAAAAGCTACATTTCAGTGGGGTGAAATACAGCAAAGGGCATTTGAGAATTTGAAGAACAGACTCTGCTCAGCCCCTGTTCTTGCCTTGCCAGATTTGCATCAACCTTTTGAGTTGATGACAGATGCGTCTGAATATGCCATGGGAGCTGTCATCATGCAACATGGCCATCCTGTTGCATATCACAGTGAAACTTTCACTGATACAGTCAGGAAATATCCAACATATGATAAGGAGCTCTATGCCATTGTGCAAGCCTGCAAACAATGGAAACACTACATCTTGGGAAAAGAAACAGTCATTCACACTGACCACAGACCCTTGGAATTCATCCAGACACAAAGCAAGCTCCGAAATGAGAGGCATCAGAAGTGGGCCACATATCTTCAGCAATTCCACTTGATAATCAAGCACAAAAAGGGGAGCTCAAATACAGCTGCAGATTGTCTGAGCCGCCCACCAATTACCGCACTCACAACAGCTTTGGACCTGTGCGGACATGAGACTGCCACTTGGGGTACCCTGTATGAAGCAGATCCTACCTTTGCTGCTACATATCAAGCACTTAAAAAAGGTACACATGTTTCTGATTTCTATTTGCAAGATAATGTCCTCTGTCATATGGGACACATCTGTGTTCCAGTTGCAGAACAACAAAAGATGATATGGGAAGCACGCTTCAGTAGGACAGCTGGACACTTTGGTATTGAGAAAACATTGGCAGTTCTTCAAAAACACTTCTACTGGCCCCATATGCGAAAGGATGTAGAAAGATATCTCAAATCCTGCACCCCATGTGCGATAGCCAAGCCGACAAATAAGAAGCAAGGATTGTACACGCCATTGCCAGAACCAACCAGGCCTTGGGAATCTGTCTCAATGGATTTTCTATCAGGCTTGCCCACTTCCAAACATGGTAAGGACTGTATTTTTGTGGTAGTTGATCGTTTTTCAAAAATGGCTATCATGATTGCCTGTAAAAAGAATATATCTGCTGAAGAAACTGCTCAGCTATATTTTGGTCATGTATGGCTCCATTTTGGTCTTCCCAAGTCCATTGTCTCAGATCGAGATAGCAGGTTCTTGAGCATCTTCTGGTCCACTCTATGGAAGATGATGGATACTAAGCTGATGAAGTCCACAGCCTTCCATCCACAGACTGATGGTCAAACAGAGGTGGTAAACCGCTTGATTGTTCACATGATTCGGATGTACCACTCCAAACATCCACGCACATGGGATGAGGGACTTCTTTTCATACAACATGGATACAATCGGGCACTGCACAGCTCGACCAAGCACAGTCCATTCCAAGTATGTTTTGGGTTCCAACCCATGGCACCAGTTGATATAGCAGTTCCCTTTTCCACCATGGAATACACACCTCATGGAAGATCTGAGGCAGCAAAAGCTACAAAGTTTGTTGAACAAATGCAACACCTCCAGCAACAAGTTCATGACATCCTGGAGAAGATGAATCAAAAGTACAAGCAACGCCATGATAAACACAGGATTGCACACCATTTTGCTGTGGGTGACAAGGTCTGGTTGCGACTCCAGAAGGAACGACTTGCAGGCCCACACAGAAAAATTCGGCCTCTGCGATATGGTCCATACACCATCACCAGAAGAGTTGGGGAAAATGCTTTTGAGTTGAACCTCCCAGCCTACCTTGGTCTGCACCCCATATTCAATGTGGAGCTCCTCAAGCCATATCATCCACCTCTCTTGGACACTTCAGTTGTAGCAGAACAACTTGACATTGATGAACTTGATCCACAGAGTTTTGCTCCAGTGGAAGAGGATCAGATTGTGGATACTTGGATGAAGACAACCAGAGGACGTTCTATTCCACTTTATCGAGTGGTCAAAAGGGGTCAGCTGAGCCATCAAGGTGAGTGGCTCACAGAGAATCAAATCAAGAAACAACTACCACACCTGATGGGGAGTATTGACGCAATGGGGACCATTGCTTTTCAAGGAGGGAGGAATGATCCAGGCATCAATTCAGGCGACAATTCGGGTGACAGTTCCACCCCAATTGATGACGAAACTTCCGGGAGCCATAACTTTTGCACCGTAGCTCCAATTGACTCGCCGTTTGAACCGTTGGAAAGCTAGGAATGAGGGGAACATCGTGAAATGGCATCGAGCTCCGCTCGATGAAGTTTGACCCCCGAAAACCCAACGGAAGTGCCTCAAATTTCAATTTTAATAGTGCTGTCTAAAAATAGTAAGTTTCTAAAAATAGTAATTTCTTGAATTATGTATTGTTTTAAATATTGGAAGTCGTACCACTTCATCTCCCTCGAGATTGGTGACCTTCCACATCCTTCCCATGCTTTCAAATTGTGTATAAAAGAATAGGTAACCCGAAATGTGAAGACAGACATCTCTTCCCAGAGATAAGCATTATTCTGTATTGCGATTTTGAGTAATACTACATCTCTTCTCAGAGAATTCATTGTTATTGTGTTATTTCTATGTTATTGTGATATTTATCAACCAAAACTTCTGAGTTTTGGATCAGTGGTATCAGAGCGGTTTGTCTTGAGAGTGTATGATCCCGAGGACGAGGTCAGGCTATAAGAAGCTTGGGTGGGAAACAACTGAGCTTCCAAATTCTCCACCTGTTCGCTCCAGACGACCTCAAATGGCGGACGACACCGAGACATCTGATCCTTTTAAGGAAATGGTGAATGAGGCCCTCCAACGGCAACAAGCACAGATGCTACAACAATTTGCCCAAATTCTTCAAACACTTCCGATGGGAAATCCTGGCTCCGCGGCTCCACTTCCTGGCTCTTCATCCAGGGAACGACCTTTCAGTGCCCCAACACCCTTCAAGGTCCAGGTAAATTTTGATATTCCTACATTTGAGGGTAAAATCAATGCTGATGCAGTAGAAAATTGGTTAGATCAACTGTCTTCCTACTTCTCTGTAAATAAGTTTACCGATGGAGAAAAGATTACTTTTGCTCTTTTGAAATCAACATTGCCTGTGAAAAATTGGTGGGAAGTGTGCAAAAAGAGGTTCAACACAGATGACATTGGCCTTGAGACGGAACCTACCTGGGATGATTTTGTAGAAGCAGTGAAAGAAGAGTACTATCCCATCGGAGCATATGATGATCTCTACATACAGTGGCAACAACTTCGCCAAGGTAAGGACCAATCTGTTCAAGATTACATAGACACTTTTCATTCTTTGTCTGCAAGGTTGGGCATTCAAGAAAGTGAGAAACATAAGACTCTCAAATATCGTGGTGGACTACAATGGTACATACGGGGGGAAATGGAACTTTTCAATTTGGAAACCCTCGGTGAAGCATACAAATTTGCAGTGAAGATTGAACAGAAGAATGGCAGAAAGAATACGAAGAGTCAACCCTCAAAATGGAAAAGTGATAAGGAAGGTCAAACACGAGGCCCAAATTGGAAGCAAAAGGAGTTTCAGGATAAGAAATCCCAGAAAGGGAAGACTGGAAAATGGTGTGATTACCACAAAACTGGGACCCACTCCAAAGAAGAATGTCGGGCCATCAAGTCATTGCTTTCTGAGTCACAATACTCAACGTCCACTACTCTGCCTCAGACACAACCCACAGTCGAAGAGGACGAAGAAGAAATTGTAGATGCTGAGCCGGACACCATTGTCGCTTCATCACAGAACCGTGGAGAAAGACCAGATGACAAGGAAAGATTATTTCACTCCAAACTATGGGTAAAAGGTACGCCTTTACATTTCATTCTTGATAGTGGGAGTCAAAAGAATTTAATCTCTGCTAAAGTTGTGAAGAGTCTAAATCTATCTGTGAAGCCTCATCCAAAGCCCTATAGTATTGGATGGTTAAGCCCAGGGAGAGACCTCCGTGTCACCCATCAGTGTCTTCTTTCATATGCCATAAAACCATTCCAAGATGAAGTCTTGTGTGATGTAGTCAATCTAGATGTTTGTGATGTACTCCTTGGTCAGCCATTCATGTATGAGCGACATGGCATCTATGAATCACGAACCCGAAGGATTACTCTCACCCTTGGAAAATGGCGCTATAGGGTACCAGAGGTACCACCTCCCACATCTGTCTCCCTGATCAGTGCGAAGCAATGTAAGAGATTGGTGGAGAAAACAAAGCAATTTGTCCTCATGGTGGTCAAGCCGCAGAAATCCACAAAGGCCGATGTTGCAGTCCTGACTACACAATCAACACAACAACAGAAGCAGATAGGACGCATCACAGGAGAATATGATGACTTATTCAAGTCACCTACAGGAGTTCCACTACATTGCCAGGTAAAACATTCTATCGATTTGATCCCAGGATCACCTTTGCCTAACAGTCCTGTGTATCGCAGATCAGTTTTGGAGAATGATGAGATAAAAAGACAGATTCAAGAGTTGATCCAAAAGGGTCACATCAGGCCAAGCTCTTCACCTTGTGGTAGCCCAATTGTCTTGGCACCGAAGAAAGATGGAACATGGAGGCTTTGTATTGACTATCGAGCCCTGAATAAAATCTCTGTGAAGAATCGCTATCCTCTCCCCAGGATTGATGACCTGCTGGACCAGCTCCGTGGTGCGAAGTTCTTCACCAAAATTGATCTCAAATCTGGTTATCACCAAATTCCCATCGATCCCACTGATGTCTGGAAGACTGCATTCAAATCTAAGGAGGGGCTCTTCGAATGGTTGGTTATGCCTTTTGGCTTAACTAATGCACCTGCAACCTTCATGAGGATGATGGATGACATCCTACGACCCTTCACCAACTCATTTGTGGTTGTCTACTTAGATGACATACTCATCTATAGCAAAACGTGGGAAGAACATTTGCAACATGTTCGTAAGGTGCTTCAAACTCTTCGGGAGCACAAGTTGTATGCAAATCTTGAAAAATGCACATTCGGGATGACAACAATTCAGTACCTCGGGTATGTTGTGAATGCAGAAGGGGTCCATGTTGATCCAGAAAAGATTCGGGTTATTCGAGAATGGCCCACACCAAGGACCCTCACAGAGCTTCGTAGCTTTTTGGGTCTTGCAAATTTCTACCGCAGGTTTGTTCTTGGATTTTCACATGTTGCTTGGTCACTAACCCAAGTGACTAAAGGAGGAGCAAAAGCTACATTTCAGTGGGGTGAAATACAGCAAAGGGCATTTGAGAATTTGAAGAACAGACTCTGCTCAGCCCCTGTTCTTGCCTTGCCAGATTTGCATCAACCTTTTGAGTTGATGACATATGCGTCTGAATATGCCATGGGAGCTGTCATCATGCAACATGGCCATCCTGTTGCATATCACAGTGAAACTTTCACTGATACAGTCAGGAAATATCCAACATATGATAAGGAGCTCTATGCCATTGTGCAAGCCTGCAAACAATGGAAACACTACATCTTGGGAAAAGAAACAGTCATTCACACTGACCACAGACCCTTGGAATTCATCCAGACACAAAGCAAGCTCCGAAATGAGAGGCATCAGAAGTGGGCCACATATCTTCAGCAATTCCACTTGATAATCAAGCACAAAAAGGGGAGCTCAAATACAGCTGCAGATTGTCTGAGCCGCCCACCAATTACCGCACTCACAACAGCTTTGGACCTGTGCGGACATGAGACTGCCACTTGGGGTACCCTGTATGAAGCAGATCCTACCTTTGCTGCTACATATCAAGCACTTAAAAAAGGTACACATGTTTCTGATTTCTATTTGCAAGATAATGTCCTCTGTCATATGGGACACATCTGTGTTCCAGTTGCAGAACAACAAAAGATGATATGGGAAGCACGCTTCAGTAGGACAGCTGGACACTTTGGTATTGAGAAAACATTGGCAGTTCTTCAAAAACACTTCTACTGGCCCCATATGCGAAAGGATGTAGAAAGATATCTCAAATCCTGCACCCCATGTGCGATAGCCAAGCCGACAAATAAGAAGCAAGGATTGTACACGCCATTGCCAGAACCAACCAGGCCTTGGGAATCTGTCTCAATGGATTTTCTATCAGGCTTGCCCACTTCCAAACATGGTAAGGACTGTATTTTTGTGGTAGTTGATCGTTTTTCAAAAATGGCTATCATGATTGCCTGTAAAAAGAATATATCTGCTGAAGAAACTGCTCAGCTATATTTTGGTCATGTATGGCTCCATTTTGGTCTTCCCAAGTCCATTGTCTCAGATCGAGATAGCAGGTTCTTGAGCATCTTCTGGTCCACTCTATGGAAGATGATGGATACTAAGCTGATGAAGTCCACAGCCTTCCATCCACAGACTGATGGTCAAACAGAGGTGGTAAACCGCTTGATTGTTCACATGATTCGGATGTACCACTCCAAACATCCACGCACATGGGATGAGGGACTTCTTTTCATACAACATGGATACAATCGGGCACTGCACAGCTCGACCAAGCACAGTCCATTCCAAGTATGTTTTGGGTTCCAACCCATGGCACCAGTTGATATAGCAGTTCCCTTTTCCACCATGGAATACACACCTCATGGAAGATCTGAGGCAGCAAAAGCTACAAAGTTTGTTGAACAAATGCAACACCTCCAGCAACAAGTTCATGACATCCTGGAGAAGATGAATCAAAAGTACAAGCAACGCCATGATAAACACAGGATTGCACACCATTTTGCTGTGGGTGACAAGGTCTGGTTGCGACTCCAGAAGGAACGACTTGCAGGCCCACACAGAAAAATTCGGCCTCTGCGATATGGTCCATACACCATCACCAGAAGAGTTGGGGAAAATGCTTTTGAGTTGAACCTCCCAGCCTACCTTGGTCTGCACCCCATATTCAATGTGGAGCTCCTCAAGCCATATCATCCACCTCTCTTGGACACTTCAGTTGTAGCAGAACAACTTGACATTGATGAACTTGATCCACAGAGTTTTGCTCCAGTGGAAGAGGATCAGATTGTGGATACTTGGATGAAGACAACCAGAGGACGTTCTATTCCACTTTATCGAGTGGTCAAAAGGGGTCAGCTGAGCCATCAAGGTGAGTGGCTCACAGAGAATCAAATCAAGAAACAACTACCACACCTGATGGGGAGTATTGACGCAATGGGGACCATTGCTTTTCAAGGAGGGAGGAATGATCCAGGCATCAATTCAGGCGACAATTCGGGTGACAGTTCCACCCCAATTGATGACGAAACTTCCGGGAGCCATAACTTTTGCACCGTAGCTCCAATTGACTCGCCGTTTGAACCGTTGGAAAGCTAGGAATGAGGGGAACATCGTGAAATGGCATCGAGCTCCGCTCGATGAAGTTTGACCCCCGAAAACCCAACGGAAGTGCCTCAAATTTCAATTTTAATAGTGCTGTCTAAAAATAGTAAGTTTCTAAAAATAGTAATTTCTTGAATTATGTATTGTTTTAAATATTGGAAGTCGTACCACTTCATCTCCCTCGAGATTGGTGACCTTCCACATCCTTCCCATGCTTTCAAATTGTGTATAAAAGAATAGGTAACCCGAAATGTGAAGACAGACATCTCTTCCCAGAGATAAGCATTATTCTGTATTGCGATTTTGAGTAATACTACATCTCTTCTCAGAGAATTCATTGTTATTGTGTTATTTCTATGTTATTGTGATATTTATCAACCAAAACTTCTGAGTTTTGGATCAGTGGTATCAGAGCGGTTTGTCTTGAGAGTGTATGATCCCGAGGACGAGGTCAGGCTATAAGAAGCTTGGGTGGGAAACAACTGAGCTTCCAAATTCTCCACCTGTTCGCTCCAGACGACCTCAAATGGCGGACGACACCGAGACATCTGATCCTTTTAAGGAAATGGTGAATGAGGCCCTCCAACGGCAACAAGCACAGATGCTACAACAATTTGCCCAAATTCTTCAAACACTTCCGATGGGAAATCCTGGCTCCGCGGCTCCACTTCCTGGCTCTTCATCCAGGGAACGACCTTTCAGTGCCCCAACACCCTTCAAGGTCCAGGTAAATTTTGATATTCCTACATTTGAGGGTAAAATCAATGCTGATGCAGTAGAAAATTGGTTAGATCAACTGTCTTCCTACTTCTCTGTAAATAAGTTTACCGATGGAGAAAAGATTACTTTTGCTCTTTTGAAATCAACATTGCCTGTGAAAAATTGGTGGGAAGTGTGCAAAAAGAGGTTCAACACAGATGACATTGGCCTTGAGACGGAACCTACCTGGGATGATTTTGTAGAAGCAGTGAAAGAAGAGTACTATCCCATCGGAGCATATGATGATCTCTACATACAGTGGCAACAACTTCGCCAAGGTAAGGACCAATCTGTTCAAGATTACACAGACACTTTTCATTCTTTGTCTGCAAGGTTGGGCATTCAAGAAAGTGAGAAACATAAGACTCTCAAATATCGTGGTGGACTACAATGGTACATACGGGGGGAAATGGAACTTTTCAATTTGGAAACCCTCGGTGAAGCATACAAATTTGCAGTGAAGATTGAACAGAAGAATGGCAGAAAGAATACGAAGAGTCAACCCTCAAAATGGAAAAGTGATAAGGAAGGTCAAACACGAGGCCCAAATTGGAAGCAAAAGGAGTTTCAGGATAAGAAATCCCAGAAAGGGAAGACTGGAAAATGGTGTGATTACCACAAAACTGGGACCCACTCCAAAGAAGAATGTCGGGCCATCAAGTCATTGCTTTCTGAGTCACAATACTCAACGTCCACTACTCTGCCTCAGACACAACCCACAGTCGAAGAGGACGAAGAAGAAATTGTAGATGCTGAGCCGGACACCATTGTCGCTTCATCACAGAACCGTGGAGAAAGACCAGATGACAAGGAAAGATTATTTCACTCCAAACTATGGGTAAAAGGTACGCCTTTACATTTCATTCTTGATAGTGGGAGTCAAAAGAATTTAATCTCTGCTAAAGTTGTGAAGAGTCTAAATCTATCTGTGAAGCCTCATCCAAAGCCCTATAGTATTGGATGGTTAAGCCCAGGGAGAGACCTCCGTGTCACCCATCAGTGTCTTCTTTCATATGCCATAAAACCATTCCAAGATGAAGTCTTGTGTGATGTAGTCAATCTAGATGTTTGTGATGTACTCCTTGGTCAGCCATTCATGTATGAGCGACATGGCATCTATGAATCACGAACCCGAAGGATTACTCTCACCCTTGGAAAACGGCGCTATAGGGTACCAGAGGTACCACCTCCCACATCTGTCTCCCTGATCAGTGCGAAGCAATGTAAGAGATTGGTGGAGAAAACAAAGCAATTTGTCCTCATGGTGGTCAAGCCGCAGAAATCCACAAAGGCCGATGTTGCAGTCCTGACTACACAATCAACACAACAACAGAAGCAGATAGGACGCATCACAGGAGAATATGATGACTTATTCAAGTCACCTACAGGAGTTCCACTACATTGCCAGGTAAAACATTCTATCGATTTGATCCCAGGATCACCTTTGCCTAACAGTCCTGTGTATCGCAGATCAGTTTTGGAGAATGATGAGATAAAAAGACAGATTCAAGAGTTGATCCAAAAGGGTCACATCAGGCCAAGCTCTTCACCTTGTGGTAGCCCAATTGTCTTGGCACCGAAGAAAGATGGAACATGGAGGCTTTGTATTGACTATCGAGCCCTGAATAAAATCTCTGTGAAGAATCGCTATCCTCTCCCCAGGATTGATGACCTGCTGGACCAGCTCCGTGGTGCGAAGTTCTTCACCAAAATTGATCTCAAATCTGGTTATCACCAAATTCCCATCGATCCCACTGATGTCTGGAAGACTGCATTCAAATCTAAGGAGGGGCTCTTCGAATGGTTGGTTATGCCTTTTGGCTTAACTAATGCACCTGCAACCTTCATGAGGATGATGGATGACATCCTACGACCCTTCACCAACTCATTTGTGGTTGTCTACTTAGATGACATACTCATCTATAGCAGAACGTGGGAAGAACATTTGCAACATGTTCGTAAGGTGCTTCAAACTCTTCGGGAGCACAAGTTGTATGCAAATCTTGAAAAATGCACATTCGGGATGACAACAATTCAGTACCTCGGGTATGTTGTGAATGCAGAAGGGGTCCATGTTGATCCAGAAAAGATTCGGGTTATTCGAGAATGGCCCACACCAAGGACCCTCACAGAGCTTCGTAGCTTTTTGGGTCTTGCAAATTTCTACCGCAGGTTTGTTCTTGGATTTTCACATGTTGCTTGGTCACTAACCCAAGTGACTAAAGGAGGAGCAAAAGCTACATTTCAGTGGGGTGAAATACAGCAAAGGGCATTTGAGAATTTGAAGAACAGACTCTGCTCAGCCCCTGTTCTTGCCTTGCCAGATTTGCATCAACCTTTTGAGTTGATGACAGATGCGTCTGAATATGCCATGGGAGCTGTCATCATGCAACATGGCCATCCTGTTGCATATCACAGTGAAACTTTCACTGATACAGTCAGGAAATATCCAACATATGATAAGGAGCTCTATGCCATTGTGCAAGCCTGCAAACAATGGAAACACTACATCTTGGGAAAAGAAACAGTCATTCACACTGACCACAGACCCTTGGAATTCATCCAGACACAAAGCAAGCTCCGAAATGAGAGGCATCAGAAGTGGGCCACATATCTTCAGCAATTCCACTTGATAATCAAGCACAAAAAGGGGAGCTCAAATACAGCTGCAGATTGTCTGAGCCGCCCACCAATTACCGCACTCACAACAGCTTTGGACCTGTGCGGACATGAGACTGCCACTTGGGGTACCCTGTATGAAGCAGATCCTACCTTTGCTGCTACATATCAAGCACTTAAAAAAGGTACACATGTTTCTGATTTCTATTTGCAAGATAATGTCCTCTGTCATATGGGACACATCTGTGTTCCAGTTGCAGAACAACAAAAGATGATATGGGAAGCACGCTTCAGTAGGACAGCTGGACACTTTGGTATTGAGAAAACATTGGCAGTTCTTCAAAAACACTTCTACTGGCCCCATATGCGAAAGGATGTAGAAAGATATCTCAAATCCTGCACCCCATGTGCGATAGCCAAGCCGACAAATAAGAAGCAAGGATTGTACACGCCATTGCCAGAACCAACCAGGCCTTGGGAATCTGTCTCAATGGATTTTCTATCAGGCTTGCCCACTTCCAAACATGGTAAGGACTGTATTTTTGTGGTAGTTGATCGTTTTTCAAAAATGGCTATCATGATTGCCTGTAAAAAGAATATATCTGCTGAAGAAACTGCTCAGCTATATTTTGGTCATGTATGGCTCCATTTTGGTCTTCCCAAGTCCATTGTCTCAGATCGAGATAGCAGGTTCTTGAGCATCTTCTGGTCCACTCTATGGAAGATGATGGATACTAAGCTGATGAAGTCCACAGCCTTCCATCCACAGACTGATGGTCAAACAGAGGTGGTAAACCGCTTGATTGTTCACATGATTCGGATGTACCACTCCAAACATCCACGCACATGGGATGAGGGACTTCTTTTCATACAACATGGATACAATCGGGCACTGCACAGCTCGACCAAGCACAGTCCATTCCAAGTATGTTTTGGGTTCCAACCCATGGCACCAGTTGATATAGCAGTTCCCTTTTCCACCATGGAATACACACCTCATGGAAGATCTGAGGCAGCAAAAGCTACAAAGTTTGTTGAACAAATGCAACACCTCCAGCAACAAGTTCATGACATCCTGGAGAAGATGAATCAAAAGTACAAGCAACGCCATGATAAACACAGGATTGCACACCATTTTGCTGTGGGTGACAAGGTCTGGTTGCGACTCCAGAAGGAACGACTTGCAGGCCCACACAGAAAAATTCGGCCTCTGCGATATGGTCCATACACCATCACCAGAAGAGTTGGGGAAAATGCTTTTGAGTTGAACCTCCCAGCCTACCTTGGTCTGCACCCCATATTCAATGTGGAGCTCCTCAAGCCATATCATCCACCTCTCTTGGACACTTCAGTTGTAGCAGAACAACTTGACATTGATGAACTTGATCCACAGAGTTTTGCTCCAGTGGAAGAGGATCAGATTGTGGATACTTGGATGAAGACAACCAGAGGACGTTCTATTCCACTTTATCGAGTGGTCAAAAGGGGTCAGCTGAGCCATCAAGGTGAGTGGCTCACAGAGAATCAAATCAAGAAACAACTACCACACCTGATGGGGAGTATTGACGCAATGGGGACCATTGCTTTTCAAGGAGGGAGGAATGATCCAGGCATCAATTCAGGCGACAATTCGGGTGACAGTTCCACCCCAATTGATGACGAAACTTCCGGGAGCCATAACTTTTGCACCGTAGCTCCAATTGACTCGCCGTTTGAACCGTTGGAAAGCTAGGAATGAGGGGAACATCGTGAAATGGCATCGAGCTCCGCTCGATGAAGTTTGACCCCCGAAAACCCAACGGAAGTGCCTCAAATTTCAATTTTAATAGTGCTGTCTAAAAATAGTAAGTTTCTAAAAATAGTAATTTCTTGAATTATGTATTGTTTTAAATATTGGAAGTCGTACCACTTCATCTCCCTCGAGATTGGTGACCTTCCACATCCTTCCCATGCTTTCAAATTGTGTATAAAAGAATAGGTAACCCGAAATGTGAAGACAGACATCTCTTCCCAGAGATAAGCATTATTCTGTATTGCGATTTTGAGTAATACTACATCTCTTCTCAGAGAATTCATTGTTATTGTGTTATTTCTATGTTATTGTGATATTTATCAACCAAAACTTCTGAGTTTTGGATCAGTGGTATCAGAGCGGTTTGTCTTGAGAGTGTATGATCCCGAGGACGAGGTCAGGCTATAAGAAGCTTGGGTGGGAAACAACTGAGCTTCCAAATTCTCCACCTGTTCGCTCCAGACGACCTCAAATGGCGGACGACACCGAGACATCTGATCCTTTTAAGGAAATGGTGAATGAGGCCCTCCAACGGCAACAAGCACAGATGCTACAACAATTTGCCCAAATTCTTCAAACACTTCCGATGGGAAATCCTGGCTCCGCGGCTCCACTTCCTGGCTCTTCATCCAGGGAACGACCTTTCAGTGCCCCAACACCCTTCAAGGTCCAGGTAAATTTTGATATTCCTACATTTGAGGGTAAAATCAATGCTGATGCAGTAGAAAATTGGTTAGATCAACTGTCTTCCTACTTCTCTGTAAATAAGTTTACCGATGGAGAAAAGATTACTTTTGCTCTTTTGAAATCAACATTGCCTGTGAAAAATTGGTGGGAAGTGTGCAAAAAGAGGTTCAACACAGATGACATTGGCCTTGAGACGGAACCTACCTGGGATGATTTTGTAGAAGCAGTGAAAGAAGAGTACTATCCCATCGGAGCATATGATGATCTCTACATACAGTGGCAACAACTTCGCCAAGGTAAGGACCAATCTGTTCAAGATTACACAGACACTTTTCATTCTTTGTCTGCAAGGTTGGGCATTCAAGAAAGTGAGAAACATAAGACTCTCAAATATCGTGGTGGACTACAATGGTACATACGGGGGGAAATGGAACTTTTCAATTTGGAAACCCTCGGTGAAGCATACAAATTTGCAGTGAAGATTGAACAGAAGAATGGCAGAAAGAATACGAAGAGTCAACCCTCAAAATGGAAAAGTGATAAGGAAGGTCAAACACGAGGCCCAAATTGGAAGCAAAAGGAGTTTCAGGATAAGAAATCCCAGAAAGGGAAGACTGGAAAATGGTGTGATTACCACAAAACTGGGACCCACTCCAAAGAAGAATGTCGGGCCATCAAGTCATTGCTTTCTGAGTCACAATACTCAACGTCCACTACTCTGCCTCAGACACAACCCACAGTCGAAGAGGACGAAGAAGAAATTGTAGATGCTGAGCCGGACACCATTGTCGCTTCATCACAGAACCGTGGAGAAAGACCAGATGACAAGGAAAGATTATTTCACTCCAAACTATGGGTAAAAGGTACGCCTTTACATTTCATTCTTGATAGTGGGAGTCAAAAGAATTTAATCTCTGCTAAAGTTGTGAAGAGTCTAAATCTATCTGTGAAGCCTCATCCAAAGCCCTATAGTATTGGATGGTTAAGCCCAGGGAGAGACCTCCGTGTCACCCATCAGTGTCTTCTTTCATATGCCATAAAACCATTCCAAGATGAAGTCTTGTGTGATGTAGTCAATCTAGATGTTTGTGATGTACTCCTTGGTCAGCCATTCATGTATGAGCGACATGGCATCTATGAATCACGAACCCGAAGGATTACTCTCACCCTTGGAAAACGGCGCTATAGGGTACCAGAGGTACCACCTCCCACATCTGTCTCCCTGATCAGTGCGAAGCAATGTAAGAGATTGGTGGAGAAAACAAAGCAATTTGTCCTCATGGTGGTCAAGCCGCAGAAATCCACAAAGGCCGATGTTGCAGTCCTGACTACACAATCAACACAACAACAGAAGCAGATAGGACGCATCACAGGAGAATATGATGACTTATTCAAGTCACCTACAGGAGTTCCACTACATTGCCAGGTAAAACATTCTATCGATTTGATCCCAGGATCACCTTTGCCTAACAGTCCTGTGTATCGCAGATCAGTTTTGGAGAATGATGAGATAAAAAGACAGATTCAAGAGTTGATCCAAAAGGGTCACATCAGGCCAAGCTCTTCACCTTGTGGTAGCCCAATTGTCTTGGCACCGAAGAAAGATGGAACATGGAGGCTTTGTATTGACTATCGAGCCCTGAATAAAATCTCTGTGAAGAATCGCTATCCTCTCCCCAGGATTGATGACCTGCTGGACCAGCTCCGTGGTGCGAAGTTCTTCACCAAAATTGATCTCAAATCTGGTTATCACCAAATTCCCATCGATCCCACTGATGTCTGGAAGACTGCATTCAAATCTAAGGAGGGGCTCTTCGAATGGTTGGTTATGCCTTTTGGCTTAACTAATGCACCTGCAACCTTCATGAGGATGATGGATGACATCCTACGACCCTTCACCAACTCATTTGTGGTTGTCTACTTAGATGACATACTCATCTATAGCAGAACGTGGGAAGAACATTTGCAACATGTTCGTAAGGTGCTTCAAACTCTTCGGGAGCACAAGTTGTATGCAAATCTTGAAAAATGCACATTCGGGATGACAACAATTCAGTACCTCGGGTATGTTGTGAATGCAGAAGGGGTCCATGTTGATCCAGAAAAGATTCGGGTTATTCGAGAATGGCCCACACCAAGGACCCTCACAGAGCTTCGTAGCTTTTTGGGTCTTGCAAATTTCTACCGCAGGTTTGTTCTTGGATTTTCACATGTTGCTTGGTCACTAACCCAAGTGACTAAAGGAGGAGCAAAAGCTACATTTCAGTGGGGTGAAATACAGCAAAGGGCATTTGAGAATTTGAAGAACAGACTCTGCTCAGCCCCTGTTCTTGCCTTGCCAGATTTGCATCAACCTTTTGAGTTGATGACAGATGCGTCTGAATATGCCATGGGAGCTGTCATCATGCAACATGGCCATCCTGTTGCATATCACAGTGAAACTTTCACTGATACAGTCAGGAAATATCCAACATATGATAAGGAGCTCTATGCCATTGTGCAAGCCTGCAAACAATGGAAACACTACATCTTGGGAAAAGAAACAGTCATTCACACTGACCACAGACCCTTGGAATTCATCCAGACACAAAGCAAGCTCCGAAATGAGAGGCATCAGAAGTGGGCCACATATCTTCAGCAATTCCACTTGATAATCAAGCACAAAAAGGGGAGCTCAAATACAGCTGCAGATTGTCTGAGCCGCCCACCAATTACCGCACTCACAACAGCTTTGGACCTGTGCGGACATGAGACTGCCACTTGGGGTACCCTGTATGAAGCAGATCCTACCTTTGCTGCTACATATCAAGCACTTAAAAAAGGTACACATGTTTCTGATTTCTATTTGCAAGATAATGTCCTCTGTCATATGGGACACATCTGTGTTCCAGTTGCAGAACAACAAAAGATGATATGGGAAGCACGCTTCAGTAGGACAGCTGGACACTTTGGTATTGAGAAAACATTGGCAGTTCTTCAAAAACACTTCTACTGGCCCCATATGCGAAAGGATGTAGAAAGATATCTCAAATCCTGCACCCCATGTGCGATAGCCAAGCCGACAAATAAGAAGCAAGGATTGTACACGCCATTGCCAGAACCAACCAGGCCTTGGGAATCTGTCTCAATGGATTTTCTATCAGGCTTGCCCACTTCCAAACATGGTAAGGACTGTATTTTTGTGGTAGTTGATCGTTTTTCAAAAATGGCTATCATGATTGCCTGTAAAAAGAATATATCTGCTGAAGAAACTGCTCAGCTATATTTTGGTCATGTATGGCTCCATTTTGGTCTTCCCAAGTCCATTGTCTCAGATCGAGATAGCAGGTTCTTGAGCATCTTCTGGTCCACTCTATGGAAGATGATGGATACTAAGCTGATGAAGTCCACAGCCTTCCATCCACAGACTGATGGTCAAACAGAGGTGGTAAACCGCTTGATTGTTCACATGATTCGGATGTACCACTCCAAACATCCACGCACATGGGATGAGGGACTTCTTTTCATACAACATGGATACAATCGGGCACTGCACAGCTCGACCAAGCACAGTCCATTCCAAGTATGTTTTGGGTTCCAACCCATGGCACCAGTTGATATAGCAGTTCCCTTTTCCACCATGGAATACACACCTCATGGAAGATCTGAGGCAGCAAAAGCTACAAAGTTTGTTGAACAAATGCAACACCTCCAGCAACAAGTTCATGACATCCTGGAGAAGATGAATCAAAAGTACAAGCAACGCCATGATAAACACAGGATTGCACACCATTTTGCTGTGGGTGACAAGGTCTGGTTGCGACTCCAGAAGGAACGACTTGCAGGCCCACACAGAAAAATTCGGCCTCTGCGATATGGTCCATACACCATCACCAGAAGAGTTGGGGAAAATGCTTTTGAGTTGAACCTCCCAGCCTACCTTGGTCTGCACCCCATATTCAATGTGGAGCTCCTCAAGCCATATCATCCACCTCTCTTGGACACTTCAGTTGTAGCAGAACAACTTGACATTGATGAACTTGATCCACAGAGTTTTGCTCCAGTGGAAGAGGATCAGATTGTGGATACTTGGATGAAGACAACCAGAGGACGTTCTATTCCACTTTATCGAGTGGTCAAAAGGGGTCAGCTGAGCCATCAAGGTGAGTGGCTCACAGAGAATCAAATCAAGAAACAACTACCACACCTGATGGGGAGTATTGACGCAATGGGGACCATTGCTTTTCAAGGAGGGAGGAATGATCCAGGCATCAATTCAGGCGACAATTCGGGTGACAGTTCCACCCCAATTGATGACGAAACTTCCGGGAGCCATAACTTTTGCACCGTAGCTCCAATTGACTCGCCGTTTGAACCGTTGGAAAGCTAGGAATGAGGGGAACATCGTGAAATGGCATCGAGCTCCGCTCGATGAAGTTTGACCCCCGAAAACCCAACGGAAGTGCCTCAAATTTCAATTTTAATAGTGCTGTCTAAAAATAGTAAGTTTCTAAAAATAGTAATTTCTTGAATTATGTATTGTTTTAAATATTGGAAGTCGTACCACTTCATCTCCCTCGAGATTGGTGACCTTCCACATCCTTCCCATGCTTTCAAATTGTGTATAAAAGAATAGGTAACCCGAAATGTGAAGACAGACATCTCTTCCCAGAGATAAGCATTATTCTGTATTGCGATTTTGAGTAATACTACATCTCTTCTCAGAGAATTCATTGTTATTGTGTTATTTCTATGTTATTGTGATATTTATCAACCAAAACTTCTGAGTTTTGGATCAGTGGTATCAGAGCGGTTTGTCTTGAGAGTGTATGATCCCGAGGACGAGGTCAGGCTATAAGAAGCTTGGGTGGGAAACAACTGAGCTTCCAAATTCTCCACCTGTTCGCTCCAGACGACCTCAAATGGCGGACGACACCGAGACATCTGATCCTTTTAAGGAAATGGTGAATGAGGCCCTCCAACGGCAACAAGCACAGATGCTACAACAATTTGCCCAAATTCTTCAAACACTTCCGATGGGAAATCCTGGCTCCGCGGCTCCACTTCCTGGCTCTTCATCCAGGGAACGACCTTTCAGTGCCCCAACACCCTTCAAGGTCCAGGTAAATTTTGATATTCCTACATTTGAGGGTAAAATCAATGCTGATGCAGTAGAAAATTGGTTAGATCAACTGTCTTCCTACTTCTCTGTAAATAAGTTTACCGATGGAGAAAAGATTACTTTTGCTCTTTTGAAATCAACATTGCCTGTGAAAAATTGGTGGGAAGTGTGCAAAAAGAGGTTCAACACAGATGACATTGGCCTTGAGACGGAACCTACCTGGGATGATTTTGTAGAAGCAGTGAAAGAAGAGTACTATCCCATCGGAGCATATGATGATCTCTACATACAGTGGCAACAACTTCGCCAAGGTAAGGACCAATCTGTTCAAGATTACACAGACACTTTTCATTCTTTGTCTGCAAGGTTGGGCATTCAAGAAAGTGAGAAACATAAGACTCTCAAATATCGTGGTGGACTACAATGGTACATACGGGGGGAAATGGAACTTTTCAATTTGGAAACCCTCGGTGAAGCATACAAATTTGCAGTGAAGATTGAACAGAAGAATGGCAGAAAGAATACGAAGAGTCAACCCTCAAAATGGAAAAGTGATAAGGAAGGTCAAACACGAGGCCCAAATTGGAAGCAAAAGGAGTTTCAGGATAAGAAATCCCAGAAAGGGAAGACTGGAAAATGGTGTGATTACCACAAAACTGGGACCCACTCCAAAGAAGAATGTCGGGCCATCAAGTCATTGCTTTCTGAGTCACAATACTCAACGTCCACTACTCTGCCTCAGACACAACCCACAGTCGAAGAGGACGAAGAAGAAATTGTAGATGCTGAGCCGGACACCATTGTCGCTTCATCACAGAACCGTGGAGAAAGACCAGATGACAAGGAAAGATTATTTCACTCCAAACTATGGGTAAAAGGTACGCCTTTACATTTCATTCTTGATAGTGGGAGTCAAAAGAATTTAATCTCTGCTAAAGTTGTGAAGAGTCTAAATCTATCTGTGAAGCCTCATCCAAATCCCTATAGTATTGGATGGTTAAGCCCAGGGAGAGACCTCCGTGTCACCCATCAGTGTCTTCTTTCATATGCCATAAAACCATTCCAAGATGAAGTCTTGTGTGATGTAGTCAATCTAGATGTTTGTGATGTACTCCTTGGTCAGCCATTCATGTATGAGCGACATGGCATCTATGAATCACGAACCCGAAGGATTACTCTCACCCTTGGAAAACGGCGCTATAGGGTACCAGAGGTACCACCTCCCACATCTGTCTCCCTGATCAGTGCGAAGCAATGTAAGAGATTGGTGGAGAAAACAAAGCAATTTGTCCTCATGGTGGTCAAGCCGCAGAAATCCACAAAGGCCGATGTTGCAGTCCTGACTACACAATCAACACAACAACAGAAGCAGATAGGACGCATCACAGGAGAATATGATGACTTATTCAAGTCACCTACAGGAGTTCCACTACATTGCCAGGTAAAACATTCTATCGATTTGATCCCAGGATCACCTTTGCCTAACAGTCCTGTGTATCGCAGATCAGTTTTGGAGAATGATGAGATAAAAAGACAGATTCAAGAGTTGATCCAAAAGGGTCACATCAGGCCAAGCTCTTCACCTTGTGGTAGCCCAATTGTCTTGGCACCGAAGAAAGATGGAACATGGAGGCTTTGTATTGACTATCGAGCCCTGAATAAAATCTCTGTGAAGAATCGCTATCCTCTCCCCAGGATTGATGACCTGCTGGACCAGCTCCGTGGTGCGAAGTTCTTCACCAAAATTGATCTCAAATCTGGTTATCACCAAATTCCCATCGATCCCACTGATGTCTGGAAGACTGCATTCAAATCTAAGGAGGGGCTCTTCGAATGGTTGGTTATGCCTTTTGGCTTAACTAATGCACCTGCAACCTTCATGAGGATGATGGATGACATCCTACGACCCTTCACCAACTCATTTGTGGTTGTCTACTTAGATGACATACTCATCTATAGCAGAACGTGGGAAGAACATTTGCAACATGTTCGTAAGGTGCTTCAAACTCTTCGGGAGCACAAGTTGTATGCAAATCTTGAAAAATGCACATTCGGGATGACAACAATTCAGTACCTCGGGTATGTTGTGAATGCAGAAGGGGTCCATGTTGATCCAGAAAAGATTCGGGTTATTCGAGAATGGCCCACACCAAGGACCCTCACAGAGCTTCGTAGCTTTTTGGGTCTTGCAAATTTCTACCGCAGGTTTGTTCTTGGATTTTCACATGTTGCTTAGTCACTAACCCAAGTGACTAAAGGAGGAGCAAAAGCTACATTTCAGTGGGGTGAAATACAGCAAAGGGCATTTGAGAATTTGAAGAACAGACTCTGCTCAGCCCCTGTTCTTGCCTTGCCAGATTTGCATCAACCTTTTGAGTTGATGACAGATGCGTCTGAATATGCCATGGGAGCTGTCATCATGCAACATGGCCATCCTGTTGCATATCACAGTGAAACTTTCACTGATACAGTCAGGAAATATCCAACATATGATAAGGAGCTCTATGCCATTGTGCAAGCCTGCAAACAATGGAAACACTACATCTTGGGAAAAGAAACAGTCATTCACACTGACCACAGACCCTTGGAATTCATCCAGACACAAAGCAAGCTCCGAAATGAGAGGCATCAGAAGTGGGCCACATATCTTCAGCAATTCCACTTGATAATCAAGCACAAAAAGGGGAGCTCAAATACAGCTGCAGATTGTCTGAGCCGCCCACCAATTACCGCACTCACAACAGCTTTGGACCTGTGCGGACATGAGACTGCCACTTGGGGTACCCTGTATGAAGCAGATCCTACCTTTGCTGCTACATATCAAGCACTTAAAAAAGGTACACATGTTTCTGATTTCTATTTGCAAGATAATGTCCTCTGTCATATGGGACACATCTGTGTTCCAGTTGCAGAACAACAAAAGATGATATGGGAAGCACGCTTCAGTAGGACAGCTGGACACTTTGGTATTGAGAAAACATTGGCAGTTCTTCAAAAACACTTCTACTGGCCCCATATGCGAAAGGATGTAGAAAGATATCTCAAATCCTGCACCCCATGTGCGATAGCCAAGCCGACAAATAAGAAGCAAGGATTGTACACGCCATTGCCAGAACCAACCAGGCCTTGGGAATCTGTCTCAATGGATTTTCTATCAGGCTTGCCCACTTCCAAACATGGTAAGGACTGTATTTTTGTGGTAGTTGATCGTTTTTCAAAAATGGCTATCATGATTGCCTGTAAAAAGAATATATCTGCTGAAGAAACTGCTCAGCTATATTTTGGTCATGTATGGCTCCATTTTGGTCTTCCCAAGTCCATTGTCTCAGATCGAGATAGCAGGTTCTTGAGCATCTTCTGGTCCACTCTATGGAAGATGATGGATACTAAGCTGATGAAGTCCACAGCCTTCCATCCACAGACTGATGGTCAAACAGAGGTGGTAAACCGCTTGATTGTTCACATGATTCGGATGTACCACTCCAAACATCCACGCACATGGGATGAGGGACTTCTTTTCATACAACATGGATACAATCGGGCACTGCACAGCTCGACCAAGCACAGTCCATTCCAAGTATGTTTTGGGTTCCAACCCATGGCACCAGTTGATATACCAGTTCCCTTTTCCACCGTGGAATACACACCTCATGGAAGATCTGAGGCAGCAAAAGCTACAAAGTTTGTTGAACAAATGCAACACCTCCAGCAACAAGTTCATGACATCCTGGAGAAGATGAATCAAAAGTACAAGCAACGCCATGATAAACACAGGATTGCACACCATTTTGCTGTGGGTGACAAGGTCTGGTTGCGACTCCAGAAGGAACGACTTGCAGGCCCACACAGAAAAATTCGGCCTCTGCGATATGGTCCATACACCATCACCAGAAGAGTTGGGGAAAATGCTTTTGAGTTGAACCTCCCAGCCTACCTTGGTCTGCACCCCATATTCAATGTGGAGCTCCTCAAGCCATATCATCCACCTCTCTTGGACACTTCAGTTGTAGCAGAACAACTTGACATTGATGAACTTGATCCACAGAGTTTTGCTCCAGTGGAAGAGGATCAGATTGTGGATACTTGGATGAAGACAACCAGAGGACGTTCTATTCCACTTTATCGAGTGGTCAAAAGGGGTCAGCTGAGCCATCAAGGTGAGTGGCTCACAGAGAATCAAATCAAGAAACAACTACCACACCTGATGGGGAGTATTGACGCAATGGGGACCATTGCTTTTCAAGGAGGGAGGAATGATCCAGGCATCAATTCAGGCGACAATTCGGGTGACAGTTCCACCCCAATTGATGACGAAACTTCCGGGAGCCATAACTTTTGCACCGTAGCTCCAATTGACTCGCCGTTTGAACCGTTGGAAAGCTAGGAATGAGGGGAACATCGTGAAATGGCATCGAGCTCCGCTCGATGAAGTTTGACCCCCGAAAACCCAACGGAAGTGCCTCAAATTTCAATTTTAATAGTGCTGTCTAAAAATAGTAAGTTTCTAAAAATAGTAATTTCTTGAATTATGTATTGTTTTAAATATTGGAAGTCGTACCACTTCATCTCCCTCGAGATTGGTGACCTTCCACATCCTTCCCATGCTTTCAAATTGTGTATAAAAGAATAGGTAACCCGAAATGTGAAGACAGACATCTCTTCCCAGAGATAAGCATTATTCTGTATTGCGATTTTGAGTAATACTACATCTCTTCTCAGAGAATTCATTGTTATTGTGTTATTTCTATGTTATTGTGATATTTATCAACCAAAACTTCTGAGTTTTGGATCAGTGGTATCAGAGCGGTTTGTCTTGAGAGTGTATGATCCCGAGGACGAGGTCAGGCTATAAGAAGCTTGGGTGGGAAACAACTGAGCTTCCAAATTCTCCACCTGTTCGCTCCAGACGACCTCAAATGGCGGACGACACCGAGACATCTGATCCTTTTAAGGAAATGGTGAATGAGGCCCTCCAACGGCAACAAGCACAGATGCTACAACAATTTGCCCAAATTCTTCAAACACTTCCGATGGGAAATCCTGGCTCCGCGGCTCCACTTCCTGGCTCTTCATCCAGGGAACGACCTTTCAGTGCCCCAACACCCTTCAAGGTCCAGGTAAATTTTGATATTCCTACATTTGAGGGTAAAATCAATGCTGATGCAGTAGAAAATTGGTTAGATCAACTGTCTTCCTACTTCTCTGTAAATAAGTTTACCGATGGAGAAAAGATTACTTTTGCTCTTTTGAAATCAACATTGCCTGTGAAAAATTGGTGGGAAGTGTGCAAAAAGAGGTTCAACACAGATGACATTGGCCTTGAGACGGAACCTACCTGGGATGATTTTGTAGAAGCAGTGAAAGAAGAGTACTATCCCATCGGAGCATATGATGATCTCTACATACAGTGGCAACAACTTCGCCAAGGTAAGGACCAATCTGTTCAAGATTACACAGACACTTTTCATTCTTTGTCTGCAAGGTTGGGCATTCAAGAAAGTGAGAAACATAAGACTCTCAAATATCGTGGTGGACTACAATGGTACATACGGGGGGAAATGGAACTTTTCAATTTGGAAACCCTCGGTGAAGCATACAAATTTGCAGTGAAGATTGAACAGAAGAATGGCAGAAAGAATACGAAGAGTCAACCCTCAAAATGGAAAAGTGATAAGGAAGGTCAAACACGAGGCCCAAATTGGAAGCAAAAGGAGTTTCAGGATAAGAAATCCCAGAAAGGGAAGACTGGAAAATGGTGTGATTACCACAAAACTGGGACCCACTCCAAAGAAGAATGTCGGGCCATCAAGTCATTGCTTTCTGAGTCACAATACTCAACGTCCACTACTCTGCCTCAGACACAACCCACAGTCGAAGAGGACGAAGAAGAAATTGTAGATGCTGAGCCGGACACCATTGTCGCTTCATCACAGAACCGTGGAGAAAGACCAGATGACAAGGAAAGATTATTTCACTCCAAACTATGGGTAAAAGGTACGCCTTTACATTTCATTCTTGATAGTGGGAGTCAAAAGAATTTAATCTCTGCTAAAGTTGTGAAGAGTCTAAATCTATCTGTGAAGCCTCATCCAAAGCCCTATAGTATTGGATGGTTAAGCCTAGGGAGAGACCTCCGTGTCACCCATCAGTGTCTTCTTTCATATGCCATAAAACCATTCCAAGATGAAGTCTTGTGTGATGTAGTCAATCTAGATGTTTGTGATGTACTCCTTGGTCAGCCATTCATGTATGAGCGACATGGCATCTATGAATCACGAACCCGAAGGATTACTCTCACCCTTGGAAAACGGCGCTATAGGGTACCAGAGGTACCACCTCCCACATCTGTCTCCCTGATCAGTGCGAAGCAATGTAAGAGATTGGTGGAGAAAACAAAGCAATTTGTCCTCATGGTGGTCAAGCCGCAGAAATCCACAAAGGCCGATGTTGCAGTCCTGACTACACAATCAACACAACAACAGAAGCAGATAGGACGCATCACAGGAGAATATGATGACTTATTCAAGTCACCTACAGGAGTTCCACTACATTGCCAGGTAAAACATTCTATCGATTTGATCCCAGGATCACCTTTGCCTAACAGTCCTGTGTATCGCAGATCAGTTTTGGAGAATGATGAGATAAAAAGACAGATTCAAGAGTTGATCCAAAAGGGTCACATCAGGCCAAGCTCTTCACCTTGTGGTAGCCCAATTGTCTTGGCACCGAAGAAAGATGGAACATGGAGGCTTTGTATTGACTATCGAGCCCTGAATAAAATCTCTGTGAAGAATCGCTATCCTCTCCCCAGGATTGATGACCTGCTGGACCAGCTCCGTGGTGCGAAGTTCTTCACCAAAATTGATCTCAAATCTGGTTATCACCAAATTCCCATCGATCCCACTGATGTCTGGAAGACTGCATTCAAATCTAAGGAGGGGCTCTTCGAATGGTTGGTTATGCCTTTTGGCTTAACTAATGCACCTGCAACCTTCATGAGGATGATGGATGACATCCTACGACCCTTCACCAACTCATTTGTGGTTGTCTACTTAGATGACATACTCATCTATAGCAGAACGTGGGAAGAACATTTGCAACATGTTCGTAAGGTGCTTCAAACTCTTCGGGAGCACAAGTTGTATGCAAATCTTGAAAAATGCACATTCGGGATGACAACAATTCAGTACCTCGGGTATGTTGTGAATGCAGAAGGGGTCCATGTTGATCCAGAAAAGATTCGGGTTATTCGAGAATGGCCCACACCAAGGACCCTCACAGAGCTTCGTAGCTTTTTGGGTCTTGCAAATTTCTACCGCAGGTTTGTTCTTGGATTTTCACATGTTGCTTGGTCACTAACCCAAGTGACTAAAGGAGGAGCAAAAGCTACATTTCAGTGGGGTGAAATACAACAAAGGGCATTTGAGAATTTGAAGAACAGACTCTGCTCAGCCCCTGTTCTTGCCTTGCCAGATTTGCATCAACCTTTTGAGTTGATGACAGATGCGTCTGAATATGCCATGGGAGCTGTCATCATGCAACATGGCCATCCTGTTGCATATCACAGTGAAACTTTCACTGATACAGTCAGGAAATATCCAACATATGATAAGGAGCTCTATGCCATTGTGCAAGCCTGCAAACAATGGAAACACTACATCTTGGGAAAAGAAACAGTCATTCACACTGACCACAGACCCTTGGAATTCATCCAGACACAAAGCAAGCTCCGAAATGAGAGGCATCAGAAGTGGGCCACATATCTTCAGCAATTCCACTTGATAATCAAGCACAAAAAGGGGAGCTCAAATACAGCTGCAGATTGTCTGAGCCGCCCACCAATTACCGCACTCACAACAGCTTTGGACCTGTGCGGACATGAGACTGCCACTTGGGGTACCCTGTATGAAGCAGATCCTACCTTTGCTGCTACATATCAAGCACTTAAAAAAGGTACACATGTTTCTGATTTCTATTTGCAAGATAATGTCCTCTGTCATATGGGACACATCTGTGTTCTAGTTGCAGAACAACAAAAGATGATATGGGAAGCACGCTTCAGTAGGACAGCTGGACACTTTGGTATTGAGAAAACATTGGCAGTTCTTCAAAAACACTTCTACTGGCCCCATATGCGAAAGGATGTAGAAAGATATCTCAAATCCTGCACCCCATGTGCGATAGCCAAGCCGACAAATAAGAAGCAAGGATTGTACACGCCATTGCCAGAACCAACCAGGCCTTGGGAATCTGTCTCAATGGATTTTCTATCAGGCTTGCCCACTTCCAAACATGGTAAGGACTGTATTTTTGTGGTAGTTGATCGTTTTTCAAAAATGGCTATCATGATTGCCTGTAAAAAGAATATATCTGCTGAAGAAACTGCTCAGCTATATTTTGGTCATGTATGGCTCCATTTTGGTCTTCCCAAGTCCATTGTCTCAGATCGAGATAGCAGGTTCTTGAGCATCTTCTGGTCCACTCTATGGAAGATGATGGATACTAAGCTGATGAAGTCCACAGCCTTCCATCCACAGACTGATGGTCAAACAGAGGTGGTAAACCGCTTGATTGTTCACATGATTCGGATGTACCACTCCAAACATCCACGCACATGGGATGAGGGACTTCTTTTCATACAACATGGATACAATCGGGCACTGCACAGCTCGACCAAGCACAGTCCATTCCAAGTATGTTTTGGGTTCCAACCCATGGCACCAGTTGATATAGCAGTTCCCTTTTCCACCATGGAATACACACCTCATGGAAGATCTGAGGCAGCAAAAGCTACAAAGTTTGTTGAACAAATGCAACACCTCCAGCAACAAGTTCATGACATCCTGGAGAAGATGAATCAAAAGTACAAGCAACGCCATGATAAACACAAGATTGCACACCATTTTGCTGTGGGTGACAAGGTCTGGTTGCGACTCCAGAAGGAACGACTTGCAGGCCCACACAGAAAAATTCGGCCTCTGCGATATGGTCCATACACCATCACCAGAAGAGTTGGGGAAAATGCTTTTGAGTTGAACCTCCCAGCCTACCTTGGTCTGCACCCCATATTCAATGTGGAGCTCCTCAAGCCATATCATCCACCTCTCTTGGACACTTCAGTTGTAGCAGAACAACTTGACATTGATGAACTTGATCCACAGAGTTTTGCTCCAGTGGAAGAGGATCAGATTGTGGATACTTGGATGAAGACAACCAGAGGACGTTCTATTCCACTTTATCGAGTGGTCAAAAGGGGTCAGCTGAGCCATCAAGGTGAGTGGCTCACAGAGAATCAAATCAAGAAACAACTACCACACCTGATGGGGAGTATTGACGCAATGGGGACCATTGCTTTTCAAGGAGGGAGGAATGATACAGGCATCAATTCAGGCGACAATTCGGGTGACAGTTCCACCCCAATTGATGACGAAACTTCCGGGAGCCATAACTTTTGCACCGTAGCTCCAATTGACTCGCCGTTTGAACCGTTGGAAAGCTAGGAATGAGGGGAACATCGTGAAATGGCATCGAGCTCCGCTCGATGAAGTTTGACCCCCGAAAACCCAACGGAAGTGCCTCAAATTTCAATTTTAATAGTGCTGTCTAAAAATAGTAAGTTTCTAAAAATAGTAATTTCTTGAATTATGTATTGTTTTAAATATTGGAAGTCGTACCACTTCATCTCCCTCGAGATTGGTGACCTTCCACATCCTTCCCATGCTTTCAAATTGTGTATAAAAGAATAGGTAACCCGAAATGTGAAGACAGACATCTCTTCCCAGAGATAAGCATTATTCTGTATTGCGATTTTGAGTAATACTACATCTCTTCTCAGAGAATTCATTGTTATTGTGTTATTTCTATGTTATTGTGATATTTATCAACCAAAACTTCTGAGTTTTGGATCAGTGGTATCAGAGCGGTTTGTCTTGAGAGTGTATGATCCCGAGGACGAGGTCAGGCTATAAGAAGCTTGGGTGGGAAACAACTGAGCTTCCAAATTCTCCACCTGTTCGCTCCAGACGACCTCAAATGGCGGACGACACCGAGACATCTGATCCTTTTAAGGAAATGGTGAATGAGGCCCTCCAACGGCAACAAGCACAGATGCTACAACAATTTGCCCAAATTCTTCAAACACTTCCGATGGGAAATCCTGGCTCCGCGGCTCCACTTCCTGGCTCTTCATCCAGGGAACGACCTTTCAGTGCCCCAACACCCTTCAAGGTCCAGGTAAATTTTGATATTCCTACATTTGAGGGTAAAATCAATGCTGATGCAGTAGAAAATTGGTTAGATCAACTGTCTTCCTACTTCTCTGTAAATAAGTTTACCGATGGAGAAAAGATTACTTTTGCTCTTTTGAAATCAACATTGCCTGTGAAAAATTGGTGGGAAGTGTGCAAAAAGAGGTTCAACACAGATGACATTGGCCTTGAGACGGAACCTACCTGGGATGATTTTGTAGAAGCAGTGAAAGAAGAGTACTATCCCATCGGAGCATATGATGATCTCTACATACAGTGGCAACAACTTCGCCAAGGTAAGGACCAATCTGTTCAAGATTACACAGACACTTTTCATTCTTTGTCTGCAAGGTTGGGCATTCAAGAAAGTGAGAAACATAAGACTCTCAAATATCGTGGTGGACTACAATGGTACATACGGGGGGAAATGGAACTTTTCAATTTGGAAACCCTCGGTGAAGCATACAAATTTGCAGTGAAGATTGAACAGAAGAATGGCAGAAAGAATACGAAGAGTCAACCCTCAAAATGGAAAAGTGATAAGGAAGGTCAAACACGAGGCCCAAATTGGAAGCAAAAGGAGTTTCAGGATAAGAAATCCCAGAAAGGGAAGACTGGAAAATGGTGTGATTACCACAAAACTGGGACCCACTCCAAAGAAGAATGTCGGGCCATCAAGTCATTGCTTTCTGAGTCACAATACTCAACGTCCACTACTCTGCCTCAGACACAACCCACAGTCGAAGAGGACGAAGAAGAAATTGTAGATGCTGAGCCGGACACCATTGTCGCTTCATCACAGAACCGTGGAGAAAGACCAGATGACAAGGAAAGATTATTTCACTCCAAACTATGGGTAAAAGGTACGCCTTTACATTTCATTCTTGATAGTGGGAGTCAAAAGAATTTAATCTCTGCTAAAGTTGTGAAGAGTCTAAATCTATCTGTGAAGCCTCATCCAAAGCCCTATAGTATTGGATGGTTAAGCCCAGGGAGAGACCTCCGTGTCACCCATCAGTGTCTTCTTTCATATGCCATAAAACCATTCCAAGATGAAGTCTTGTGTGATGTAGTCAATCTAGATGTTTGTGATGTACTCCTTGGTCAGCCATTCATGTATGAGCGACATGGCATCTATGAATCACGAACCCGAAGGATTACTCTCACCCTTGGAAAACGGCGCTATAGGGTACCAGAGGTACCACCTCCCACATCTGTCTCCCTGATCAGTGCGAAGCAATGTAAGAGATTGGTGGAGAAAACAAAGCAATTTGTCCTCATGGTGGTCAAGCCGCAGAAATCCACAAAGGCCGATGTTGCAGTCCTGACTACACAATCAACACAACAACAGAAGCAGATAGGACGCATCACAGGAGAATATGATGACTTATTCAAGTCACCTACAGGAGTTCCACTACATTGCCAGGTAAAACATTCTATCGATTTGATCCCAGGATCACCTTTGCCTAACAGTCCTGTGTATCGCAGATCAGTTTTGGAGAATGATGAGATAAAAAGACAGATTCAAGAGTTGATCCAAAAGGGTCACATCAGGCCAAGCTCTTCACCTTGTGGTAGCCCAATTGTCTTGGCACCGAAGAAAGATGGAACATGGAGGCTTTGTATTGACTATCGAGCCCTGAATAAAATCTCTGTGAAGAATCGCTATCCTCTCCCCAGGATTGATGACCTGCTGGACCAGCTCCGTGGTGCGAAGTTCTTCACCAAAATTGATCTCAAATCTGGTTATCACCAAATTCCCATCGATCCCACTGATGTCTGGAAGACTGCATTCAAATCTAAGGAGGGGCTCTTCGAATGGTTGGTTATGCCTTTTGGCTTAACTAATGCACCTGCAACCTTCATGAGGATGATGGATGACATCCTACGACCCTTCACCAACTCATTTGTGGTTGTCTACTTAGATGACATACTCATCTATAGCAGAACGTGGGAAGAACATTTGCAACATGTTCGTAAGGTGCTTCAAACTCTTCGGGAGCACAAGTTGTATGCAAATCTTGAAAAATGCACATTCGGGATGACAACAATTCAGTACCTCGGGTATGTTGTGAATGCAGAAGGGGTCCATGTTGATCCAGAAAAGATTCGGGTTATTCGAGAATGGCCCACACCAAGGACCCTCACAGAGCTTCGTAGCTTTTTGGGTCTTGCAAATTTCTACCGCAGGTTTGTTCTTGGATTTTCACATGTTGCTTGGTCACTAACCCAAGTGACTAAAGGAGGAGCAAAAGCTACATTTCAGTGGGGTGAAATACAGCAAAGGGCATTTGAGAATTTGAAGAACAGACTCTGCTCAGCCCCTGTTCTTGCCTTGCCAGATTTGCATCAACCTTTTGAGTTGATGACAGATGCGTCTGAATATGCCATGGGAGCTGTCATCATGCAACATGGCCATCCTGTTGCATATCACAGTGAAACTTTCACTGATACAGTCAGGAAATATCCAACATATGATAAGGAGCTCTATGCCATTGTGCAAGCCTGCAAACAATGGAAACACTACATCTTGGGAAAAGAAACAGTCATTCACACTGACCACAGACCCTTGGAATTCATCCAGACACAAAGCAAGCTCCGAAATGAGAGGCATCAGAAGTGGGCCACATATCTTCAGCAATTCCACTTGATAATCAAGCACAAAAAGGGGAGCTCAAATACAGCTGCAGATTGTCTGAGCCGCCCACCAATTACCGCACTCACAACAGCTTTGGACCTGTGCGGACATGAGACTGCCACTTGGGGTACCCTGTATGAAGCAGATCCTACCTTTGCTGCTACATATCAAGCACTTAAAAAAGGTACACATGTTTCTGATTTCTATTTGCAAGATAATGTCCTCTGTCATATGGGACACATCTGTGTTCCAGTTGCAGAACAACAAAAGATGATATGGGAAGCACGCTTCAGTAGGACAGCTGGACACTTTGGTATTGAGAAAACATTGGCAGTTCTTCAAAAACACTTCTACTGGCCCCATATGCGAAAGGATGTAGAAAGATATCTCAAATCCTGCACCCCATGTGCGATAGCCAAGCCGACAAATAAGAAGCAAGGATTGTACACGCCATTGCCAGAACCAACCAGGCCTTGGGAATCTGTCTCAATGGATTTTCTATCAGGCTTGCCCACTTCCAAACATGGTAAGGACTGTATTTTTGTGGTAGTTGATCGTTTTTCAAAAATGGCTATCATGATTGCCTGTAAAAAGAATATATCTGCTGAAGAAACTGCTCAGCTATATTTTGGTCATGTATGGCTCCATTTTGGTCTTCCCAAGTCCATTGTCTCAGATCGAGATAGCAGGTTCTTGAGCATCTTCTGGTCCACTCTATGGAAGATGATGGATACTAAGCTGATGAAGTCCACAGCCTTCCATCCACAGACTGATGGTCAAACAGAGGTGGTAAACCGCTTGATTGTTCACATGATTCGGATGTACCACTCCAAACATCCACGCACATGGGATGAGGGACTTCTTTTCATACAACATGGATACAATCGGGCACTGCACAGCTCGACCAAGCACAGTCCATTCCAAGTATGTTTTGGGTTCCAACCCATGGCACCAGTTGATATAGCAGTTCCCTTTTCCACCATGGAATACACACCTCATGGAAGATCTGAGGCAGCAAAAGCTACAAAGTTTGTTGAACAAATGCAACACCTCCAGCAACAAGTTCATGACATCCTGGAGAAGATGAATCAAAAGTACAAGCAATGCCATGATAAACACAGGATTGCACACCATTTTGCTGTGGGTGACAAGGTCTGGTTGCGACTCCAGAAGGAACGACTTGCAGGCCCACACAGAAAAATTCGGCCTCTGCGATATGGTCCATACACCATCACCAGAAGAGTTGGGGAAAATGCTTTTGAGTTGAACCTCCCAGCCTACCTTGGTCTGCACCCCATATTCAATGTGGAGCTCCTCAAGCCATATCATCCACCTCTCTTGGACACTTCAGTTGTAGCAGAACAACTTGACATTGATGAACTTGATCCACAGAGTTTTGCTCCAGTGGAAGAGGATCAGATTGTGGATACTTGGATGAAGACAACCAGAGGACGTTCTATTCCACTTTATCGAGTGGTCAAAAGGGGTCAGCTGAGCCATCAAGGTGAGTGGCTCACAGAGAATCAAATCAAGAAACAACTACCACACCTGATGGGGAGTATTGACGCAATGGGGACCATTGCTTTTCAAGGAGGGAGGAATGATCCAGGCATCAATTCAGGCGACAATTCGGGTGACAGTTCCACCCCAATTGATGACGAAACTTCCGGGAGCCATAACTTTTGCACCGTAGCTCCAATTGACTCGCCGTTTGAACCGTTGGAAAGCTAGGAATGAGGGGAACATCGTGAAATGGCATCGAGCTCCGCTCGATGAAGTTTGACCCCCGAAAACCCAACGGAAGTGCCTCAAATTTCAATTTTAATAGTGCTGTCTAAAAATAGTAAGTTTCTAAAAATAGTAATTTCTTGAATTATGTATTGTTTTAAATATTGGAAGTCGTACCACTTCATCTCCCTCGAGATTGGTGACCTTCCACATCCTTCCCATGCTTTCAAATTGTGTATAAAAGAATAGGTAACCCGAAATGTGAAGACAGACATCTCTTCCCAGAGATAAGCATTATTCTGTATTGCGATTTTGAGTAATACTACATCTCTTCTCAGAGAATTCATTGTTATTGTGTTATTTCTATGTTATTGTGATATTTATCAACCAAAACTTCTGAGTTTTGGATCAGTGGTATCAGAGCGGTTTGTCTTGAGAGTGTATGATCCCGAGGACGAGGTCAGGCTATAAGAAGCTTGGGTGGGAAACAACTGAGCTTCCAAATTCTCCACCTGTTCGCTCCAGACGACCTCAAATGGCGGACGACACCGAGACATCTGATCCTTTTAAGGAAATGGTGAATGAGGCCCTCCAACGGCAACAAGCACAGATGCTACAACAATTTGCCCAAATTCTTCAAACACTTCCGATGGGAAATCCTGGCTCCGCGGCTCCACTTCCTGGCTCTTCATCCAGGGAACGACCTTTCAGTGCCCCAACACCCTTCAAGGTCCAGGTAAATTTTGATATTCCTACATTTGAGGGTAAAATCAATGCTGATGCAGTAGAAAATTGGTTAGATCAACTGTCTTCCTACTTCTCTGTAAATAAGTTTACCGATGGAGAAAAGATTACTTTTGCTCTTTTGAAATCAACATTGCCTGTGAAAAATTGGTGGGAAGTGTGCAAAAAGAGGTTCAACACAGATGACATTGGCCTTGAGACGGAACCTACCTGGGATGATTTTGTAGAAGCAGTGAAAGAAGAGTACTATCCCATCGGAGCATATGATGATCTCTACATACAGTGGCAACAACTTCGCCAAGGTAAGGACCAATCTGTTCAAGATTACACAGACACTTTTCATTCTTTGTCTGCAAGGTTGGGCATTCAAGAAAGTGAGAAACATAAGACTCTCAAATATCGTGGTGGACTACAATGGTACATACGGGGGGAAATGGAACTTTTCAATTTGGAAACCCTCGGTGAAGCATACAAATTTGCAGTGAAGATTGAACAGAAGAATGGCAGAAAGAATACGAAGAGTCAACCCTCAAAATGGAAAAGTGATAAGGAAGGTCAAACACGAGGCCCAAATTGGAAGCAAAAGGAGTTTCAGGATAAGAAATCCCAGAAAGGGAAGACTGGAAAATGGTGTGATTACCACAAAACTGGGACCCACTCCAAAGAAGAATGTCGGGCCATCAAGTCATTGCTTTCTGAGTCACAATACTCAACGTCCACTACTCTGCCTCAGACACAACCCACAGTCGAAGAGGACGAAGAAGAAATTGTAGATGCTGAGCCGGACACCATTGTCGCTTCATCACAGAACCGTGGAGAAAGACCAGATGACAAGGAAAGATTATTTCACTCCAAACTATGGGTAAAAGGTACGCCTTTACATTTCATTCTTGATAGTGGGAGTCAAAAGAATTTAATCTCTGCTAAAGTTGTGAAGAGTCTAAATCTATCTGTGAAGCCTCATCCAAAGCCCTATAGTATTGGATGGTTAAGCCCAGGGAGAGACCTCCGTGTCACCCATCAGTGTCTTCTTTCATATGCCATAAAAACCATTCCAAGATGAAGTCTTGTGTGATGTAGTCAATCTAGATGTTTGTGATGTACTCCTTGGTCAGCCATTCATGTATGAGCGACATGGCATCTATGAATCACGAACCCGAAGGATTACTCTCACCCTTGGAAAACGGCGCTATAGGGTACCAGAGGTACCACCTCCCACATCTGTCTCCCTGATCAGTGCGAAGCAATGTAAGAGATTGGTGGAGAAAACAAAGCAATTTGTCCTCATGGTGGTCAAGCCGCAGAAATCCACAAAGGCCGATGTTGCAGTCCTGACTACACAATCAACACAACAACAGAAGCAGATAGGACGCATCACAGGAGAATATGATGACTTATTCAAGTCACCTACAGGAGTTCCACTACATTGCCAGGTAAAACATTCTATCGATTTGATCCCAGGATCACCTTTGCCTAACAGTCCTGTGTATCGCAGATCAGTTTTGGAGAATGATGAGATAAAAAGACAGATTCAAGAGTTGATCCAAAAGGGTCACATCAGGCCAAGCTCTTCACCTTGTGGTAGCCCAATTGTCTTGGCACCGAAGAAAGATGGAACATGGAGGCTTTGTATTGACTATCGAGCCCTGAATAAAATCTCTGTGAAGAATCGCTATCCTCTCCCCAGGATTGATGACTTGCTGGACCAGCTCCGTGGTGCGAAGTTCTTCACCAAAATTGATCTCAAATCTGGTTATCACCAAATTCCCATCGATCCCACTGATGTCTGGAAGACTGCATTCAAATCTAAGGAGGGGCTCTTCGAATGGTTGGTTATGCCTTTTGGCTTAACTAATGCACCTGCAACCTTCATGAGGATGATGGATGACATCCTACGACCCTTCACCAACTCATTTGTGGTTGTCTACTTAGATGACATACTCATCTATAGCAGAACGTGGGAAGAACATTTGCAACATGTTCGTAAGGTGCTTCAAACTCTTCGGGAGCACAAGTTGTATGCAAATCTTGAAAAATGCACATTCGGGATGACAACAATTCAGTACCTCGGGTATGTTGTGAATGCAAAAGGGGTCCATGTTGATCCAGAAAAGATTCGGGTTATTCGAGAATGGCCCACACCAAGGACCCTCACAGAGCTTCGTAGCTTTTTGGGTCTTGCAAATTTCTACCGCAGGTTTGTTCTTGGATTTTCACATGTTGCTTGGTCACTAACCCAAGTGACTAAAGGAGGAGCAAAAGCTACATTTCAGTGGGGTGAAATACAGCAAAGGGCATTTGAGAATTTGAAGAACAGACTCTGCTCAGCCCCTGTTCTTGCCTTGCCAGATTTGCATCAACCTTTTGAGTTGATGACAGATGCGTCTGAATATGCCATGGGAGCTGTCATCATGCAACATGGCCATCCTGTTGCATATCACAGTGAAACTTTCACTGATACAGTCAGGAAATATCCAACATATGATAAGGAGCTCTATGCCATTGTGCAAGCCTGCAAACAATGGAAACACTACATCTTGGGAAAAGAAACAGTCATTCACACTGACCACAGACCCTTGGAATTCATCCAGACACAAAGCAAGCTCCGAAATGAGAGGCATCAGAAGTGGGCCCCCCCCCCCCCCCCCCCCCCCCCCCCCCCCCCCCCCCCCCCCCCCCCCCCCCCCCCCCCCCCCCCCCCCCCCCCCCCCCCCCCCCCCCCCCCCCCCCCCCCCCCCCCCCCCCCCCCCCCCCCCCCCCCCCCCCCCCCCCCCCCCCCCCCCCCCCCCCCCCCCCCCCCCCCCCCCCCCCCCCCCCCCCCCCCCCCCCCCCCCCCCCCCCCCCCCCCCCCCCCCCCCCCCCCCCCCCCCCCCCCCCCCCCCCCCCCCCCCCCCCCCCCCCCCCCCCCCCCCCCCCCCCCCCCCCCCCCCCCCCCCCCCCCCCCCCCCCCCCCCCCCCCCCCCCCCCCCCCCCCCCCCCCCCCCCCCCCCCCCCCCCCCCCCCCCCCCCCCCCCCCCCCCCCCCCCCCCCCCCCCCCCCCCCCCCCCCCCCCCCCCCCCCCCCCCCCCCCCCCCCCCCCCCCCCCCCCCCCCCCCCCCCCCCCCCCCCCCCCCCCCCCCCCCCCCCCCCCCCCCCCCCCC
>JARHVA010008003.1:257500-572589 GCA_037957365.1 Torreya grandis | reverse complement strand
GTATTAAAATCATGAATTGATCTATGTACTAAGATAGTCAATTGTTTGATGAAATTACTTTGTGTCATTTGAACTAGTTAAACCCCTACAACATGGGAATGAGATTCATACCTTAGTTGGTATACCACTCTTCATACATTCACCAAGTGTCTTGTCACTTGTACATCTCAACATATGATTCTTTCCCTATTTTTTATTTATATGATAATGTAACCCCATAATCATATACAATCTAGAATTATGATTTTATAGATCCATAATTATTTAACTTAATTTACCTCAATTTTATTAAGATAAATTTTTGATTCATATATTAATATAAAAAATGTATCTAGTCTCTTGTTATCTTGTTTTTTTGAATCCCCCAAGAAAATTATAATGACCCATTTAACATTAATTATTAAAAAATATGACTTAACAAAATTATCTTCAAGTTTAACTATAATCAACACCAAATTAATAATTATTCATAAAATGAATTAACAATTGGAAGGTATGTATTATCACATAGTAAATTAAACTCGATACATATATTATGTATAACTACTTCATAACTAAGAATTATGAGTCCAATAGAATAATCATTTTATATCTAGACTAGTCCAATATCACAATCTTAATAATGATTAAAATTACATTAAAAATTGGTTTTTGGTACAAAATATTATTTTTAATAATTTTATTTCTAGTTAATAAATCATAAATTAGTGTGCTAATATGAATTATAACTATTACGTTATTCTTAATTAATCCACCGATTATCAAACTAAATATATATCCATCCAATCCCTAGTGTACCATTTTACATTAAATCAATATTAACCTATTAATGTTAAGTAAAAAATAAATATATGTTTTCCTAGGTTAAGAAAAAAATTAGTAGTATGAAATGATAATTATCTACAATTTTGATGAGAATATTTCCATACTAAATATCAAGATATGGACTGAAATATGAATATATATTTGTCATTACATTCTTTTAACATAAGTTTCTTATCTGGTAAAATTGAATCTATTCATAACCTTTACAAATATTATCATTATACTTGAATTAATAGAAAAAATAGTAGATAATTATTGTCAAGGTAATATATGGATAAAACATATACCAATGATTTGATCTTAAGATATATATTATAATCATTCTATGTCAACAATAAGTAACACTTTTAATATTCAATTTAATTTCATTAATTTACAGAATTAATAACTATAATTAATTTAAACCATGTATACAAATTCCTTGTTTTACCCAAACTAGAGTAGTTAGACAGTTTATCCAAATAACAAGTATTTCATGATCATGAAAAGTACCATAAACTATTATGCACATAATTTCATACATTTTACCAATTTAGGTCAAGACAACAATATTTAAATTCAATATTTATTTTATATTAATATTTAATTTAAATTCACAATTATATTATACCATTTTATGTTCAAAGCATAATACTATTACAATGAGTGAAACTCATATTTATAGTATGAATTTATAAAAATGGTTCACAATTACCTCACAACTAGATTTTTCAAGGAAAAAAATATCCTTTCACTTTTTATTTTTAATATTACATAGAAAAAAGTGAAATAAATTAACATAATTTACATCAGAGAATGCAACAAGAAATATAATAAGAAAGAGAAAGTTATGAAGGAGGGAGAGAAGTCTTGTCACTTGAAGATGCAATATATTTTCTATTTTTACCTAATTTGACTTAAAATGATTCAACTTCTATAATCTAAATGAATGTAGAAATAGATAAATTTGCTTTTACTTGTGTATAATTGTGTTGTAGATGCATACCAATATGTTCTCAACACCTTAGATTATTCACTATGTAGATTAATAAAGTCAAGAAAAAATTATTACATTTTAGAAGTAAAGAATAAATATCTAGAGTTTGTTCATAACATCCAAGTTGAAAGCATATTTTTTAAATAAATTTTCTTTGATCGTATTTAAGAAAATCTTTTCCATCTTAGTAATAATGAGGAGGTTAGTTTCTCTGCATTCCATCAATTCAACATAGAAATGTGGTATTTTTGTTGTTATGTCATAATGACATCATCACAACATTTATGAGATTGTGATAATCCTTAATAAATTATTCAAGATCATTTAATTTCCATTTTAAACTTTGAATCCAAACATGAGAAATGTTTTAGCTTTATATAAAATTTGTTCATAAATTAGTAGCTTCTCAATAGTTAAAGCCATTTATTTCAAATATTTGTTTACATTAACCATCATTATTTTTTTCTATTTTCACTAGATAAATTTAACCATTGACACTTTTCTTATTTGATTCCATCAAAACTTTGTCTTTCCTAGATTCTTCAATAAATTTTAGTTCATCTAGAATTACTAGTTCAACCCAATTTTATGTTACACTTATCTAACTCTAATATTTATCGATTATGGAATGGTATATTTGCACTATAACTGGAAGGTGATGGTTTGATTGAGTTTATGGGATTTAAATCAATATATTCCTTGATTACATCAATAATTTATTTAATACAGGAAGATATAGTAAATATTTATTCTTCAAGTTGTTCCTTTGTTTGGTTTTCCTCCTCACTCCTCTAAATCATCTTAGTAGTAGACACTTAAAACTTATGTATATATTACTCACGAATTAATATGACTAATTCCACTCAAGTTATACTATAATATAATACAATTGTGTATTATTCATTATTATCTAAATCATGTTTTGTAATTTCAACATGTTTAAAACTTGAGGAAGATTCTATCATAAGCCTTAAAGTGGGTCTGGCTTTTTTTTGGTGAAGGGGATATTTTCAATAAATTAGAAACTACATAAAATCTAGAACAAAAAATATGGAAACATTCATTTTATTTATTATCAAATATTATATCCAAAGATATGGTATATTGATTGAGGAAACAATCATTTATGTGTCACTGGTACTAATCCAAGAAATAAAAGGAGTTGATTATTGAGTATAAACTTAGAAAATTCCAAATATATTAACAATGGTTTTATTTAGAGGGGAAACAAGGATACAATGGGGATAATGAGAATGTGTAGGAGAAGAATGGGTAGGAAGAGGATCATGACAAAGATAAGAATTTATAGTGTACATGTGTAGGATATGAAATGAGAGGTGGAGTAAACATATACACTTGAGATATTGATATAGGAAAATGGGATGGAATGATGGGTGGAGAAGTGGTAGGTGGTTGGAATCTAGATATTATATGTATTAGAGGTAATATATTTTTGTGTAGTTTTATATGAACACTCAAAATTTTTTTGAGGTAGTATCAATAGTTACTTGCAATGGAGAAGGTGAAGGACTCTTGATTTCTAATTTATTCATTGGTATTGCATCATCACCATAAGTATTCTTTGGCACTTGATTTTTTATAGATATTGTTGGTCACCACCATAAATTGGCCTTGAAATACCTATTTTATTCATAATATATTTAATATATGGCCTAGATAAAGTCATATTTTCAACTTCACAGAAGCTTATCCTTTAATTTAACTTCTTCCTACTGTGTGGTCAAATTCCTTCTTCAAAAACCAAACTTTATATATTTTCTATAAAATTTTGGTTTTCTCCTCCAATTTAGATAACCATTTAATTTCTCAATTTATTAGTGGTAGAGGGATAACATGGATTTATTTTAATATGTTTGGTCAAACAAATCATTTTCATCATCTACAATGCCCTTGCTCACCCATTCTAATGTATAAGAATTTATCTGGCCTAAAATAATTTACATCCAATCTCATTTTTGCACTTTAAAATCATTCGCAAAATCTTTTAGTAATATTCTATTTGTATAATATGATGGCAGTATATTTCCTATCAACTCCTAAGGCTGATCTAAGAGTATGGATCAAAATATTGAGGTATTTATTTCTTAAAAATGCAAAATCCATTCCTCAATAAGTATATTTCTTGTTTCACTTTTGCCTCCAGAAAGAATTTGTTATGAAAATAATACCTATGATTATCATAGAAATTCATTTCAATGTCGACCAAATTATTTTATATATTTTGAGAATCATATGAAGTCTTTCATATATAATAGTTCAAACCAATTTGAAAGGGGATTTTATCTATTATCTTTGGTTTACATTTCAATTTGACTTCTCCAATTTGTTAGAACAATTCAAGGAGAACCATTTTATATTTGGAAAACTAGGTAAATTTATATTTAGTTCCTTTAAAACCATAAATTATTACATATTTGAACTTGGTAATTTGAATAAAGTAATTTCCATATTTCAAAACCAAAGATGAAGATTCAAGAAAGATCCTCATTGTAATAATTCCCTCCAATGTCCTTATTGCTAACAAAGTGAAGACATCATTCACTATCTTAAAGTGATTTTAATTTTATCCTAGGACTTTATGAGGGTAACAAGCATAATTTATAGTTGTGTTGGTGTATATTCATATTTATTTGAGTCAATCCCATGTATTCATGGTTATAATCAAGTAAAACAAATAATAAGTCATATATAAGTAGGTGGACTCCAAAATGACCAACTCTTCAAGAAGTTTATCGCTGATGACCTATGCCCAATGCATAAATTATGTTATATGACATATTATATTTATGATTATAAAAATACATATGTGGAATATTAAATTTTATTCATGTCCCATAACTATGTTCAAGAGTGTTATTATATATGATAATTTATTTTCAAAGTTTGATTTATGCAAAAAAATGGAAACTTGAATGCTCTGTTATTCTTGTCTTTCAACCATGATTGGGATATGACCATTGTGAATACATCCATGTTTTATTATAAATAAACCTACCTAATTTATTTGGTCATTTCAATGTACTCTTATATTTTTTGAATCTTGAAGACAACATTTATGGATTAACTATCTAGCTTTGAAACTATTTCACTATTAATTGATTTCACTTATCTAGTCTCCTGATTAGAATATTTCGAGTAGGAAAGCAACAAATATTTTCACTAAAAAAAGTTTTGGATACCAAAAAATGAGCAAAACCACTTTATAAGATACTATTACTTATGGGAGTTATATTTTTATTTTGTATCCTATCCCAAAAACCATCCATATTGACATGGCCCAACCTTGAATCATAGATTTATATAAAATTTGTTTTCAATGAAGATAATTATTTGTATCCTTGGTATTGATATTTAATTTTTATAGTTCTAATCATATGATAGGATATTTTTATGATAAGGTCAAGGTAAATTTTTTATACAAGGTGAGGGGGAAGTGGTGGTTTCAAGGGTTTAGTATCCAACCAATGTTATTCATAAAGATAATGGATTTGGCTAATGACAATTATAGTGTTTTTCAAGTAAAAATAGAATTTTTTAGTTTGCCAATTTGAATAGTGAAGGAACTAACATTTTTATTGTAAAGGTATCCTAAAATAAAAAATAAATAGAGGGATTGGATAATAAATAAGTCTACATGTTTATACTTTCTTGAATCATAGAGATTTCAAGGTAGAATTCCTTGTTGGAGATTAGTTTAAGGGCTGATAGAAGAATAAAATATGGCTTGGTTAAAGGATGGAGACCAGAGAGGTTTTACCATAGAGGGAAAGAGTTTTTAGAAATTTTTATTGAAATAGGAATATTTCAAATTCATATATAAGAGATTCAACACATACATGATTTTAAGGAATCTTTTTATTGAATTAGGTTTCACCAGGGCACATAAGGATTTATTAAACATTTATAATCTTATTTAACCACATTATTACTTTGTATTAGTGAATTATCAAAATTATGACTATCAAGAACTGACTTAGCTCCTATAAATCTCCATCAATTTATTTGATTAAATGGTGTCAGCCAAGTAGTGCCTAAGTTCTTATCACTACTATAAATTCTCAATCAATGAATTTCATAGCATTTGGAACTAAAATTTACATATAACTATTAATTTCTTTGATTGGTGAATTAAGTGTCATCAAGACTAGTGATTTATAGGCACCATTATTTTATCTAATAAGTGTTTGACATGAAGTCAAGAAATAATTTATAATTGACCTTAGTTAGGAACTAACTTGATAAATGATATAAAAAGACTTTGACACTTGGGAAACCTTTCAAATGAGAGGATGATGAAATTTTTATGCTATATGTTTATAGTCATAATTCATTGTTTCAACTTAGTCTACTCAATGGAAAAAAATTTGGAAAAAATGAGGGATTCAATTTTTTCCTAGCAACAATCTAAGTTCTAATACCTAAAAGAAAATTTTTATAGTAAGTTTTTATAGTTAAAATTGATCACATTGATATGGTCTACTCATTAGTGTAAAATTTGGGCATAGTTAGAAACTTCATTTTTTCGGATAATAATATATATTATCATAATATAATTATTACTACTAATATATTTTATAAATATTATATATTAATATAATAATATTTTAATAAATTTATAATCTTGGTCTTGATCACATATTTTTAGTTCTATATTTTGTTGGTGGAGAATGTTCATAAGAATTTTCTTAAGGTTTGATTTATAAAAAATGATTCAATCATGAACAAGCATTTAGATAATTATATAATAACACCCTTCAAAACAATATACCAAAAAAATTTCATGCTAACATTTATAATTGTTATAATAATAAGTCAAATCAAGCACTTTGATTGAGTAATATAAAATATTATATATTATGTGGAAAATAAGTGAAATCAAGAACTAGATTACTGTTATATTAACATAATTTACATATTTGTTTTCATCTCCCATTGATTTTTATTTTTTAATTTATGTATGGTACAATATGGTTTTATATATAGTTTTTAATCTCACATCATTTATTTAATGTATTATAACATCAATGTCTCTTGCATTTAATGTGGATGACTAGGTAGATTTGTTTTCAAAAGGTATCAAAGTTACAAGGGGAAGAGTATGTTGAAGTAGGAGGACACTAAATTGTATATACTTAGGAAGAGGATTTATTTTTGTTAATGTTAATGTGGTATTGGATGGAAAACAATAATCTCCCTTTTTAGTTGATAAACTTAAAACATTAGTAGATGTTGAGAATAAATAATACTATATTTCTTGGGATGAAAGGGAATTGTCAAAACACACAAACTCTTCAATTCCACCAATTAATAGTTATCACATACATGGTGACTAGAAGATGATAGTGTTATTATGGAACTATAAGGATATTACAGTTATGACATTAAAATCACCATTAATAAATGGCCTAAATATATAACTACTTTGTTTACAAATATTTTGTTCTCAAATATAAATATTCTTATATAAATAATGAAATATCCCAAGGATTTAGAACTCATGTTCTAGAAGATCATAAAATTTATGAAGAGAGATTGGGACTGATAAATTCTATTTTAATGGTATAAAATTGGTAAATTATTACTTTAAATGCTTAAACTTTCTAAAACCCAAGAAAAAAATAGCTTGACTAGTTAAAAAATGGTTTCTTCAAAAATAGGAAGTTCCTTAATGGTTAAAGAGAGTGAGCATTCAAATGGTTTGTCCTTTATATGTGGTGGTGAACAAAATTTGAATTTTATAGGTAGTGATGTAAAATTTATCCATTTTTATCATCTACAAGCAAATATATTACAAAGGGAACAATTAATGGTGTGCATATAGATAGAGTATTTAACCCTCCAAGAAAAGGATTCTCGCTATCCAAATGATCTCTCATAAAATGGTCTACCTAGAAATCTTCAACATATATGGTTCTACCATCGATGTCAGATTCAAATAAGTCTTAGAAGATGTTGAATTAAACATGTGGGATGCATTTGAAAAATGATAACCCTAGTTATATCTATTTTATTTTTATTCCATTTAAAAAAATTGAATACCTCTCTACCCAATTCATTGTATAGAAAACTTGATGATGATAAAAATTGGTTAGTGTTTTTGGATGAGATGGAAAATGTGGAATATCATTGTTAAAAATTAGACTATCTCAAAAATATTTTGATTAATTTAGTTAAATTTCAATGGCACAAAAGAATCCCTGAATGAAGAGGCCAAAAATAAATTTTGGTTAGATGCATTAATAACAAATTACATCTTTAATATCAGTGTGGAATATATCAGGGTACATAAAATTAAATTTTATGGGATGGATATATATCAAAATACATGGTACAAAACTTATGGGTACCCAATGAGCACCTTATATAGTTATAAATTTGATTAGATAAATGATGGTTTACGAGTAGTAAATGGTAACCCTAAGAAAGAGAAAAATAGGTTAAATAATACTACAATAATTAATTGCATATAAATAATCATTGAGATAAATTCAAATATGTATCCATATTTGAATTGATATGTAGGACAAAATGGAATAAAAGTTCCTCAAATACTTTTTCCTACTTTTTATACCCATAATTTGATTCAAAATAAGGGTAATTAGGATCTCTAATTTTTAACCTTCCTCCTATGTGACAATTATTCTTCAAAAAAATAATGAGAAAAATTCAACATGTTTCAATTGAAAAGAATAAATTCTTCACCATGTGTGATGAGTGTAAAAAAATCTACAACATAGGGCCACCACATTCCTATAAGCACTTTTAAAACTTGAAGAGGAACAAAAATGGAATAACAAACACATTAAAATCTATCATGCACATCACTATTTCCATAGATTACAATCACGAGAACAAACTCAAAGATTATTAATAATATTCCATGATAAAATAAAAAAAAAAAAAAAAAACTTACATACCAAGGTTAGGCAAGAAGTGTAATTCAGTAAAAACATTTATGAGCCTCTTAGTTACTTTCACTAGTATCCTCACATATGAACATAATATAGTGGTTTTTTTCCACTTGGCATACCAATTGTTAACATAGAGCAAAATACATAGTCATATAATTAGTTTTGTGTCTCAAGAAGATCAAAGAGCCAACCAATAATGAGTATGGGGATTTATTGTATAATATTTATGGACCATAAAAAAATACATTGCATGAATCACTACTACCAAATTAATTGCATGAAAAATGTGAAGGGTAGAAATATATTCTTTTCCATTATAAATAAATTAGTGTTCTAGTAAAAATACATCATTATGCAAAATCCACCAATAGTATAGTTAAAACTAGATAATGCTTCAATTGAAAACAAGAATCATACCATATTTTCATTTGAATCCATGCTAATATAAATAAGAGTATTCAACATTTTGTATAAATATTTATTTCAATGGGGCACACTCATGAGGATATAGAATGGAATTTTTGGTAGATTAGTAGCATCATTATGTAAATTAGACACATTTTATTTTCCACATATCATGGATAGCTAAAAAACATGCCATGAGGGATTAAGTACATTCACTACTTATCTTATTAAATCTATGAATTTGATTAATTTATGGAGTGACACTTTTTATATGGAAATTACAAGATAGTGGGCATAAGTAAACCTAGGATGTTTAGGTTTCATGTTTTTTATGGAATACTAATGACATGATATAAACCAACAATAAAGGATTTGCAATTGTCTCTTCTAATCTTAATTTAGTGTAGAAAATATAATGATGATCTAGACTTATTGGAAGGGAAATGTCCCTTAATAGGTTTTAGATAACTCAAAGATATGGAAGATCTAAAAAACTAACTAAAATCATATATTGAAAATTGGGGAAGAGGCACATCATTTAGAGCTAGATAATATTGGCTTTGAAAATTAAAGTATTAGGAAATTTTTTATATTCTTTAAATAGACTATTTATAAATTTTATCGAGATGTGTGATGCTTTTTTTCCAAAAAATAAGCTAATAAAAAGATGTATACAATGAAATGTTAACCTTATCCATAAAGTTTCATAGGGAATACTAGATTACTCAAAATATCCCAAGTAATAACGATATTGTAGTAAAGAATACATCTTGGTTAGTTTTGATGTGGTGTCTCTATTTACCAAGATTATTTATAATGAGACTATTAATGTCATTTTTGGGATTTCATATCCCAAACAAAGATTTGGTGGAGTTATTCTCTAGGTGTACTTTCTTCACTTTTCGAGAATAATTTTATGAACAACTAGAAGGGGTAGTAATGGGCTGACCATTATCACCCATAGTTACAAATTTATTCATGGAACATTTTAAGACAAACACTAAATTCACCCCATAAAACATGAGTGATGGGATAGATTTGTTGAGGAGACCATTGCCAAATGGTCACATGGAATAATAAACTTGATAAATTATTGGCTTATTTAAATGGACAATTAAACCAGATATAGTTTACAATGGAAAATTAAGAGAATAAAAATATACCTTTACTCAATGTTCTTATATAAAAATAAGCATATGTCTATTTGTATCATGAAGTATATATAAATAAAATACACACATATATTTATCTTTAGTATTATTCATACCATCACCCTCACCATAAAATTATTGTTCTTTACTCTCAGTCTTATATGGCTTTCAAGATATCAAATCTATAAAACTTTCAAAGAGAAAAAGATTACTTTATTAATGTCTTAATGGATAATGGTCATTATATATGTGTGATTGAAAAATATATTCAAATTTTAGCAATTAGATACAAAGATAGTAGTATAAATTTAGATGCATTGAGGATATCAATTCCCTATGTTAGGAGTACTTCAGAAAAAAAACAATAATTGTGAGAAAGGTAGGCATACAAACTTCGTTTAAACCCCACAACACACTTAGAACTTATTTATATTTTTTCAAATCTTTACTGGACCCTATATCAAAAACCACATAGGCATTTACATCATTTCATGTTTGTATGGACTACCTTACATTGGAAAAACTATAAGGTCACTAAAAAAAGACTCAAAGAGCATATATGAGACATTCATTATACTAGAATTAAAAAAAATTCCTAGCCACACACTCTCATCTTATGAAACACCATATTTATTTAGATCAAGCCAATATCTCATCTAATGAGGTTAAATATTTGAAAAGGAAGGTTTGGGAGCCATTGAAATTGAAAATACCAAACAACCTATTGAGGTTAACATACCCCCCATTTTTTTCAATTATGGCACTTAAGATACTTTGAACACTAAACACTTAAAACTCAATGTGATTAAATCGTTGTTAGAATGTGAAGTTCATCCACTTTGATAAATTTGGCTTGCTGGTATATGGTTTTAATTTGATCTTTCCTAATATTACTAATAATTTTTCTTTTTGTCTTATAGTTGTACATTTCATGGATCCGTTATGAATAGATCATGCTTAAAATTTATAGATAAATTCTATTCATGTTTTCACTAGCCTTTGGTTTATGAAAATTTGAATCTAAATTCATGTTCTGAAATCTCTCCTCCAAAAACCCTAGCATAAACCGTTGGTTCAAATTTGCATTTGGTGGGAATATTTCAAATTATGTCTTAAGCCTAATTTTATGCTAAGTCTTGGTCATCTTTTGCAACATGACCAAACCCTAGCCCAAAATCATGCTTTGTCCCTTTTCATTATTTTCCCCCTTTTTCCCTTATTTTTAATCGAGTCTAAATTTCATGATTGGTAGGATCCTTTTAATTTTTAAGCATGGTCCCCTTTATTACCTAATTATCCTAAAGCCTTAATGTTAAAGCCCTAATCTTTTTTAATAATATAATTAAGACCTTCATCTTAATGTTTTAGCCTAAGTCTTATTTATAACTAAGTCCTAGCTTAAATACCTTACTTCTCTATAGATCCACAGGCCCATAATCCATCAAGAGGGGACAATCCAATAGAGCAAGGAAAATTGAATAAAATTGAGAATTTGATCCTTCAAACTAATCATGTGTGAGCATTTGGATCACTATCAATGGATTTCACCTCATTGGGATCAAGGATACAATAGAGAAAAAGTAATGACAAAAAGTCAAAAGGCCCAAGAAGCCCCATGGATCCACCACAAGGCACTCCCACATTCGAGACTTGATAACAAAGGGTCCCACATATCAAAAGGAACCAATCATGTAAAAGTTTTTGAATGAAGATAAAAAATTCATGGCCATCCACCCAAAATGGATCTAATAGAATGAATCTAATGTTAAAATGTCAAAACCTAGAGGAAGTCTCATGAGGATGAAAAGTGTCATCATCTTGGGGACTCAGATAGAGATCAATGACAGGTGGGCCCTCCCCAAATGTCAATATGGTCAAAGCGTAAAATCCCTTAAATCTACCATGTGGCTCTTTCACAATCATCAAAAAGCTCTTTCACAATCATCAAAAATGAATGAGCCAATGGTATGCATTCACTTGGATTGTAATTAGATGGATCTCACTTCATTACACCTCTTGATCAAATATAGTGAATTGAATATGAGATCCAAGAAATATTAAAATTGATGATTGTGTGACCATCATTTGACATCTATTAGGCCATCATTAACATTCACACGACCATCAACTTTAAGTCCACCAAAACTAAAGAGCTTAATGATATTAAATTTGACATTCTCAAGAACATCATTTGATGTTGATGAGGCCATCATTAATGTTTATGAGGCCATAAAATTAAATAACTTTAAATATTTTAATTAGATAATTGGGGCATGTTTTATTTCATTCAAGGGGTCTTTTGATATTATGCTTTAAAACTTAACATAAAATATCTAAACGTAAGTTTTTAGCATGTTTATTGACATAAAATAAACTTAGCCTAAAATATTTTAGCTAAATTTCTTTATTATATACATGTATTGATTAAATTCCTTACATCTCATAAGATCAACAACTCTTACTTCATTAGGCCTAGATGATTCAGTGATGCAAAATCACTAAAAACTATTCAACAATTCAATGAAAGCTTAGTAGATCGACACATGGTAGATGCACATTCAATATACAACTAGTGTAGCATATAGAGTTCAAAAATCCCATAGGGTGCTAAGAACTAGATCTATTGAGAGGGGGGTGAATCGGTATATCATATATCTTATAAAACATTCCTTTAACCAAATTCCACTTAATCAAACATTCAAGATATGCAATAAAACTGAAACAATAAACACCACACAAGATAGAGAGAGACACCAGATATAACTTGGAAACCTAATGTGGTAAAAACCATAGAGAACAATCTCAAGTATATGAATGAGCACCAACCCAAACAATACTCGCAAGAACCAACTTGCAAGAGCACCAACCCCTTTGTTGAGCACCAACCCATAGGAGCACCAACCCTTTTGCCGAGTACCAACCCAACAACTGTTCATGAGCACCAACCCATAAGAGCACCAACCCCTTTGTCGAGCACCAACCCACAGGAGCACCAACCCCTTTGCCGAGCACCAACCCATATGAGCACCAACCCCTTTGCCGAGCACCAACCCACCAACAATTTGTGAGTACCAACCCACAGGAGCACCAACCCCTTTGCCAAGCACCAACCCATCAACAATTCATGAGTACTAACCCATAGGAGCACTAACCCCTTTGTGTATACCACACACCTATCTCTCAATATTACTATCTCAACAAATGATAGTTCATTACAACATCTCTTTCCTCTCTCTCACCTTTTCTCTTCTAAGCTAGATATAACAAATATAAATCATATTCATCTCTCACAATTTCTCTTCTAAGCTAGATATTACAATATCAAATCATATTCATCTCTCACAATTAATCTTCTAAGATAGATATTAAAATATCAAATTAACCTCTCTCACTCATATTACAAATGGCTTCTCAAGCCTTTATTTATAGCTTTCCAAATGACCTTTAGCCTTCCCCCTTTGTGACCCTTCAATCCTAATGGAAAATGGCACCAAACTTGTATGAGCCTTCATATCCTTGCATTTGAAAAGTCATGTACTGACCCTTCATGATAAAAAATGTCCTTCCCTCTTTTATCCTTATCTTGGTGACTTTTTGTATTCTTCAAAGTGTCCCTTGATGATAAATTGTGCCCTTCCTCTTTTGTCTTCACTTGGTGACTCTTCGAATTACCCAAGATGACTCTTCATGGGAGAATGTGTCCCATCCTTCTTTTGTCTTTATATCATGGCTCTTTAACTTCTCCTTAGACCCTTCTTTTATCTCATATGCAACAAAAAATATATTCATTAATATTAAATAAATATTAACTCACATTAGCCAAGATATATCTATTACAAACAACATTAAATGTAATGGGGCCTTTATCACCAATAATGCTAGACCTTTGACATCAATGACAATATTTACAACATTCTCCCCCTTTGTCATTGATGGCAACCTCAATCTTGAAACTACCACATCCTATCACCTGCACATGCTATCATCTAAAAACATACAGTAACTCCCCCTTACTTTAGTAACCTATACCTTTTCCTTATACATATTTTTAAACCTATATAAATACTTGTACCTATTATTCTCCTCCTTTGACATCAATGGAAAAGGGCCTACCTAGATCTAACACTTAGCTCCCCCTCAACTGATGTTGAACATCAATGGTAGGAAGGAATAAAAATTACTCCCAACTCCTCTCATGGATATTTGAATGTGTCCTTTGATCATGCCTTTGAGAAGATATCTAACAATACATATACATTGTTCCCTATCCTTTGAACATCTGCAATCAACTCATTTGAATATTTTCTTCTAATCTCATAACCTTCAGCATGAAACCTTAATGTGTATCCTTGATCACATATTTAACTAACACTCAATACATTATGCTTAAGACCTTTTACATATAACACATTCTTAGTCTTAGTTCTACCATAATCCAAACTCAAAGTACCTTTTATAGCTATCCTGACAGTGGTTTTATCTTCGAATATCATTGTACCACCATTGATCTTCTTTAGAGTTATGAACTTACTTTTATCTCTTGTCACCTGCCTTGAACATCCGCTATGAATTAACCATTGTTGATCTTTAACTCTTACATGCAAGGCTGTTTGAACCATCATAGAATATTTAGGTTGTTTCTTCTGCCATGAACATGTTTGAAACTTCTTCTTAATGAATGGAGCTTTGAAACTTTGATCTTTCTTATTGATGAATGGATCTTTGAAACTTTGATCCTTCTTGTATGACTCAAACACATTTCTGCAATACCAAGCTATGTGACTGAAGTTGTTGCACTTGTAGCATACTATGGCCTCTTCATCAAAGCTTGATAGAGTAAAAGAGTTGTGGCTTCTGCTTGACTCTACTTGAGTTTCCTTCTCCTTATTTTTGAAATTGTTAGCTCTTTTTCTACATTTTAATTTCTTGTGACCATATCCATTACAATAAAAACAATATCTATAAAAATAAGACATGTCTGTATATCTTTGACCTAATTACCTTTTGTGGCTTTGTTCTCTCCAACCTTCTTTATTTGTAATGTCCTTTGTATTCTTCGCTTCTCCCCTTTTTGTTTCCTCTTTTGTAAGAGCTTCAACATAGCTCTTTTTATTTTCAAATCCAATCCTTGTCTTGTCTGAAATTAGTTTCTAATTTCCATATCTTACTTAGCATGTTATTGATATCCTCAAATTTTGAATCACTAACTACTTTATCATTGACTGCTTTCTCAATATCTTCTTTTAAAGAGGCAATTTCAATAACATACATTTGACATTATTTTCTTTCTTTTTCCAACTGTGCTGTGAGATCTTCTTCATTCTTCTTGGCTTCTTCCAAGTGTGTTGTTAGATTATCAATAATTTCCTTTGACTCCTTTTCATTTTTCTCGATCTGGCACTTTAATCTATGATTCTTCTTCTGAACAGCTTCTAACTATTCAATGGCATAAATGAGTTCTCCTTCCATATTCACTTCAGCTTCCTCCTCTTTTTCTTCTTGATCATCTTCATGTATGGCCATAAATAGAATCTCTTCTTCTTCTGAATCACTGACTCCACATCTTTGACTGAGCTAGGATCCTTAGAATATAGGCTCTTCTTCTCGAATCCCTTCTTAGATTGGCCTTTGAAATTCTTATTGTATGTAGGATTTTCTTCTTCATCATCATTACCCTTATTTGGGCATCTAGCTAAAAAATGTCCAATCTTTCCATAATTAAAACATTTAAAATGTAATTTTCCTTGATATTTACATGTTCCTCTTTTTGGCTTGCGAATGAAAAGTGCTCCATTGTTATCTTCATCATCACTAGAACTATTACTTGATTCTTGAAACTTAGCTTTCTCTTTCTTTGATGTCTTGAAATTCACTTCTCTCTTTGAGGGTTTATCTTGTTTTTTCCACATCTCATATGCCATGAGTATACTATGAAGCTCATCCATCTTTAGCTTGGCTAAATTCTTCATCTCCTCAATTGCCAAAACCTTTGCATCATATCTCATTGGTAGATATCTCAAAACATTTTGTACCACCGTTGACCCATCCAACATTTCTCCAAGACCTTGAATCTGATTTACAATTTGATCAACTTACAAAAGATAACTTGTTATAACTTCTTCTTATTCTTCTTCCATCTTCAAACTTTCAAACTATCTTCTAAAAGTCTGAAGCTTAGCTTGCTAAACCTTTCCATCACCTTTGTAAATATTCTCAAGTTTTACCCAAGTTTCATGAGAAGATTTAGATTGCATAACTTTATCAAATTCAGATTCACATAAACCACATAAAATAACATTTAAAGCTTTAGTATTACATTCACTTGCCTTATTTTCTACTAGATTAATTCTAGATGTTTGTGGCTCTTCATATTCCTCCACCAGTGATTTCCATATGTCAAATCCAAGGGCCATCAAATCATCCTTCATTCTAATGCTCTAAAAAGCATAATTCATCCCATCAAACAAAGGTGCCTTATTTGTAGAAAATCCTTCCTGTGACCTAGCCATCATGCTTTCCTGATCTACCTTCAAGCTGCAAAACTTTGCAAAAAGAAACTTGCTCTGATACCATTTGTTAAGCATAGGATATACTGAGAGGGGGGGTGAATCAGTATATCATATATCTTATAAAACTTTCCTTTAACTATATTTCACCTAATCAAATATTTAAGATATGTAATAAAACTCAAAAAATAAACACCACACAAGATAGAGAGCGACACTAGATATAACGTGGAAACCCAATGTGGGAAAAACCATGGATAACAATCTCAAGTATATGAATGATCACCAACCCAAACAATATTCACAAGCACCAACTTACAAGAGCACTAACCCCTTTGCTAAGCACCAACCCAACAACTATTAATGAGCACCAACCCACATGAGCACCAACCCCTTTTCCAAGCACCAACCCATAGAAGCACCAATCCCTTTTCCAAGCACCAACCTAGTAACAATTCATGAGCACCAACCCATAGGAGCATCAACCCCTTTACCGAGCACCAAACTAGCAATAATTCATGAGCACCAACCCATAGGAGCACCAACCCCTTTACTAAGCACCAACCCAACAACAATTTGTGAGCACCAACCCACAAGAGCACCAACCCCTTTGTGTATACCACACACCTATCTCTTAATGTTGTTATCTCAATAAATGATAGTTCATTATAACATCTCTTTCCTCTCTCTCACCTTTGCTCTTCTAATCTAGATATAACAAATACAAGTCATAGTCATCTCTCACAGTTGCTCTTCTAAGCTAGATATTACAATATCAAATCATATTTATCTCTCACAATTGCTCTTCTAAGCTATATATTACAATATCAAATCAACCTCTGTCACTCATATTACAAATGGCTTCTCAAGCCTTTATTTATATCCTTCCAAATGACCTTTCGCCTTTCCCCTTTGTGACCTTTCAATTCTCATGGAAAATGGTGCCAAACTTGTATAACCCTTCATATCCTTGCCTTTGAAAAGTCATGTGGTGACCCTTCATGATCAAAAATGTCCTTCCCTCTTTTGTCCTTATCTTGGTGACTTTTTGTATTCCTCAAAGTGTCCCTTCATGAGAAATTGCACCCTTCCTCTTTTGTCTTCACTTGGTGACTCTTGGAATTCCCCAAGATGACTCTTCATGGGAAAATACATCCCATCCTTATTTTGTCTTTATCCTGTGGGTCTTTGACTTCTCCATGGGTCCTTCTTTTGTCTCATATGCAACTAAAAATATTTTCATTAATATTAAATAAATATTAACTCACATTAGCCAAGATATATCTATTACAAACAACATTAAATGCAATGGGGCCTTTATCACCAATAATTCTAGACCTTTGACATCAATGACAACATTTCAAACATAGGGATGCCAAGTGGCACAACCAAGGGGCTCAATGTAAACATGGCCAATGACATATGAGGGACCAAATCATGATCAATGGCCCACATTGATCCTTAGATCTTGATAAAATGGCATGAATCAAAAGTCAATTTTTAAATAATAACCACTAGTGCTTTGAAGGTGTTTATAAAAAATACCATGAAAATTGATAAATAGATGCCAAATAAGCATCATGCAAGAAGAAAATGACAAAATGAAGATCTTGTGTACTAAAAAATGCAAACGTATAAAGGAAAAGCTAAAACTCAAATTTGAGGCATGTATGAGCCTAAGTCCAAATAATCCATCACCATTAAAGCTTCAAGAGAACCCCAAACTTGTATAAAAGTCCTAATTTCAACTCCAATTGATCATAGTTGAGATAAAAGAGAGTCTAATTGTAATTCTAGCACAAAATAATAAACCTAGAGACGATTTAAAACATAATAGTGAGAAATTTGTAAAATTTATTAGTATATTTGTCTCTAGGTTAGTTTAGGTTAGAAATGCAAGTATAATCTAGAACCTTGTAGAAAAAGGACAATTTTCATTACTTCTTATACATTTGTATCTTGTGACTGACTAGTATTCTACCTTGTCCTCCTATAAAAGTCACTACTACCATTTTGTAAAGGGAAAAAAAATTGAGCAAAATTTGTATACTTTGAGCAATTAATACAATCAAAGAATTTTGAATAGATTTTCTAAGTTTGTTTGTGTCAATTGTTACATGGATTTTCTCTCAATTCCTAGTCTTATGTCTTAAATTTAAATAGTTTATATGAATTTAGAGTTGCATCTTTGATTATAGGGTTACTAATCTGTACTTATTCTAGATTATTTTGATGATCTTGAATTTTCTTCATTTTATATGCTCTGCATTAGAATGTGCAAATGTTATTTGAGTGTGGTAACAAATCTTTATAGTAATTTTAGTTCTTAAGTTTACTTCTTTATATCATCATTAGAGGTTTTCCTAGTGTGTAGTAACATCTAAGTTTATGATATTTTTGAATACATACTCCTTAAATGTATACTATGTTTTAATTTAAACTTTGTCATAATGTTTGAGGCTAAGATCAGTAATCACTTATTCTCTTTCTACCTTACCCTTTTCTTTTTATTATTTTTTAACCAGATCACTTTAGTTTATATTTCATTATAAATGTCCATTTATATTAGTCTATATATTAATCTTTGATCATAATTCAGTACTATTATCATAGATACATACACTTTGCAAAGATTGGGTCCATGGTGGCTCCCAACCATCAATTAATATAAATTTCATGGGATAGCTAAACATTGCTTTACTGCTATTTCACCATAGGAAACATAAGTTGCCAAAACCAACTACTCATAACTTGAATTCCTATAATTCTAAATTGAGAAGTGTTCTTTGAACACTAAGGACACCTTTGATACATTTATAGGCATCAACAGGTTCTTGTTAGTGCTAGAAGGAGGTCCCCTTTGTGAATTGGTTGAATATTTATTAATCTTAGTGTTTTTATCTAAGATTGGTGTTATCTTTTCAATTTTGTGTAATTATTTTCTTGTACGTATAAATATCATTGATCTTTGTGGTCTTTCACATCTCTTAGTGCTTATTTTAGACAAAGATCATAGTTCTTTGAAGTTTGATGCTTAATTTTGGTAAAGATGTCTTAATATATGAGAATCTATGGTAGTTGAGGTTAGAATAGATTGTTTTGATCAAATATTGGTATATTGTTCATAGATATAGGTTTATTTGAGATTAGACTTATAAATATAGACCATATTTTCATAATTGGACTCATTTTTGAGCTAGTTTAGTCAAAGGTCCATGCCCTTTACTATTTTTTATACAAATATTTACATAATTAGCTTAATATGAAGGTTTAATCCTTGTTATTTATAAATAATAACTTAACGAATCATATTTTAAATAGGATATTCAATCTTTAGGCTATAATTACCAAGGAGCTAAACAAGATCACATTCAAGGAAAATAGAACCTTTACCTGAGCTTGATGTCCATAGAATAGCTAGGTTAGATAAAGGTAAGTGTAGATGTTCCAAATATTTGACAATATCACCTGTTTAAGTTACCCCTACCTTTGACCTTCATCCAAGTATAACATTGTTGGGATATTATTTAATCAACATGTTAGGTGAGCTACATGATCTCCCATATAACCTTGAAAAATCCTTGCCAACATTTAGTCCAACTTGTATTATAATTGCTAAAGATCACATTAAATATTTCAATGTTGTTTTAAGGTTGATAAATGTCATACATGAATATGTATCATAAATATTTTACCCCTTTACTTTTAAAGATTCTACATGTGAATGGTTTCTTAATTTGCCTAAAAATTAGATTACTATCTGGGATGGTTTCACTAATGTTTTCATACACCAATTTGGCAAAATTGCTAGTCCATGTGCCATATACCACTAGTTCACCACCATCAGGAGGGATATAAGTGATCCCATAAATTCCTTTAATGATAGGTTATAAAAAATGTATAGTAATATGATAGACCCTTATAAAATTGATGAGGTTTTAGCTCTAGAAATCTATAAAGATGTAGTAGATCCTATGACTTTTGTATTTGTGAAAAGATCTCTTCTAACTATAACTTCATTAGCTAAGGATTATTATAAACACATTATCAATAATGATCAAATGCAAACCCAATGAAAAATGGACTACTCTATCCCAAATATCAATCCACATTTTCCCATTTTGAACATCTTCCCCAACAATAGTCAAAATGTTCTAGCCTTGAATCAACTCCCAAATATGAATCAACTACCTTTGAGTTATGTTATTCCAAATCAATATTTAAGATTCATGATTCATCATGTTGCTAATGGAACAAATTCAAATGATTAAAGGTATTTAGCACCAACTATTGGTACTAACAATAACTAGGTTCACAATTTTGAAAATCCTAAGAATGAGAATAAGTGTAATCTAAAAATGGTCTAAAAGTTAAGCACTAATTTAATTTAGTTGCAAAAACAAGTTGGCAACACTAAAGAGAGATCTAGTAATAAATTCTCATTCCAAAGGTTTACTATGCCTAATAATAGGTTTTAGAATGATAAATTTTATAATAATAATAATAATCAACCATATTCTAAAAAGAGGACTGTAGATATTAATCTCACTGATATTGCTTTGCCTAATTATTATAGGGTGCATTATACAACCAATCATGGTGTTATTGATTACATTGAGTTTTGTAAGTATTTTAAAGCTTTGCAAAAATATTTAGACACATTTGAAGTGGTCCCTAATAAGGATAGTGGTGCAAATACGTTAGGGTCCAAGCCTACTGATCAAACTTTCATGGTGGAGACATTTGATTTCCCTTTTCAAGAAAATAATGAAATTAATGATGTCCCTGAGTAATTCTAGGCCTTTTAACCATTATTAAAGAAGACTTATCCTTTGAGGAATAGAGAGTAGAGGTAGTCCTTGACTACCTTAATGCCTCTAGATATCTTTGAAACTCCTCTAGATACTTCTTCAAGTAATGATCCAGAACTGCCTAAAGGGAGTACTTCTAATCATAATGTTGTTGTTCTTAGTTTTTCAAATAAGACTAGATATATTATTGTTGAGGACATGCAAAAGTTAAAAGATAAAATCACATTAAATGAATTGATGTAGATCATAGAATAAAGGGACCTCTTTATAGAATCATTATCAAAAAAATATAACAAACCACCCAAAGCTAATAATGGCAATATGGCTATACACAAATCTAGGGTATAATATCCTCCTTTCCTTCTCATAGTCATGATGTTCGATAAGAATTTACACAAATAAGGATTATAGTGCATCTACAAATATCATGTCAGTAGGTATTTGTAAACAACTTGGATTGACACCTATTAAGTTTGATAGAGTTGTTACTTAATTACACAAATCTATAGTCAAAGTGACTGGGGAATTATTAAATGTCCATATGAAATTGGCCTTTGAGCCTAGAGTACATCAGTTTATTGATATCCAAGTTGTTGACATTCCTTATGTTTATGGGATATTGTTAAGAAAAGAATGGACCAAAGCTCTGAATGGCCACATGTCCATAGATTTTTCACATTTATGGCTACCATGGAAAGGAGTTTCAAACTAGATCAGGGTTGAAAGAGAGCCAAGAATGAAGGACATGATCACTAAGTATAATGTTGTCAATGAAAGGGTCAACATAATTGACTCAAACTTAGGGGTTTTCACTATAGATATTACAAAGGCATGTGATCCTAAGAGTACTCATGTTATGCATGAGCTATGAAAACTACATTTTGATGGTGTTAGGTGTAAGTCTAGGTTTGGGGTCAGTACTATTCTAACTAATCTAGCTTGTAAGAAATATCATGCATCTTATAGGATCTAGTTTTCATGCACTAATAACCTGCTTAAATATTAGGCCCTCATCTTAGGTTTGTAGTTTTATATCAAAATCAAAGTCAAGGAACTATTAGTCTATGGTGATTTAGAATAATAGACAACCAAGTAAAGAGTAAATATCAATGCAAAGTGTCATACCTTAAGAGGTATAAGTTTAGGGTTGGGATATAATTGAGTCTTTTGATGCCTTTAACATTTTCTCCATTATTAGAGATGAGAACAAAGATGTTGATGAGTTGGAATATACTGCATCCAACCTCATGCCTAACTAAGACTCACCCAACATTAGAGTTGTGTTGAAACCTTGTCCTTCGATCTAAGATAATGTGAATAATTTTTATTTATTTAGTGATGATCAATAAAACAAGAACTTCATTAATAATTCAAGAGAATTTTAGGCTTAGATCATTGATGAGACTGATCAAAATGCACTTAGGTAAGGAAAATTTGATGGCAAAGTCATTCAATTAAATGACAATAAGATTCCTAAAGACATGATTGCCTTAGAGAGGCTATTTGATCATGACAAACTAACTAAGGTTTATAATATTCCCAAAGTATGTTAGAACTACATTTTTGTTTATTTTTGACCCCAAGCTCAACTCCAACTACTTAACATTAGAAAAGCTTACACTAGTGTTGAGAATAAGAGAGCCAAAGTGTTGCTAATCATGCACAAGGATGGCATAGCTTGGTCCTATGATGACTTGAATATCTTTGATCCAAGAGTCATCACCCATATTATAGCCCTTAAAGAAAGTTCTAAACCCTTAAATTAAAATCAAAGACCTATAAACCCTATCTTAGAACCAATGATCTTCAAAGAGGTCAAGAGATTTATAGATGCTATAATTATGTTCCCCATTAGGTATTCTACTTGAGTGGCTAATTTGGTGCAAATCAAAAAGAAGAATGATGAGATTAGGATATTCATTGAATTTAAAAATTTGGATAAATAATCTAAAAAGGATAATTATCCTCTTCCCTCTCTTGACTAGATAATACAGATTATTTTAGGATCAACCATGATGTCTTCTCTTGATGATTTTTAGGTTATAACTAGGTGTTGGTTGACAAGGAAGATAGAATTAAGATAAATTTCACAACTAGATATGGAAATTTTGCCTACAAAATAATAATTTTTAGGTTAATAAATGCAAGAGCTACTTTTCAAAGGGCCATGGACCATGCCTTCCAAGGTATGATTGGTAAGTGTATCATTATATATATGGATGATCTAACTATTTTTTATAAAAGTAGGGAAGATCACTTTATCCATTTACAACAAGTATTTGAGAGATGTAAAAGGTATGGAATCTCCATCAAACCTAAGAAAAGCATATTTTGTGTTACTAAAATCAAATAATTAGGACATGTCATATATAAATATGGGATATCCATAGATCATAAAAGAGTGGAAGCTATATCTAAGATAAATCCTCTAAATAGTAGAAAATATTTAAAATCATTTTTTGGTAAGTTAAGCTTTGTAAGAAAGTTCATTTCTAGATTTGTAGAGATTGTCAAGTGATTGAATGACATGCTAAGGAAGGATTCCAAGGTCTCATGGAATGAATAATCTAAGAAGTTATTCAACGACATCAAAAAAGCAATTAGTCAAGCTTCAGTCTTAATAAGTCTTGACCTTTCAAAGGACTTTTATCTTTATTATTTTGCATTTGACCATACTATGGCTGTAGTTTTTAACTTAGAATGTTGATGGGTTTGATCATCTAATAGCTTTCATGAGTAATAACTTTAAGAATGTTGAATTGAACTATTCATTGATTAATAAAGAAGAATATGCATTAGCTAAGGTAGTGAAGAAATTTAGGCACTATATCCTTAGAAATAAGGTTCATGATATTCTACCTGACCCTACCACAAAGATCATATTGAGCTATAATGAGCTTGGATAATGTAGAGGTAAATATATGTTAGTTTTTCAAGAATAATACATAAATGAAAACTACAAATTCGACAAGGTGCCAAGGTCTAGTTCAAATGATTTATAACACTAGCCCCAAGCTAAGTATTATGTAAGTTGTTTAACAAATATTTCAAGATAGTGCGTGGTATGATTCCATTATTTATTTAATAATTAATGGTACTTGTCTTGTAGGACTAACCATAGGGAAAAAAGGGCCCTTAGGCTTAAGGTAACCCATTATTTAATCAAAGATGGGGTTTTATATAAAAATAAATTTGAATGGGTTTACCTAAGAAGTCTATCAAAATAAGAAGCTATCAAAATCATGAGCACCTTCCATGAGAAGTTAGGTAATGGGAACCAATTATAAGGACAACAATCCACAAGATCCTCAGAGCTAGCTACTATTGGATAACTATTTTCAAAAATGATCATGAGCATGTGATGGAATGCCACTCATGCCAAATATTTCACACCAAAGAACCAAAGGCAATAATGCCTTTACAACTAGTCATGGTTGATAAACCGTTTACACAATGGCAGTTGTAATTTTCAAAGGTAATCAACCCTAATTCATTAGAAGGTAAAAAGTATATCTTGATTGCCACAAATTATTACACAAGTTAGACTAAATTTTTAGCCACCAAATAATTCAAGACTGAAGAAGTGATTAATTTCTTAGAAAAGAACATATATAGTAGATTTGGAACTCCAGTCTCTTTGGTGTGTGATAATGGATCCATATTTATATCCATAAAAAAGATATAATGGGTGTATGATAATTTCATTTATATTAAGTTTTCATCCAAAAATTACCCTCGAAGAAATGGAGTATTTAAGTATACCAACAAGAACTTGATGAAATAAATCAATAAGTCTACTATACAAAAGCCTAAGACTTGGAATAAGCTTCTCAAGTATGCCCTATGGGTAGATAGGATAATGATCAAGCATGTCTTAGAGGAATCACCACTTATATTCGTGTATGGCCAAGATATTATCTTTCCTATCACTCTCAATATTCCCATGTATAAATTCATACAAGTGTGTATGAAATAAGGCCAAGAGATTGCAAATTAAATATTTCTAGACATCATCCAGATAGAAGATGCACAAGAAGAAGCCTTTGCTAATTTTAGCAGACATTAGACCATGGTAAAGAGGTGGGTTAATAAGAGATCAAAGACTAAGGTGTATAGATAAGGGGACTTAGTTCTCCTTTAGGACAAAGCATCTGAGCCTAATGGCAAACATGGAAAGTTCACACCATTGTGGATTGGCACCTATCAAATTGAATACATTCTTGGAGACAACACCTTTAGACTCAAATAATTACAAGGAGTAGAGTTTTCACATCCCACCAATGAGTAATACCTCAAGAATTACTTCTCTTCTACTCCCCCTAAGGCCTTTATGGAGTAAATCTATAAGATGTTTAGCCTTAGTATAGGTAGGATAGTTAGCTTGTTTTATTTTTTTCCTTCCCATCCCTTATATGTTCATAAACATGTATATATCTATTTTTTTCCTTTTGTTTCTTTGTTTTTTATTTTATATTGTGTGTTTGATATTTTTGCCTTATTCCTTACTTCTAATAATTCCTTTTGGACAACCCTGAGATCAAAGCTTATTTAGTTTTCTTGAAACTCCAAAAATTCAAAAATTTTGGTATGAACCCAATACATAAGCTAACCATGGGTTTGAAATGTGAGCCTAAAATTGTGATTTAAAAAAACTAGTAAAGACTAATGGAAGAGGCCAATTCTTCCATGATAGATTGAACATTGTCTTGACCAAAACTTTTTTTTAATAATATTTTCACTTTTAGGATGAAATATTAATCTATTGAGACACAGTCATGCTTGCACTTAATAAACATCCTTGATTGAGACAATGTTTTAGCAATGGGTGATTTTTTAAGGATAAAAAACTTGACGAAATCCTTAAACCTTGCAGCCATAGTTCCCAACCTTATTGAAAGCTTAAAAGATCCAAAAATACAAAAATAACATTTCAATGCAAAATCAAAATCTTTTCAGGCAAAGGTGATTATGTTAATCTCCATCGAGGATATAAATGTCTAGTTGGTAGTGGAACAATGCCATGAGTGGATCCAAAGGCATCTCTATTAAGGATATAGATGCCTAGCTAGTAGTAGATTAATGAACAAGCCTTCCCTAAACTAGAAGCATCATTCTTAATGAATATCTAAACATGCTCGAAGTTAGTGTTAATGATTAAAGATATGAAACCTAGAAGTTGTCTCATAAATCCCATGGCAAATAGTAAGTGGAATAAAAGAACACTCATAACATGGCTATGTCTTGATGTTTGACCCTAACTTTTCAATTTCAATATTTCTTTCAATCATAAATTAATATGGATAATGGTATCGATCAAGTGGAGTGGATGACTTAATTATTTGTCTAAACTATAGTTTCTAAGTTATAAACAAATTTCTATGTTTCCTCCAGAAGTCACCATTTGTTGAGGTCAACATAACCCCCATTTTTGAAAATTGGGGCCCTTGAGATACTTTGAAACCTAAACACTAAAAAATCAATGTGATTAAATCATTGTTAGAATTTGAAGATCATTCAATTTGATAAATTTATCTTACTAGTGTATGATTTTCTTTGATCTTGTCTAAAGTTGATAATAATTAGTGTTTATGTCTGATAGTTACAAGTTTCATGGAGCCCTTATGAAGAGATCATGCATAAAATTTATAGATTGACTATATTCAAGTTTTTACTAGAATTTTATTTATGAAAATTTGAATCTAAATCCATGTTCATAAAGCTCTCCTCCAAAAACCCTTGAATAAGTCCTTGGTTCAAATTTGAATTTGGTGGGAGCATTTGGCTAGAATATTTTAAATTATCACTTAAGCCTAATTTTATGCTAAGGCTTAGTCATGTTTTGAAACATGACCAAACCCTATCCTAAATTAATGCTTGGTCCCTTTTCATTATTTTCCCCCTTTTTCTTTTATTTTTAAGTGAGCCTAACATTTGTGATTGGTAGGATCCTTTTAATTTTCTAGTATGGTTTGCTTTATAACCTATTTATCCTAAAGACCTAATGTTAAGGACTTATTCATGTTTATTAACATGAATGAGACACGAGTCTTAATTTTTTATCCTAAGTTTTATTTATAACCAATTCCTAACTTAAATACCTCACTTATCTATAGATCTGATGGCCTACACTCCATCACGAGTGGATAATCCAATGGAGAAAGGAAAACTTGATGAACCTGAGTATTTGGTCCTTTAGACCAATCATGTATGAGCATCTAGATGATGGCTTTCACCTCATTAGGACTAAGGATCTAATAGAGTGAATGCAACGATGAAAAGTCAAAAGGCCCAAGAAGCCCTATAGAGATTCCATGTGACACTCCTATATTTGAGACTTGATAACAAAGGTCCCACATATTAAAAAGAACAAATCATGTACAAGTTCCTAGACCAAGATAAATGGTTCATGGCCACTTACCCAAAATGGATCTAATAAAGTGAAGCTAATATTAAAATGTCAAATCCTAGAGGAAGTCTTTTGAGGATGACAAGTTCCATCATCTCGAGGACTTAGGCAAAGATCAATGACCCATGTGTCTTCCTCAAATTTCAAAAAGTTCAAAGGTTATAAGACCCATAAATACACCATGTGGTGCTCTCATAATCATTATGACCGAATAAACTAATAGCATGCATTTACTAGGATTATAATGGGATAGCTCTTTTTCATCACACCTATTCATCGAGTAGATTAAATTGAATCCAAGATCATTAGAATACAGGAACTTAACAAGATTAAAATTGATGATAATGTGACCATAATTTGACATCCATGACACCATCATTAACGTTCATGAAAATCATCAACTTTAATACCATCAAAATTAAAAAAATTAATGAGCTTAAATTTGACATTCTCACAAATGTCATTTGATGTCTGTGAAGCTATCATTGACATCCACAAGGTCATAAAATTCAAGCTCTTTGAACATTTTACTTAGACAAATGAGACATGTTTTATGTCATTTGAGGAGTCATTTGATATTATGTTTGAAAACTTAGTATAAAATATCTTAACCTAAGTCTAAAAAATGTGTATTAACATAAAATAAGCTTAGCTTAAAATATTTTAACTTAAGTCCTTTTTTATAGACATGCACTAATTAAATTCATTGCATATCATAGCATCAATGAATCATGCATCATTGATCCCAAATGATCTAACATCATGATATCACTGATGACTATTCAATAGTTCTACGAGAGCCTATGGTCTCAACATGTGGTAGATATGCATTCAATATGTGACTAATGTAGGATACGAAGCTCAAAAATTCCATGGGAATTCAAAGTGGCTTAACCATGAGGATTGATGTAAAGATGGTGAATGACATACAAGGGCTTGAATCATGATCAATGGCACATGTTGATCCTTAGATCTTGATCAAATGATGTGAAGTAAAAGTCAAATTTTAAATAACAATGGCTAGTGATTTAAAGGTTTTTATGAAAAATGCAATGAAAATTGATAGATAGATTCCAAATAAGCACCACTCAATCATAAAATGACAAAATTAAGGTCTTGTGTGATTAAAAATGAAAATGTATAAAGAAAGAGGTCAAAATCAAATCTAAGGTTAAGCCATTGAAATTAAATCTGTAGGAGAGCCCTAAACTTGCATAAATCCATTAATTTGATCTTAGATTGATCATAGTTGAGATAAAAGAGACTCTAATTTCAATTTGAGCACAAAATAATTAACTTAGAGACCATTTAGAACACAATAGTAATCAATTTGCAAAGTTTATTATCATATTTGCCTCTAGGTCAATTTAGTTTAGAAATTCAAATGTATTGTAGAATCTTGTAGAAAAAGGATAGTTGTCCTTACTTTTTATACATTTGTATCTTATGATTTGTTGATATACTACCTTGTCCTACTATAAAATATAGTACTACCATTTTGTAAAGGGGGAGAATTTTGAGTAAAAATTGTATACTTTGAGCAATAAATACAATCAAGGAATTCTAAAAGGATTGTCCAAGTTTATTCGTGTCAATTTTTACATGGATTTTCTCTCAATTTCTAGTCTTAAGTCTTAAATTTGAATAGCTTCTATGAATTTAGAGTTGCATATTTGATTACAGGGTTGCTAATTTGTGCTTAAACTAAATTAGTTAAATGATCTTGAATTTTCATCATTTTATTTGTTTTGCATTAAAATGTGTAATTATTATTTTAATGTGGTAGTAAATCTTTAAAGTAAATTCAATTCTTAATTGTACTTGTTTATATCATCCTTAGAGGTTTGCCTAGTGTGTAGTGAGATCTGAGTTTATGCTATTTTTCACTATATATTGGTTAAATGTATAATCAGTTGTAATTAAAACTTTGTCATAATGTTTGAGGCTAAAATCAGTATTCACTTATTGTCTTTATACCTTACCCTTATCTTTTTCTTTTTTTTAACTAGATTACTTTAGTTTAGATTTCATTATAAATTTCCATTTATATTGGTCTTTAGTTTAATATCTAATCATAATTAACTACTATTATCATATATACTTATACTTTGTAAATATTTGGTTTGTGGTCACTCCCAATCATCAATTAATATAAATTTTGTGGGATAGTTAAACATTACTCTACCATTATTTCACCATTGGTAATATAAGTGGCCAAAACCTACTACTCATGCTATAAATTCTTGGAATTATAAATGATAAGTGTTATTTTAACATTAAGGACACTTGTGATACATTTAAATTCATCAACACAACCTTAATAAAGATAAAGGATTAGACATTGGGTGATCATGGAAACTAATTATTAATTAGTTCAAAAATCAGGGTAATGTTGTGGGTTAGTGAGACATGTTTTCTTGAAAATTTTATTTATTTATAATACTTTATTGGGTAAATTGGTATTATTACTTGAGTAAGTTAACCACCTCCTTGATTAAATGCTTCTCTTGAGTTATTCACTATCTATGGAGATGGCCTTTATTTTTTCAAGTGATTCAACTTAGTTTTTCTTTCCTAAGGATGGACACATATATGGTTTCTAAAACATTAGTTCCAAATAATCTTGACATGATGAATCCAAAAATATCCTTTTCAACGTCACATCATAATGTAAATATACAAAACATTATGTGTTATCATCTTCACCTAAAATGTGGGTTTATTATAAAGCATAATATAATAATACCTTATAATCAATATACTATTATTTAGCATGAATGGAATCTTAATATTTATTTCATTGAATTATTTGTCATCAATACATTTAGAATGAAATTAATGAGAAAGAGAAACATTAGGTATCCAAGAAAAACCTTGAATTATTTATTTCATGGAATTATTTTTCATTAATAAATTTATCATAATTGTCATTATCTCTATTTCATGGAATCTTTAAAAATTACGTGAATTTATTTCATTGTCATCACGTTCGACCGAAATTGGGTTTGGATAAATTTTAACCTTGAGTCATCCAAACTTGTTTTGTTAGGTTGGGAGGATTTTTTATTATTTTATTCAATTTTAAAACATGTTTTAATGAGGGGCCAAAATAATATTTGAGATTGTTTTGATGAATGGTTAAACTTTTTTGGTGAAGTTAAAATTAATGCTTTGATTACTAGAAAAAACCCTAATCCGAAGAAAAACTCCAACCCTATTTATGATGTTTGAGATTTTTATGGGAAAGGATAAAAATGCTAGTAGGTAAACAATATTGATGTGAAGAACACATTAAATAGTTATTGAGCCATTGATAAAAAATCAAATACATTGCATGGCTATTTTATTTTTCACGTACATTAGAGATACATAAGATGAAAGGATGTTATTATTAACAATATTTTCATATATACTTTTTATTAACCTAAAAAATACCAAAATATTCTAAATTAAAATACTAAGTTATGCTAAATATATAATGTAAACATAAAATAATAGTTTGATTGCATAAACTCTATGAAGAGATAATCTTTGGTGAAAACATGTAGGGATAAGATTAGGATCTAGTCATCATATTTTATTAATATTTTTTATGAATGATTGAACACATGTATTAGCATTGAGACACTTTGATTGATGCACATGTCTTGATCCCAGTGGTTTTATTAAATAATAAATATTCATTGTATTTGGAGTTACCACTTAGAGCTTTCTATGTTTTTTCTTCCCTTTCTTTGGATGTGTTTTATTTACATGCACAAGATGTTGATGAATATTTTTAGATCAAAATCCTATCTCTTACCTTAGGTGTTTGTACTTTGCCAAAAATGGGTTAATTAGCTCACAATATTGAGTTGACCTCAATGATCCCTCTCTCAATTAGCATCTCCTACATAGTCAATACTCCAAGGAGGGCCTCAGACATATGTATTTCTCCCTTATGTGTTGTCTTGTGTGTGTACAAGGGTGAAATATATTATATACAAGGGAACTAAATGATCTATCTTATAACTTAAAAAATAGTACACATGGTATATTATTTGATTTTTTTAGACTTGTAACATGATTGATCCTATGACCAATATTATAATAGGTAATAATGGGGTAGTATAACTCAATTTCACAATTGATTGAGTGATCTTCAATAGGTGTTTGCTTTATATTTTATATAAGAATAATGAATAACCTTAGATTTTTATTTATACCATAGAATTTGGAAATATATCATGGAAAGGTTAAATAAAAAAAGGGCTAACCCATAGGATTCAAAAGATTTGAAAATTAGATGAATTTTTACTACTGGATAATTGATAATTATCAATTATCAATTATCCAGTGGTAAAAATTCATCTAATTTTCAAATCTTTTGAATCTATGTGGGATGAAAGTGTCTATTAGGATAATAATTTTATAAGGATCTGAAAATAATAGTGAAGTATATATATTATATTTTAGGTTTTCTTTATAATGCATGAGATCAAGGTCATCATAAATGATAGAGTAAGACCATAATATAATAAATTAGTCATAACAAAATGGTGATTGTGAGACTTTTGGTAATATGAAGGTCTATAAGTAAAGGGTAGAGCATTAATATGTATTTTTTAATTATACAAGAATGATATTCTATTTACATAATATTTTAGTATCTACACCTCATTTAAATCTTGTAATGCATAAGGATGAAATTTTTAGTTTGAAGGCAACAAATGTGTACCTAGGTGTTTACAACACACCCTAACTTTAATTGAGCCACTTTGAGAGTTTTTTTGGTTTTTTAATTTTAACCAAGAGCATGTTATAGTATAAATTAGTGCATGTAATCTAAAATTTATTATAGCTAAAATACTTGAAAAGAAAGAGATCAAGGAAGGGGTAAACATGTGCACTAATGCAACCATGTTGCCCCTTGGTACTTTCACTTGGTAAATATGTTTCCCTATGAAGCAATTAAGTTAAGAGAGTTTCAAAGCTAAATCTTGGAGATTAAAAGTGGGAGATTGGAATTTAATTATACCCCAAAAATGATGAAAGTGTGAATTGTGACATGGCTATTAAGACATTGAATCTCAATCATACAATGTAAATGATAGTAATATAAAATCCAATTTAAGTGGTATAAAAAAATCAACCTATAAAATGAAAGTAGTTTTAGGCCATTAAGGGCATTGAATATTGACCACACTACTCAAGGGATCTATTTACTATAGATATATAATGGCTCAAAATAATGATTCGTGGTGAAAATTATTGTTCTTGGTAAAGTATTGGTGCTTCTTGGTCAATAAGTTTGAATAATTATTTGAAATTTTTGGTTAAATTGCATGGAATATGTACCTATAAATGTGTCTCAAGGTATATTATATATCAAAATGTAACCTTTTATCTATAAATATGTATAATATCTATCATAAATATAAAAAATGTCCTAAATCTATAAAAAAAATAGTGTGTTATGTATAGGAGTCTAACCTAAGTGCATATATGAATCACATAAACCATAATGAAACTCATTTAATTTTATATTTTACAAGTATGGAGGTAATGTATCTATGACATTTCCACACTAATATTACTCCCCCTGGTAGATTAGGGGAGTGATATTTGGTAGACCTTACCTCAAAAGGATAAGATAACCATAAAATCTATGTATGAATCATGTAGCATATAAGAGTAGCATGTATAAGTAGATATATTAGTGAAGATCACAATATGTGATCTTAAAAATACTTAATATTCATGATATATATCATGAAAACATATTAAAAAATATCACTACAAGATCAACAAATAATCAATCATACACATAATAACACTCAATGTCACACAAAAGGGGTCTAAGGATACCATAAACAAAGGGCATATTCAAATGTTAAATGATTAAGTGAATTGCATATTTATATGTATAATTATAAAAATAAAGAAACATATAGTGAAACATGGGCCAATAAGAAAGTAACATATTCAAATGTTCCACAAGTAATAAAAAGACACTCAAAGAAGTGACAATGTGTAGTATAAGTAACGAGAATAAGCATATCATACTAGTCCTTGCATATATGTGTTATAAATAAATGTCATGTAACATTATACATCAAGTACATGAAAAAATTTAATTATGAGTATATTCACGTGTAATAATTAGTATATAAGGTCAATATGATAACGTAAAGGTAACATGACTATATGTGTGCAAAGAGCAGCTGAGAAGGAAAAAAATCAAATTTATGATTTAGAGTTGGAGTGTGTAAATTAATAACTAGTTTTAAGAAACATAATTTCCCCAGTAGGAGATGGGGATAAAGGATATAAGGATGTTATTAGTATTGGTACAGTTGATCAAGTTCCTAACATGACCTAATGAGATTTAGATAAAACCTCCCCACTAAAACTATCATGGGTAGACTAAATAATGGGAAAGAGACCCATAGATCAGGATATATTTGATTATTACACAAATCTTATCATAAAAAATAATGAATTTTTCATCCACATCCTAGACACCATCATCAAATAATATTACACAAAGTTTTCCAACACCATCCTAGCCAAATTTAATGTCTTTTGACTCAATATTGAATCACTACAAATTTGGAAAAATAAAAGGTAAAGACCTAAGGGTCAACTGGAGGTAGTCTTCATGGCAAATATTTACTTCCTCATCAATTTCAATAATCAAGAATATTATTTTATAGTTCTCACTAATTGACCTTGGTTCATGGGTAAATCAAATATGAGTACTAGGAAATGGAAAGTGGGAGCCAATCTCATTATTTATGCCCTTGATGATATCCCCATGTGGGTGATGATCCCAAAGATACCCCTTGAATTATGGGAACTATAGGTAATCATTGGCATTTCTAAATAATTAAGACAAATGATTGCTATTGACCTAGTCCCTAGATCGAAGAGGAGAATGATGGTAACATGTTTTCATGTGTTTATCCCCATAGAAAATCCTCTTTTACACAAAATCACAATTAAATCCAAGTATGTTGAGTGGTCCCAACCCATCAGGTATGAAAATTCTACTTTGATTTTTTTAAATGCAATATTTAGAGTTATACAACAAAGGATTATCCTTTATCCTAGACCCCTCTAATCTTGAAACTAGTCTAGACTAAGAAACCCCCTCCTCTCAACCACCTATTTCTCTATCCAAAGGGCACACAATACCTACCCTAGATGCATAACCCATCATAGATACACTTCTAACCTTGTATAACCCATCACACCACTTTTAATCCATATTTTAGGTTTAAACTCCAAAAACCACCATCCTTTGACTTACCGATACAACATTATTGCCTTAATGGAAAGGTGGAGGACATCCCTACTAACCCTAGAGACATGTACAAAGACTCATAAAATATATTACTAGTTAAACCTATCCCCCTTTACAACTCATTGATTTATTATAACAAGGGTAAACTTGAATTCACAAACCCTAGTGTCATAAATAGTGGTTGTCTAGAACATAGTACTTATCTCAATCTCAATCACTCCCCCTCATGAAATTTGGAGAATGGATTTTGATCAGCCAACCTATCACCTCCAAGGGGGGTCTTTTATCTCCAGTCCCTAAATACATAGAAAGAAAGGAAATAATTAAATAACTAGGATAATTATCTACTTCCTCTATACCAATAATTGTTAATAAGATAGACGACGATCAATGTACATCAATTAAATTGTAAAAGGTAATAAATAAAACTGAGGTGGTGGAAGCACAAAGATTTTTAGGGAAAGTGTGTAACCTCTCATCGAGAGAAAAGGAGACTATAAATGAAATAGAAAAAAGGGAACCATAAAACCCTTAAGGGAAATTTTACAAAATTAAAAAAAATGAAATTTATTTCATGGAATATAAGGGGGTTGAATAGCCTTAGTAAATAGGTTGGTCAAGAGAATGAGTAAGAAACACAACCCTCTTATAGTTATGTTATAAGAAACAAAAATGTCCAAGACTACTCTTAATAATTGCAATTATAAGTTATGGTTTAAATTTATCTACATAAGTGAGAGATACTCTAGGTATTCGTTAAGATTAGTGGTTCTCTAGAATGCCTAGTGGATTGATGGAAAATTAATGACTAGTATTAATAACCACATAGTTATCCTCTTCAAAGATAAAAATAGTAAGGAAGAGTGGATCCGATGCAACATCTATACTTCTAACACCAAGAAAAAGTAGAAAAAACTTTGGGAAGAATTGTTAATTTTCAATTATCTTTAAGAAAACTAGAAATGGGTCATAGTGCAATATTTAAACTCACCCTTAAACCCAATATAAAATAAATGAAGGATATAATAAATGAGGGATATAAAGTTTCACCAAAAATATGGTTGACATATACAACTTCATTGTTAGAGCCGGTGTAGTGGATATTGACCTCAAAGGAACCCCTTCACCTAGATTAATAGAAGTATGGGTGAGTACCTCATTTAGGAAAGGGTAGAATGGTTTCTAATTTCCATAAACTAGGATCTACATTTATCCAACTCTGTCTCATCCCTGCCTATAATCAAGTTGAATCAAAACCCAATCATATTTAAAGGAGAAAGGATTTCTAAACCAAAAAATATGCCTTTTAGATTTGATAGCATGTAGCTTCAATACATGGGCCTTAAAATATAGATTAAATATTTGGTGGATTTAACTCATCAAATTCAAAAACATGTTCATCCTTTATAGAAAAAATCAATCATATTAAATCCAAACTAAAAGTAGAGAATAAATAATTGTTTGGGAATATCTTCATCTAGAAGAATGCCATAGTGGAAGAGCTATGTAACCTTGAGGAAAAAATGGAAATCCATGGATTAGATAAAAAAATTAGCCAATTATGATAAGTGAATTCTAAGTTCCTACCATAACTTATAGGTTGAAGAGGAATCATTCTAGAATTAAAAGTCCAGATGCACTTGGTTGAAGGAAGGAGACATGAATAGAAAATTCTTCCACCAAACAACCTCTAGAAATAAATACTCTAATAGAATTTCAAAAAATTTCCTTGAATATGGAACTAAAATGAGATATGAATAAGTTATCAATTAATATATCATTATAGACTTTAAGAGTTTGAAAAATGAAATAGGCTTGGCTAACTTTAAGATGGAGGCAAGTCTTATACTATAACAATCCCATTGGGTTAGACAAAGATGTATGTGAATGTTTTTCTTAAACACATATAACAAAATTTATTACACCATAATAATATATAGATACCAAAGAAATACTTAAGGTGATAATACTAACAAACATAATACATCACATAATACTAATCTCTAATATCATGATAGTACATGTCATGAAGTGAATATAAAAGGTAATCACATTAACTCAACTACAACTAAAATAAGTCTACATCCACAACTATAAAACTAAAATAATAAGTAATTACAAATTCTAATGACAATATTCAATGATAATTACAATACAATATGTTACAACATACATATAAGATACACGGCTCTCTCAAAGCATAGTTCCCAAACTCAAGTATCTATGGCAATATTAAGTGTCATCTAAATAAGTAGTAATGTTGTGGGGAGGGTGAGCATTATCTAAGAAATTTTTTACACCAACCATTTACAAATGATCCCCCATACTAATCCCATTATTAAATGGACCTCCCTTCATGAATGAGTAGATAGTGATGGGGTGGGAATCTAGAGAGACAAGAAAGTACCTTTATGTTAGATGATTTATAAACTAAACATGAAGTATATCATAGAAAACTATTCTATTTCAAGATATCTCAAAAAAATATAAACCATACTCATGAAATAATAATGTCTCACTAAACATACTTTGGCCCAAAATTTTACAAATAATAAATAATAATGATCTAGATCAATCAAATTCATACACACCACTTGATCAAACTACCTTCATCTATCAAAGTGATACTAGTAAGCTAGTGAAGTCCATATCACTCCTTACTCCAAATCATATGTGTAGATTGGTTAAATACAATTCAACCATAAGATTTATTTAATTTACATCCTACTAGCAAATAAAATCATATCAACTGCTAAACATATGAGTAGCCAAATCATACATTTATTCCATCAAATGTATGAATAAATCTTACATTATTTTCTATCTCACACTATAAATAATTACTACAATTTATACTATCTAGGTAAATACATATTTAACTGTAGATTTTTAGTAAAACAATTAGTTTCCAAACATACTACACCTTATGATAACCAATATTACCATAGTCTTTTATTCTAAGTCATAACTACTAGTTTTATCCTAACAAACATAAAGTAGCCATAAATACATAGAAACACAACTTATATTCAAGAAACTCTACATAACAAACAAGTCACAATTTCTTAAAACACAAAATATACTATCATAGCATGCGCTAAACTTTCCAATATATATGCATGCATACATATAGTCTACTAACTATTATAATCATATTATTCTTAATAATATCTAGTCCGCATACATATAAATAATTAAATGTAGATATGAGTCTAGGCATAACAATTATCATATATACTCTATGGGTATAACATATGTTTATATGGGATTACTCTATGATATCCCATACTATCATAATTCCTCAAAAATATGATAACACATAACCAAACTTAAAATTTCAAGAATCAAATGACCCACTTAGTAATAATTATGTATGTACTGAATTATACACTTAGGTATACCCTACTTTTTAACCTACATACTAGCATACCAAAGCAACATAAATTCTAAGCATGAATCAAGATGCATCATTATATGTTATCTATAACCAAGTAATTATATATTTTAACCCTCATATAACATGTACTATGTACACAGGTATTTGATATGGAATACATATATTAATAGTCAATCAATCATTTATAGAGAAACCAAGAACATATTAACCCATTATAATAGTAATTTAAATATCTCATTAGATTTATAGGAAACTATTTTCCAAAGGTTATGGTTCTGATCCCTCAGACATATGATGATTAAAAAAATCTATACTTCTAGCTATAAGTCTAGGCTTATGACCCAACTCAATCATTTATATCTAGTATTATGTTTGGATACAAAAATTCATATGAATATATAATTTCTATATATATACCCCAGTACATATTAATTATATTTTCACTATGTATTACAAACAAGTATTTATCAACATAGTAATATTATAATGTCGAACAATCATCTCAAATTTTCATTATAGTATGCATGTGTATATCCCTTGCCCCATTAGCTACTACCTATATTTTACAGATAGGCTGAAGTGAAATCACCCATAATATCTAGAGTTCCACTATATATATATATATATGAACTTGGTTCACCATATTATTAACTATTCAAGAGACATCTGTTATCAAATTAACTAATAAAAATGGAAATACATTCCTCTTATAATCCATTTCCAGTACCACTTAAATACCCTAGCATAGATTAAGCCTTAGACATGTAATATGTCAACATTATTTTTATACTCTCATAATCTTCTATGATAACAAAAATATGTTTCTAAACTTATATTTTATGTATGTGATAATTAATATTCCACTATCTACTCCCTAGGATAATTAGAAAACTTCATTATCTAAATCACCATTCATGTTTGTTATCAATACTATGAATTTGGTCAACCTAAAAACTAAATCACATTTATTATGAATTTGAAATAAGATAGAATATATGCATTTCTATGGTGAATTGTAATTATATTAATATATATACATTTAATATCTTTATACTAGGTAATAAATGCTTATTCATAGTCATAACTATTACTTGCATGTAACACATACACTTTCAAGTAATAAACATTTAACAACCACATGTTAATGCATATATTTTGTATACATGTTTTTTTCTTTTTTTATTATTCCCTGTATGTTTATTTTCTTGAATGAATCACTATTTTCTAATGGATATACTCCCTAGAGGCCAAGTAATAACTATTTTTATTGTATGCATACATTATTTTATAACATTTACATATACACATATGTATTTAATAACTAATATGCATATTATGTTACATGAAATTATTTTGACACAATCCTTATAGATCTTAGAGAAATTATTTTTATCGTGCTAAAATGGTTTTCCTTATTTAAGCATGTCAGCCTCGGATATTAATCGACTAGCTTTATAATTCTATGGATTGTCAATAGTCACTAGACCTACTAATTTACAGTAACTCTTATAAAAAAAACCAAAGGGATAATTATTGCATTTACCAAAATTATAGTCAAGAGGTAGACATTTGTGACCTGTATAAGTGTGGCATAGTTTGTAAAATAAATATAATGATCTGAATGGGTTAGAAGAATAAAGAGAAATGATTTTATATGTAACATGCCTACTAAATTATATGGATTCAACATTATGTATTCAATATATATAATGATCTATACCCAAAAAACAAAGTATCAATCAATTTGCATTGATGTGGAATTAAATATCCAAGTTTTTATATATTTGATAATTATATATTCAAAACTAGTGATGCCATATGTCAGAAAAACCACAGTGACCAGTTAATAGACAAATTTATAATATATTTATGCTCTAATATTCAAAAAATATTGTTTGTTAATTTTAGTGACCTAACTACACAAAATCAATAAATATTTTTACAAAATATAAAGTGCTACAACTTCAATTTTTTATAAAGCCTAGTGATGCTATAATATATACCACAAACAAAAATGATTATATCAACTAAGTTTTTAGCATACATAGTTATACATGTTAGGCCCTCATATTTATACATAGATGACTATTTAATTATTGGTGATACCCTTATTATATTCAAGCTAAAAGTATATAATACTGTGACTCAACATTATAGATATCAATTTAAATATTGACTTTTATCTATTTCCCATATTCATGCTATTATCAGCATAATTAAATATGAATCACCCTATAGTTTGATTGGATTTGGATGTAGAAACAATGAAAACTCTCTATAGATTAAAATATTATTGATTGGAATAATATTCATAGGTTGGATTAATATTTTGACCCACCCAATCTTATAGTTCACCACTGATGTATCTAGTTTTATTTTTATATACCTAACCCCATAAGTATCTATTAAAATGATTATATACAATTATGTTTCATATACAGGGATGAGTAATATTCAAGATACTGATTAATCAAACTTAATGTTTCATATATTATTGAAATCTAGCAATTTATATATTATTCACACTTAGTAATTTATTTCTATTTTTAAATAGGTTTTCAAACCAAAACAGGCCCCCTATTTACTTTTCTTAGCTATTTCATAAATCAGCATATTTATTGAAGTACATTACTTGATAATTGCTTGTTGAAAAACTATATGTTCTCCCTAAGTAGTGATATGTTCTTCCCCTTCTAATATTTTTTTTCTCAAATACATGAGATACTTTTTTTAATAACTTTCCTACATGAAATAATCACATTTTTTTAAAAAATATCCCTTGTTATTTTTCTTTTTAATTATTTTTAATATCTTTTATTCTTTCTAGATTTTCTTATTTTTCCACTTCAATGGGATTTTATTATTATTTACCCAATACTTTTATTTTATTCCCTTTTTCTACTTTTATTTTTTATTTTTTAGAGCATATTTTTTTATTATTATTAATAATTAGTATATATTACTAATTAAATTAACATGTGTAAAATGGTTTGATGATTAATTTTATAGACTAATAACCCAAATTTAGTCAATTTAAGAAAACCTCTAATAATCACTTCAATCTAGATAATATAAGGAAAATGGTAACACTAACAATTCAAGTATGCATCTAATCGTGTGTTAGTTATTTGTGATGTGTGTAGGATACCAACTAATTTATTTGTCATCATGTGATATCTCAATCTATGTCACCCTATTTGATGATGTTCTCCCTCTGGCATGCTTTGAAGGATGATTTCTCTTCAATCCACCTCATAAAAAAATAGTTAGTTAGACCATAATAGTCATGATATGCATTCATCTTAAAATATAACTAAAATAACAAATCAATATGATCATAAAGTAAACATATAATTACAACTAACTCATAGCATTTTCATCATGTAACCTAGTCAATATCATATTACCATAAATCAATATATTTCTAAGCTTAGTTAAAAATATCAAAATTGAAATTTACCATCTATAGCTATCTATGGATAATCTAGCAAGTTTGCCTAATGTGGAGTGAGGATGTAACATCCTTCCCCCTAAATCTAGTCATCATCCTTGATGACTCTTATTCAATCATAGGTTATGATCAAAATCATTTGTCTAGTAAAGGAAAAACATGATTTACAGCTTCAAATTAAATAGTAAATGGAAAATTACCTATAAATCTCACCATAGTTCCTTCAAGTTGCACTATTCCTAGAGTATTTGTCCCACAAGACCCTACTCTATGACATTTTTCAATTTTGCAATCATTTTTTTTGAGTACTACTTACTCTGATTAGTTATATCATGACCACCATGGTGTTGAGAGCCATCAATATAGGCCTACACACTATATTAATAACCACTTCTATAACCTTGAAGGGTCCCACACATCTTATTAAAAGTTTCACTAACTTCCCAAGAACACATAAGATCATCATACAAGCCAAAATAAATGACTAGAAAGAGTCACAAAAAATATTCTAGCCCTCAACACATCTCTTTACCCTAGAGAGTGTTTTTGTTATTCTAGAGAAAAGTAATTTAGGGAACCTAGCAATAATAATGTGTCTAAGTTAATACTATCACTACTTGACATAGCTTCTGATATGTATAAAATGTCAATATTATCACTACTATATGGAGCCAATGACAAACATGACAGTGAATAGGAACTATAAATATTACATTTCTAATTCATAAAGAATCATGGAATACCCATCTATAGTATACATGTGTATGGCCATATGACTTAATTTCACAAGTCCATCTCTCAAATCTTAGATTAGACAAGTCCTTATGTCAGATCAAATTTGGTATCAACTGAGTCAATGTGAAGCTAGGTAGGATACTATCCTATCTCTTAGAACTCATGTTCTTAATTTGTCATTCTTCCCTTAGGTCTCCATGACCTAGTGATTTTTAGAAAGTGCACAATGTTTAATGAAACCTATTTTTATGCTAACAGATAATAGAAAACAATAATATGAGATAAATAATTCTATATGTATCAACATACATAAAAGATAAATATCATACAATTAATATATAATTATATTAAATTGCCACTAGTCAACATATCTAGTATCATCTTTTTAAGCTTAAAGTATAGTGTTATATTCATAGTTAAGAGAAAATAATGTTAAAATTAGAATAACATATTAAGGTCAAGGATCATCTCATCCTTACAACATTATAAGGGAACAAGTGAGACAATATCTCCTTACTTGCTCTATTATAATTAAACCAATTAAAATTTTATCTCAACCCTTAGATTGACAAGATGTTTCATACATCCTATACCCTACTAGCTTTTAATGAAAGGTACGAAAATAATACTTTAAATCAACATGCTTAAATAAAAAGAGAACAATATCAATATAATCAAGGGTGTATAATATCATACTAATTATGACAAACTTATAATTGTTAATATTTAATTTAAGGTTTGCCACCCCACATGCTCTTAAAATAACAAGTTATATAAAGTAGTGACTATAAGGATTCGCAAGTAAAAAGTAGAGAAATATCATCTCAAAAACTCCTACATACCCTCACAAGGTAAAAGAAAACAACAGAACTTAATGTTGTCAAATCACTACCTACTTACCAGATCTATAAGTATAATTTCATAATATATTTCCACATTTGGGAGAAATAAAATACTAATCACAAAGGTGTATCAATCAATCAAAATTCTTAAACAAACTCCTAACACATAATAATTATTCATCAAAATAATAACACTATATTGTAAGAAAATTCCCACTAGACTAGGTGTTACAAGAACTAAAATTGGTCTTTTAAGATTTTCCATCCTAGGATTAGTGAAAATAAGACATAGATATATATTAAGTGAGAAGCATACTATGCTTATAAACACTCACAACATGAAAAAAAATTGTGATGGTGAATTGATTACCAAGAATTATGTAATCACACTCGAGGTGTTTGATTTAAGTGATCAAACTACGATATACATATCTTGTTCATAATTCATGAACTACATTATATACTCATTTACTCAATCCTCTTATACAACTATCACCATTAGAAAATTTAATACACCAACCCTATATTAGTTCTAAGAGGATACAAGATTTCATAACGATGCACACTTGGTATACCATAAACATTAATGAATGTCATATACTTACAAAAGTCACTAATCCATATTGGAGGATCTACCCAGTCTCAAAATTCTAGTCATGGTTTAACATGGTTCTACATTGAAGCACCATAAAATCCAAAATAATAGTTCAATACTTAATTTTTGTAGGTTTACATTGATGAAAATAAATACATGAAAATTCAAATAGACTCATTATGTCCTATAGTTTGAGCCATAACTCTACTACCACATGTAACAACCCCACTAGCTTAGACATGGAAGTACACAATTTTTTTTAAACACATATACAAAAATAGATTTTACCATGAGAATATATAGGAACCAAATAAATACTCAAGGTGATAATAGAAACAAGAATAATACATCACATAATATTGTTCTTTAATATCATGAGAGTACACATCATGAAGTGAATATAGAAGGTAATCACATTAACTTAGCTAAAACTAAACAAGTCTAAAACCACCATTGTTAAAGTAAAATAATAATTACTTACAACTCCCCATGATAATATTCATGCATAATTATAATACAATATGTTATAACACATATATAATATACATGTTTCTCTTGGAGCATAGTTCTTAAACTCAAGTATCTGTGGTAATATCAAGTGTTGTCTCGATAAGTAGTACTACTATGGGGAGGAAGAACATGATATGAGCACTTTTCCATACCAACTATAGACCAAAACTCCCCCACACTAATCCCATAAATAAATTTACCTCCCTTTATGAATGAATAGACATTGATGGCATGGGAATCTAGAGAGTCAAGAAAGTACATGTGTTATATGATTTCTAAAGTAAACTTGTAGTGTATCATAGAAACCCATTATATTGAAATATATCACACAAACATGTAAACCATACTCATGAAATGATAATGTCTCACTAAACATACTTTGCCCCAATGTTTTACAAATAATAAATAATAATGATTTAGATGAATTAAATTTAGATCAGACTGCATTCATATATTAATGTGATACTAGTAAGCCAGTGAAGTCCATATCACTCCTTACTTCAAATCAACAATGTAGATTGGTCAAATAAAATTCAACCATAAGACTCATTTAATTTAAATCCTACTATCAAGCACAATCGTACCATATGCTAAACATAGCAGTAACCAAAACATACATTTATTCTGTCAAATGTATGAATGAATCCTACATTACTTTCTATCCCATAGTAGAAATAATGACTATAGTTTATACCATCAGGGTAAATACACATTTAAATATAGATTTTCATAAGACAATTATTTTCTAAACATACTACACCTAATGATAACCCATATTACCATAGTCTAGTATTCTAAGTCATAACTACTAGTTTTCCCTAATCAAACATAAAGAAATCATAACTACATGGAAACACAATTTATATTAAAACAATTAGATATAAAAAATAAGTCAAAGATTATCAAAACACATAATATACTATCATATCTTTTTCTAAAATTTCCAGGATGTATGTACTCATAAATATATTAATACTAACTAATACAATCATATTAGTCTTAATAATATCCAATATGCATACATATAAATAATCAAATGTAGTTATGAGTCTGGCCATAACAATTACAATATATGCCATCCAAGTATAACATGTATTTATATTGCAGTACTATGTGATATCTCATATTATCATAAGTCCCCAACTACATGATAACACATAACCAAACTTAAAATTTCAAGAATCTAATGACCCACATAATAAAAATCATGTAAGTACTGAATTATACCACCTGGGTATCCTTACTTTTAAAACTACATACTAGCATAACAAAGCAACATAACTTACAATCATGGATCACAATGCATCACTCTATGCTATATATAACCAAGTAATTATAGTTTCTAACACTCCCATAACATGTACTATGCACACAAGTATTTGATACAGAATACATATATTAATAGTCAATCAATCATTTTTAGAGAAACATAGGATGTATAAACACATTATAATATTCATTTAAATATCTCATTCCATTTATGTAAACTATTTTTTGAAGGTTATGGTTTCAATCCCTCAGACACATGATGATTAAATAAAGCTATACTTCTAACTACAAGTCTAGGCTTGTGACCCAACTTAGTCATTTATATTTGATATTATGTTACATACTTAAATTCATATGAAGATATACTTTCTATATATACACCCTAGTACATATTAACTATATTTCACTATGTATCACAAACAATTATTTATCAACATAGTAATATTATAATCTGCAATAATCTTCTAAAATTCTCATTACAGTATGCATGTTTATATCCCTTGCCCCATTGGCTACCAACTATATTTTATAGATGGGTTAAATTTAAATCACCCATGGTATCTAGAATTCTTCCACTAAATATATATATAGACTTGGCTCACCATATTATTAACTATTCAATGGATATATGTTATCAACTTAACTAATCAAAATGGAAATACATTCCTATTATAATCCATTTCTAACACCACTTAAATATTCTACCATAGATTAGGAATTAGGCAATTATTATGTCCACATTATTTTTATACTCTCATAATGTTCTGTGATAACAAATATATGTTTATGAAATTATATTCTATATATGTGATAGTAAATATTCCACTATCTACTCCCTAAGATTATTATAAAACTTCATTATCTAAATCACCATTCACATTTATTATCACAACTATGAAGTTTGATCAACCTAAAAATTGAATCACATTCATTATGAATTTGAAATAAGATAGAATATATGTGTGCTTGTGTTAAATATCAATGATACTAATATATATATATATATATATATATATATATATATATATATGTATGTATGTATGTATGTATGTATGTATGACTATTAATAAACATTTAGTAACCTATTATAAAGATATTAAACACACACACACACACACACACAGATACACACACACACATATCAAACACACACACACACACACACACACACACACACACACACACACACACACACACACACACACAGAGATATATATATATATATATATATATATATATATATATATATATATATATATATGTATATATATTTATATATGTATAAATATTTATATATGTATATATATATGTATATATATATATATATATGTATATATATATATATGTATATGTATATATATATATATATATATATATTTATATATGTATGTGTGTGTGTGTGTGTGTGTGTGTGTGTGTGTGTGTGTGTGTGTGTGTGTGTGTGTGTGTGTGTGTGTGTGTGTTGTGTTTAATATCTTTATAATAGGTTACTAAATGTTTATTCATAGTCATAATTATTACTTATATGTAACACATATACACTTTCAAGTAATAAATATTTAGCAACCCCATGTCAACACATATATTTTGCATGCATGTTTTCTTATTTTTTTACTATTCTCTATCTAAATTATTTCATAACATTATTTCATATCATTATTTCTACAACAATAAATATCTCTACCATATGCATGCATTATTTCATAACATTTAAATAGACACATATGTATATAATAACTAATATGTTTATTACATTACTTGTAGTTCTTCAGACTGAATACTTAAATATCTTAGAGAAATTATTTTGATTGTGATAGGATGGTTTTCCTTATTTAAGCCCACTAGCCTCATATGTTAGTCAACCAACTTTATAATTATATGAATTGTCAACAGTCATTAGACCTACTAATTTGTAGTGAATCTTAGAACAATAGCTAAGGTGATAATGATGCCATTTACCAAACTTAAATTTAGGAGGTAGACTTCTATGACCTGTATAAACATGGCATAGACTATAAACAAAATACAATGATCTAAATGGGCTGGTGGATTAAAGAGAAATGCTTTTATTATCATGCTTATTAAATTAAATAGATTCAACATTATATATTCAATATACATAATTATCTACACCCAAACAACATAATATCAATCCATGTACATTGATAGGGAATTAAATATTCAAGGTTTTGTATGCCTGATAATTATATGTTCCAAAGTGGTGACACCATAAGTAAAAATACCATGTTAACCTGTAATAACCAAGTTTATAATATAGTTGTGTTCCAATATTTAGTGATTATTATCTAGAAATTCTAGTGACCTAAGTGTACAAAATTAATAAATATTTTTATAGAATATAAAGTGTTATAACTTCAACAATTAATGAAGTCTAGAGATTCCATAATACATACCATAAACAAAAATGATTATAGAGATAAGTTTTTAGCATATAAAAAGTTCAGTGAAAAAAATACATTTAGGGCCTCATAGCTATACATAGATGGTTATTTCAATAATGGCAAGTCCCTTATTATATTTAGGATAAAAGTATAGAATGCAGTGACTCAACATTATAGACAACATTTTAAATATTGACTTTCATCTATTTCCTATATTCATTCTACAATTAGGATAATTCAATATGAATCACCCAATATTTTGATCAGATTTCGATTTAAAAATAATGACTCTATATTAATTAAAATATTCTTTATTTGAATAATATTCATAAGTTGGAATAATATTTTTACACACCAAATATTATAGTTGACCATCGATGTATCTAGTTTTACTTTTAGATACCTAACCCCATAATTATCTATTAAAATGATTATATACAATTTTGTTTCATATAAAATAATGAGTAATACTCATGATACTAATTATTAAAACTCAACATTTCATATATTATTCAAATCTATTAATTTATAAATTATTCACACCCAATGAGTTCTTTATGGTTTTAAAAAGGTTCTCAAACACAAATAACCCCTTATTTACTTAACTAATTTATCAATCAATATATTTATTTAAATACATTACTTGATAATTACTTGTTGAAAAGTTGTTTTTTGTCCTAAAGTAGTGCTTTGTTAATCCCCTTTTGATATTATTCTATTTATTTCAAGTACATGAGATCCCTTTTTTAAACTTTCCTACATGAAATAGGCATAGCTTTGTTTTTTTTAAATATCCCTTTCTTATTTTTGTTTTAGTTATTTTTAACATCTTTTATTCTTTCTAGATTTTATTAATTTTCTACTGAATCAGGATTTTATTATTATTTATCCAATGGTTTCATTTTTTCCCCTTTTTTACTTTTATTCTTATTTATTAGAGCATATTTGCCTTTATTAATACTTAATATATATTAATAATTAAATTAACATTTAGAAAATGGTTTGATGATTAATTTTATAGATTAGTAACCTAAATTTAGTCTATTTAATCAAACCTCAAACATTCAAGGACATACAAATGAGATTATATCAACTACACATAAATACAAACTAACATGCACACATAAATAATTAGTTCAAAGTGAATAACAAAAGAAAGATACTTATACTAACCATTTAATTATGAATCTAATCATGTGTTAGTTGTATGTGGTGTGTGTAGGGTACTGAGTAATTTCTCTTTCATCCTCCAACATCCTAATCTACATTACCCTCTTTAATGATTATGTCCATCTGACATGCTCTAAGGGATGAGTTATCTTACATCCACTTCACAAAAAAAAAGGTAGTTAAAACATAACAGTAAAAATATAGATTCATCATAAAATATAGTAAAAATGATAAATAAACATGATCATAAAGTAAACATATACTTACAACTAGCTCATATCAGCATGATCATGTACCCTAATCAATATCCTATTGACCCATATTAGTTTATATTTGAGCTTAATTGAAAACAACCAAATTTGAATTTGCTAGCTATAGATATCCATAGATAATCTAGCAAGTTTGTCTAGCAAGGAATCATGATGTAACATCTATAAAACCTTCCCTTAGCTATCTCTCAGGAAAAAAATTGAGAACTCTGAAAACCCCCTTCTCTAGAGGATGTTAGAAACACAATCTTATCCATGGAGTAAAATAAGGAACCTAGGCCAAATGACTTCCCTCCTCTATTCTTACAAAGGTTTTGAGACATCATACACATGGAAATAGAGGTTATATTTTATAAATTATTTAGGGTTGGAAATATCTTGAATGATATTAATAATATATTCTTGGTCATCATCCCATAGAAACTAGAAGTAAACCAATTAAAATATTTTAGACCCATAATTGTATGCTACACTATTTACAATATATAATAAAACCTTGGTCACTCACCTATAACCTATGATAGAGGGGATCGTTTATGAAAAATAAAGATCCTTCATGTTCAATATGCATATCATTGATGGCATTATAATATCCCATAAAACCCTTAAATTGGTGGAGAAATCTAATACAGAAGGCATGTTCCTCAAACATGACATGAACAAAGCCTTTGATAGATTGTCCTAGAGATTAATATAAAAGGTGATGAAAAAGATTGTATTTGATGTAAATATTAGGGGCATGATACATAATTTCATATCCACCCCCATGCACTCAATCTTGATCAATGGGGTTACCAAAGGTTTTTTTTATCTATCATCTAAGGGATCAATAAAGGTGACCCCTTGTCACCATATTTATTAATCATGATGGTATAAACTCTAGGTATAAGCTTTCAAGTAGTTAGGTTTTAAAACATAATTAAGGGGATAAATATATCCCAAAACATTATCCCATTTAATGATGAGGAATTTGTGGATGACACCTTCCTCCTTAGAGAAGCATCTATGGTAGATGCAAAATACCTCAAAAACATCATGTTAGACTATGAATAGGCTTTAGGTTAGTGAATCAAATTTAGAAAAATCTACATCTTCTTCTTTAATACCATGTCTTCCCTCAAAAAAAGCTATTAAGCATAATGGGATGCAATATTATCAACATCCCCTCAACCTATCTTGACATGCCATTATTTAAGGGAAAAATGATAACAAAATTATAGAACCCATTATTGGACAAAATTCAAAAGAAAATAGTTGGATGGAAAGGCACACTCCTTACATAAGTAAGAAAGCTCCAACTTCTCAAAATTTCGTTACAAAACATACCAGTCTTCTTCATGACCTTGTTATACATTTTTAGTAAGATCACAAAGATAATAGAGAAAATTTTAAAATATTTCCTATGGAGAGGTATAAAAGAGTGATTTAGATTCTTGTTGGTAGCCAAGGAAAAAGCATATCTTCCCAAGGACTATAAAGGACTTGAACTAATATGAGTCAAAAACATTAACCAAGATCTCACAATAAAATTCAGTTAGAGAATAATGAAATAAGACAAACACTTGACTCAAATCATCAAATCCAAGTACCTAAAGGGTAGGTAATAATATGGCCTCCTATGGGAAGAGGATCCGTTGGATGGATCCACCTTTTGGAAAGCCATCTTGAGCTCAAAATAGTTCCTCAAGAAGGGATGTAGATGAAAGGTGTGAAATGGAGAAAAGGTAGACTTCTCAGAGGATGCATGGCTAACACTTTCTCTTATATCATAATTTCCCCTCTAAAATAACCTATGTGAGATATTTAAAACCTCCATTAGTTATAAGGTTTAGTACTGCTAGTCATTTTTTCATGGGAAAATAAGGTAGAAGACCATGACCATAAATATGGATAATGTGGAAGCTATTCAAGAAGTCTAAAATCTAAATATCTAACTTAAGCAAATTCACATCGTTATGTTCCCTAAAGAAGAGTCCTTGCTCTAGCCAATGGAAGATAGTGGTAATTACACAGCGTAGTTTAGGTTTCTATTCAACCTTGAACTAGAGGTGTATTAGACCTACTAGAGAAATGTATGGATTAAGCACCATAACCCTATTATATAAATCATTTTTTGGCTTGTGTCCCAAGATAAAATCCTCATTAAGGACAGTCTATCCAAGCATAGAATAACCATCCCTAATAGGTATTTACTGTATAAATCCACCCTAGAATCTATGTCCTATCTTTTACTTTATTTACTCTTCAAGATAACCATATGGAATAATCTCCTTAATCTCTTCAATATGACTTGGGTTAAGCCCATCTCCATTCTTTATCTCATCATATAGTGGAAACCCCATGTAAGCTTCCCTCCTTGTCATTTTTGTGGTCCTTGTCCCTTACCAATTTTTATATCAATTTTGGATATTTAGTAATCCTCATCTCTTTGAAAATAAAAAATACAACCCATTGAGATATTTCTACTAGTTAAAAGTTACAATTGTTGAGAACTAAATATTAGAGATCCCCAATGAAAAAGTGGTTGAATTGAAGCCTAAACAAGTCATTATTAGCAAGTATAACCTTACCCCCCCAAATTAAGATTAGATAGAAGCTCATGAAATGGTCATACCCACTCCAATATGGTAGAGGATAAAATTTTATGGAGCATCCAAGGGTAATCCAATAAGTTTAGGAGGTATTTGATTCATTAAAGATAAGTCTATGGTGGTAATAACTAATCCAAGATCACCCCACACTATGTGTCTTAACTATGAAACTCATTTAGAATTTTGGGATGGTATAAATCATCCTAAAATCCCAAAATTTGTATAATTTAGATAAATCAATATTTTAGTAGTTTGACGCTTTACTCCACACTTTGCATTTTAAACTATCAAAGTAGGAAAAATAATAATCCCATGGGAGGTGACAAGGATAGGCATGAGCCGATATTATACACCTAGGTTGAAATGAATCTTAAGGTATAGAGAAATATAAAAAATGGGGGTCTTATAGAATTCATTATTTGAATTGAAGGCCATGCCAAAATGTTTGCTAATAACTTTTCCATATGGAGGAAGCAAAGGCAACTCACATTTAGGGGAACCAAATCTTAAATAACAAAGGAGATAGTTTAGGAAGCCATAGACATGTCCCATGAGGTTACCAATGTCTTCAATAATTAGAGTGAAAAACAATAACTAATATATTCAAAATGGACTTGACCTTCCCAACTAAAAAGAAGGGAATCCTAGATCCAGTCTTCCAAGGTGTTGGTCGGACATTTTTCTCTAGGTGATTGACCATTTTTGGGAATAATAGAGTTTCATTCCTATTTTCATTAAGGGTTTAGATTAATAAATCAATAAATAATATTTCAATATTTATAGTCCCAATTTGTATAATTTATCTATCTTTTTTACCTTTCTAAAAATAGCAATAAATAAGGAAAAATATAACTTAGCATGAAAATGGAATGAGATGGATGAAACATAGGTTGAAATTAGTTATGTAGGACTGGGATAGTGTTTAAAATCAAAATATAGATTTAATTTGATGAAAGGATAGGAGCGATAAAAATAGGAAACTTTAGGGTTTGATGTTGTTGTTTACTCTTGCCACTATTGTCTAAACTAGTCATAGAAATATGAGCTTTATGGGTTCTTTACATCATTCCTATGTGAGCCTATCTATGAAATATTAATTTTTGAATGTTGATAGAGCTCATTATAGAAATTATTTAATCTTAAAACCATAACCCTTCATATTTCATGATAAATGATATTTGAATCACTTGAAAAGGGGGGGTTAGTATGTGTAAGATACACTGAATGTGTTATCCACACCCCTTATGTGGGCATGATACCTACATACCAATAATCTGAAGAGGGTCAATCCATATGTAGTTCTCCCACATAATATTATTTTTGAAATAGTGTGATGAGTTGTAAAAATACAAAATTGAGAGTGATTGAGGTGACTAAGGATTGGTATGAGAGTTTGAATATGTTTGTAGCTGTGTTAGGTGATTATATGCAAATAATAGGGAAGTTTTCCTTAGTAGTTTGTTTGTATTCTTGTTTGATTTTTAATATTTTTCACCTCCCTTATAAATTAACTTTAGATAGGCTTTTATAGGAAACAATTGGTCATGGGTTAGAATTATTCATGCTAGGTTGACATAATAAAGTATAGGAATCAGATAAAAATGACCATTTGGGATCAAATTGTAAAGGGATAAGAGTGCCAAAAATGGGACACCCTAGGGTCTAATGCTATAGTATAGGTATGGTGCTCCTTTCCTATAGGAGTTGGACCTAGAGGGATAGGATTGGAATGGGAAATATGGTCTAGCTAAGCTGAAATCAGGTTCTAGAGGGTTTCAAATGACTAGAAATGATAAAAAAATGTGTCCAGAAGTTTCATAAGAGCATGAAAAAAGTAGCTATGGATTAGGTGTCATAATCCACACTCAAACTACATATTTGGAAATTTTATATGACTAAATTTTCCCCCATTTTATTCTAATGATACATCAATGTGAAATACTAGGATAAAGGAAAAGTAGCAAGTGTACCTAAGCTTACTCACAAGGGTGAAGCCCATGAATATGTGTACATAGAGAGATCATAGTGTGAAGAATAAATTTTCAAAATAAATCAATGAGTATATTAGTTATTATTAGATACACTATGTCTAAAATAAGAATTGACAAAAGTTGGGTAAAATGGAGAGGAAGATAAAGGAATAGATACACATCATTAGGTACACAAACCAATATAAAATTGCTATGATTATAAGTGATGTTGAGTGATGCTAAGTGATATTGGGTATGTGATGTAGCTAAAGTAATATTATGAACAGAGCTAAGCGCTTAATTCCCCAAGGGTGGCTCAAGAATACAAAGGATGTTCCTTTAGATCCATCATCACCCACTAAGTAAATCTATGTAATCATGCATGTGTTAGTCAATGTTTAGACTATGTGTCTAATCCCTCTGAGTACCTAGCTTAGGAATACAATGGCTAGATAGTCCTTTAGCTCCATCATTACCCACTAAGTGAAGCTATGAACTAATACTAATATGAATGTGTGTCATATGAGATGGATCTTGAAGTTCATGAATGTTTTGTAATCTAACAATATGCCATGGATAACCAAGTTTGTGCTAAGAACTAGGGAAATCTTAGCCACTTCAAAAGGTGGAGATTAGGCTTGTATGAAATCCACTCTAAAACTAAGAACTAGGCTTATATTAAAGCGACTCCAAAATGATGGCAACCACTTGCAGATGGAATAAGACATGTAACTATGAAAAATACTTGGGTAATGTACTAAATTTGGAAATAAAATAAGGTAAATGTGCCATATACTTTTCCCCCAATCATTGGTGTTTGTAACATGGAATTTGATCTAGAAGTTATACCAATTACCAAATTTGGAACTAGAAGCAAGAGTCATCAATCTATGCATGATGTCCCTTATAGCTAAATACTCTAAGAAAAATTGTATTGAAAATGTTGAATCTAAACTGAACTATAGTTGATAAAATTGTAACTGGTCTTACCTGTCTATCTATTTCTATAAAATCTAATTTTTCTATTATTTGGATAGGAGCATAAAAAATAAGACACTTTGTTTTTTAACACTATAGTCTAAGTATGGAGCTCTTATCCTTTATTATTTCTGATCACTGTGCTATATTCAATACTATTTACCTTGTTTTTTCTTCCTAGTTTGGGTTTTTTTTGTTATTTTGAGTGTTCCACAAACTAATTTTTTATTGAAGAAGGCTCTGATCTCTATGAAAAAAACCTTGTTTGTTCTCACCTCTAAAGGTAGGAATGAAGACCCTAAAATTATTTCCTCTAGAATAAAGATCCATGTATGTGTGTTATGTTGTGAAATACATGATATAGCAATGATAATCTAAAATATGTCTCAAGATATAACATAGTTTTTATTGGACATTGTTAGATCAATAGGGGTATGCCTAGATAGATGTAAAAATGAAAAAGCATGTGTATTATAGTGAACAAAAACTAGAAATGTTAGTTATTAGTTTTTAATGAGTGATGGATCATTATGTCCATCATGGCATCTAAGAAATCATGATAATGCATGATGTTGATAATGGCATTGTAAATATCTGAAAATCAAGCAAGAAAAAAAGAAAACAAGCATGCAAGCTGATAAGTAATAAGCACATAAAATAGGCCAAGGGGCCAAGAAACTAAGGGACATGGGAATATGTCACCTAAACTAGGAAAATAATCATATAAGGCATGTTCAACCTCCACATACACATACAATGGAAAATAAGCAAGGAAAGGATATTGGCAAATATCCTAAGGCACACACAAGAGTACAAAACAAAAACTGAGAAATGCAATCACATCTCACTACACAAAGCAAGAAAAGAAGGCATGTAAATGTTATAAATACAATCATATCTAACTAATCAAAGTAAGAAGTAAAAGTATGTAAAACATATTTTATAAGACTAGGTAGATGCTAGCAAACACACAAGTTATATATACTAGTGAGTGTCAATAGAGTAATCTGTGTAAGTTAGTAAGGAATGCACATCAACATGATAACTAGAGTGTGTGGTATAGGAATGACATAACCTAGATGGTGTAGTCATGTAGAAGATACCCCTAATGTGTAGATATATTGATGTATGTGTCAAATTTATAATTAGGATACCTCTTCAATGGGTAGAGTGAAGTAATCAAGGATCTGGGTGTCACTAGACATAATAAAAGAAGATCAAGTGAAGCATTGTAATGTAGATAAATTGACATACAATAACATATAATAGCAAAATGTAAGTCTAGCATGGTATTAGAAATGTAATCCATGGATGATGCATATTGTTAAAATGTTTTTGGTGTTTTTGATTTATTTGAATGTCTTTGGGATTTTAAATATTGGAATGTTTTTGGATTTTTAAATATTATATTATTTTTGTTATTTTTAGAATAAGTTATGTACAATTAATCATAAGGTAACTATGTAAAATAAATTGAAAATAATGTATGTACACTAAATTTCAAAATAAATGATATTAATCGATGAGTCTCATTGATCCCTCTCCTTGATATAGGACAACATGATAGGGAGTCTCATAAGAGACTCCCTATCATGTTGTCCAATATCAAGGAGAGGGATCATGCATGATCATGAAAAATGATGCAATTTCTGAGACTATGGATCTAAAAGATATGTATAATATAAGTGCTCTAAAATATCTGTAATGTAAACTATGGGTCCCCTTATAAACTTGATAATTGGATAAAACTATGCGGCTCTTAGAGACCCATCTTGTAGTAGAATAATCTCTTTGAATATTTTATCTATGTGTAGAGGTATGAGACCTCAATGAGACTACCCTAGGTGTGAACACTATAGCTAGAAACTATCTAGAATCTTGGAACTATGGTTTATCTAAAAGAGCTTTCTATGGAAGTGAATGAACTCTCTATGTTGGAAAGGAAACACATGGATGTGTTTGAATTTGAATTAGGTGAAGAACTATAACTAGTGGAGGAGTTAAAACTCATGTAGTAGTTGAAACTAGTGGCTACCAAGTGGTAGATGGATCTAAAGTGGAGAGTGGTAATTCATAAAAAAACTCCACCAACTAGAAAAGCCTAATTAGCATGAATGAATTCCACACATCTATGAACTATATAACATACTACATGAAGTTTCTACATCTATGGTCAACTAAGTAACATATCAAAGATGCTTACACTGGGAACAATAGTAAATGGTGTGGCCACATGTGTTAGACCAATATTTAGAGGATGTACAATATCACCCAATGAACTCTATATATTCCCACTAAATCCACTAATAATTATGTCCATCAGGGTAATATCCTTCTATGAATATCTTAAAAGTTACAATAATGTCATAGTGTACATTTTCACATAGGATCCATTATCTATGAGAACACTACGAATGGGATGATGATTAATGTAAGCTCTGATAAAGAGTACATGATAATTTGAATCATCCTCAACCATCTCCTACTTTGAGAATTAGATAAAAGGTCTAGCTAGAACTCTAGAATTATACACACCAATCATGTTTCTTAAAGGATGTGACTCAACTGAAGGTTCCTGAAATGTAGTTGGAGGGTGTACATGATATGCATGTGAAAACCTAATTTATCCCATAAATCTTGTTTAGAATGATGTGGGAAAAGATATAGGAAAATTTTAAAGCCTTGTCCTATGTTTGCTTTGCCTAAGGAGGCTCAAATAGAGTGTTAAGATCATTAAGGTTGTCATCTATCAAGTCCTATATATTTTGTTGTAAATTGATGCATTATTCACTATGTGGCCTGGTGCCTTGTGAAAATTTCAAATTTCATTATGATCATATCCACATGGAAGAGACTTTTCTATATCAACTTCTCAAATATGAGGGAGAGATATGATATTGCATTCTAATAACTACTGTAAGACTCTAGCTAGAGATATTGGTAGATTGGTAAAAGCTCATTAAGAAGGTCTTGACAAAACCAATCACTAAGGGGGCTCTGAATCCTCATTAACTATATGTTGATTTTTACTTTTACTATAATTCACCTTTACGTTGTATGGGACTTTACTATTACTCTTGTTTATTGTTTTCGATATGCTTGTGTACTTGAGTTTCCCATTGAAATTAATTTTACTTCCCTTTCCTTTAGTGTATGACATAACTCAGTGAAATAAGAGAACCTTTTAAACATTATTTAATCATGTAAATATAGTAGAAGACTTTTTTTGAAGATATCCTATAATTCTTGATTCATCATGGGGCTCATCATTTTAGCCAAGATAGTCTTATATATAATAACATAATCTATGAGATGCTCATTTGAACTTTATTTTTTTATGTAACTTGGGAATAATAAACCTTCTCATCTATATTAATTCTGAAATAATCTAGGAACATATGAGATAAAGGATTAAATCCATTGACCGATTGATTCAGTAGACTATAGAACCATTATAAAGCATAATCTTTTAAACTTCACTAAAATATCTTGGTTAGTAACCAGTCATTTGGCACATAGTCCAAGCATGCTTCATGAAAATATCTTAAGTGTGTCTTTGGATCACCTTTACCATCATATAGAGTGATCTTATGTTACACAAAACATGGTGGCAAAGTTGTAGAAGCAATATGGCATGCCAATGGTGTATGAAGTAGAGCAAAAGAATCCAAAGCCTATGTTGGTCTAGAGGTAACTTGCTCAAGATGTAACACCTTGGATTGAAGAGTCTTTATCTCCTTCATAAGGGTAACCATATTAAGAGACAAAAATATATTATATATAACTAGTGGTGCCATATAGGAAGGTTGGGTTGCTATAGGGGGTTGTTGAGACATACTTTCCCCTATAGTGTCATTTGCAACTAGTTGTTCTAAAGGAGTAAAATAATCTACTTTCTTATTCTTTTTAATTTAAAATATAGATTATAAGATGAAATCATGATCTTAGGTTTGTTCACTGAGTCTCTCTCTAAAATTTTGTAGAATTAAATCTTTGCTAATGAAAACATCATTATCAACAATAGGTGGAAGTGGATCAAGAGCTCGATGTTGTGGGTCATGAACTTTCGTGTGTGTATCATCATTTTTATCCTCATATTTCTTATTTTAAAAATTATCCTCATGGAAATTAGTCTAATCTAGACGTGTAGGATCTATAGTAGGAAGTTGGCCTAGTTGTTTATTCATGGTATACAGATAGGTTGGATGAATCTAGGTGAATTCAAGAGGGTTTCCACTAAGTATTGCACTTCGTCGCAAATAACTAGATATAAGGAGCTTAGATGGTATAAGGAAAACAATTTTAAAAATGAAAGATAATATTAAATAAATATAATCTAAAAATTAAACTAGAATATGCATAAAAAAGTATATGAAACTCACAAACATGTAAGGTAATACCTCAAGAATAGAGGAACCAAGTAAATTCAACTAGGGTTTGAACTATATAGTTTTAAAAACTAATATGGTAAATTTTTAAAAATTAAATGGAAATTCTGATTTATATATGGAGGAAAAATTAGAAATATTAGTAAATAATTATCCCTAGTGTTTATAGGGTTTTTGTGCACAAAGGAAGTAAGTCAAGTTCACCAAATGATTTAACTTTTTAGGGAATAATACAAATTTATTCCTAGTTTAGTTAAGGGTCTAAATTAATAAATTAGTAAATAATATTACAATAATTATAATTCTTATTTTTATAATTTATCTATCTTTTATAATTTTCAAAAAATAATAATAAATAAGGAGAAATATAATTGAGATAGATGAAACATAGGTTAAAATTGGTTGTGGGACTAGGATAGTTTGAGAAATAAAAATTGAGATTTCATTTGGTGAAAGGATTTGAGCACTAAAAAGAGGACACTTTGGGGTCCGTCACTATTGTCCACTCATGCCACTTTTGTCCAAACTAGTCACAAAGATTTAAGCTTTCAAGGTTCTTTGTTTTACACTTGTGTGAGACTAACTATGAAATCTTTAGTGTTTAATGTCAATGGAGCTCACTATAGAGATGATTTAATCCTCAAACCCTAACCCTCCATCATGCTTGAAAAATGAGATTTTAGTCCCTTGAAAATGGGATGTTAGTGTGTGTAAGATGTACTGAATGTGTGATCCACACCCATTGTGGCCATTCTACCTACATACCAATACTCCAGAGAAGGATAAAGACATATGTAATTCTCACACCTAATGTTCTTTATGAAATAGTGTGATTTAGATACAAAAATTTTAAATTGAGAGTGTTTGAGGTGGCTAAGGACAGGTATGAGAGTTTGAATATGTTTCCATCTATGTTGTGTGACTATATGCAGAGAATAGGGAAGTTTGCCTTAGTATTTTTCTTTTATTATTTCTTTCTTTGTAATATTTGTCACCTCCCTTATAAATGAACTTTGGATAGGATTTTATAGGGAGTTATTGGTCATGGGCTAGATGTCTTTATGCTAAGATGACATAATGAAGAATATGAATCCGATAAATATGACCATTTAGGATAAAATTACAAAGGGACATGAGCATAAAAATTAAGACACCCTAGGGTTTGGTGCTATAGTCTAGGTATGGCACTCATATCCTACATGTTCAATACTTGGGGGGATTGGAATGGCTTGGGAAATATGGTCTAGCTGAGTTAGGATCAAGGTTTAGAAGGTTTTAGATGATTTGTAATGAGCATAAATGTGCCTAGAAGGGTCATAAGATCATGAAAATAGGAGTTATGGATTGGGAGCCACAATCCACACTCAAACTAACAATTTGGACATTTTATGACTACACTAGGTAATAAAATATTTAACTTTAGAGGGAAATCCTACTCACATCTTTTCCAATCACTTATTGATACTAAAACACTTAAAGTTACACCATAGTATCCTACTTTAATACCTTCCCATGTCCCTTGAATGATCCATCTTGACATTTGAATAAAAACCCTCCTCTAACTTAATACACCATGGGTTAATATTCCTCCTCACCAAAAAATAGAACCCATTAAGGGGCATTGAGATCACCTCTAGTGAAATAATTAATGAAAAATGTTCATGGGATGTTCTAAAAAAATTTGATGAAGAATAGGAAGAAGATCCATATTCATCTTCCCCTGCCTTATCTCCCAACCCCTCCCCCAAAGTGTAGACAAGAAGGGACAAATAAATGCCTTTGACTCTCCTTCCAAGGGGAAGAAAATTGGAAAGAAGGTTAGCATAAGTTTGGAGGTTCCCTAGGGTATGAAAACCCTAAATTTGAAATTCATGAGATAAATGTAGTTAAATTTTTAAGACAGGGAAATGGTATAGAATTGATGGATATCCCTAAATGAATTATGCAAAAGCTACATGACCTCCAATATAATATACAAAGAATGGGATGGTAGATGGTCCCTCTAATGGAATAATGAAATACACAGAAATTAGATTTAGATAGGATGAGGTATGTTTGGTTAAATGTAGGTATGACTAAATTCAATAGGTATAGGATGGAAGACACCACCAAAAAAGGCAAGGAAATCATAACTATCACCCTATTTAAATCCCCTAGAAGCACCAAAAATAAAGATAAAACAAGAGTTGATCATAAAAAAGAGACTAACCAAGTCCTTTTGATTAGGAACCTTGGTCAAGTTATTTTCACCTAAGGCCTTTAGTGAAAAAATAGTTCCACAAGGAGACCCTACCCTTAGGATTATCAATTCCTTCTAACCACTTGTTCGGTTAAGTCCTTCTGACCTACAAACTTGATCAAGTCCATTTAACCAAAGGTCTTTAGTGAAACCATGTTTTGCAAAGAGTGACTACCCCTAAGGAAGATCAAGTCCTTTACACTCTCATTAAAATAAACACTTTCAACTTATAATTTATGTCTTTAACACCTGATGATGGAACTCCAATTATCTGACAACTGCACAAACTCTCTTTCTTACTCATAAAGGCCTCTCACATAGACAATGTCAAAATATCTCTTTCAAACAAATAGTCCTCATATACACAGTCATATCTCTTCACACAGATTTAAATTACAATAAAACTATACAAAATTACCTTTACATCATACACACGGTACTTAATCTTCGTTCCTTATCAACCCAACAATTGGACACTCTCACTCTCCTCTTATTTCCTTTGCTCTCCAACTCTCTCATATACCGATGTCTTCAAGTCTTCAAAAAACCTAGAAACCATCCTATTTGGTTCCATAATTTATAGATAAATCATGAATTAAAAAGATCAGAATGTTTCCTTATTGGCTAAAAAACATGCCTTCACCCTTAAGGCATCTCACATGGGTCACACTTAAGCACAATCAACTTTTGAATAGGCCCAAGTCACTTTTAGGTCCTATGGAAACCCATTTAGAGCTTTGACACTTCTCTAAGAAAAATAAAATATAAAACCACTTTCTAAGATCATGGAACCACTCCCCATGATCTAAATTTCCTCCTCAATTTATAACATCCATCATAGTACCCTTTTCCTTAAGCATAAATCACTTAAATAATATTATATGTATACAGTCACCATGAACAAATACATAGTCAACTTGTAGAACTTTTTTCATCTTGTGTATGATTAATTAATCCTTTAAAATGTGCAAAAATCATCCTCATTAGTCTAAAATACTCCCCAATATCCAATTCATTAAGAGATATCAAAATAATAACAAAACAAGATCAAATACTCTTCTTCGATCACTTTTACAATAATCACAAACACATAATTAATTTTAGAGCTTAATATCTTTATCTTCACATGCTTATAGATACTTAAATACATATTTCTAGATGCATCTTTGAGTCCTCTACATATTCTATATTTATTTTACTATAAAAAATTTCTTGGATCAAAAGTTATGGCCCAAAAACTAGACACTAGTCTTTCCTTCATAAATTCAAATATTTAAAAGTCAACAGTCATATTTAAGCATCGAACACTATGCTCTCATCTCATGTCCCCACTACTAAGATAAAATATGCGCCATCAATATTGTTTTATCTTTAACACATAGGCATCAATGATTAAATGTTAAACCTTAGTTACTTTGACCTCATCTCATGTACCCTTTCAATGTTGACTCAATACACACCATCAATCTCTGTGAATCAACAAGGTCTTTAACTATCAATGCTCACTATTAGATCAATTTGTATGAATACCCACTCACCATTAGATCCTTATCCTTTACCTTTTCTCTATTTTTAAACAATTTGAACTTGGAACCATCTCACTACATCTTCACATCTTGGAATAAACATGTTTCATCGATCCTTTTATAAGGAGATTGATCATTATCTTTGCTAAATAGCTATCACATTGACCAATTTGACTTTACACACTCCATTGAATCTATAAGTATTAACTACCATTAACCATTATATATCCACTAGGTCTATATCTTTATAATCATGTAAATTGACTAAGTATGGGGACCAACTACAATATACCTAGAAAGCCTACTTTATACCTCTATATCTTTTGCTTCACTCAAGTATATATTCATCAAATTGGAACATATGATATCCTAACATAGGATAATCCAACCATGTGTCAAAATAATCATATAAACATCACATGTGTAAGATATATATCCATTTAAATTCCTTATCAAAAACTTCTATCATAGAGCTAACTATGCTCAGAACTTGTTTGTGAGGCCAACTTTACTCCTACATAACTTCTGTCATAATTCAGTGCATGATTTAAAATTTAGCACAAATAAATGATGCATAAAATTGAAAAAAACCATATGATCACCTTATCTTTAAACATCCACACATGTTATATATTCCACCATCAATATGCTTACTTGGCTCTTCTTATGACATTGTAAATTTGGCTATGGGAAAACATTGTCAAAATCCTTCAGAACCCAAATTTGCACTTGCATATATTTTCATGAATTATATTTCATCACCTAAAACTTGGTATAGAATAACTAGGCATAAAATTGAACAAAAATATGTGACCATTTCCTCCTGACTCATCCACATGTGGTAATGGTGACACGATCAAACTGCCTACTTCAATTTTATACCATTGGACCCAAAGTGTCTAGATGAAAACTATGGACAACCAGATGAGTTCTAATTATGCACATAGAAACTCAAAAATTATAAAACATGTTAGGAACGTCTTTAACATTCTTAATAAACCATACTCATCCCTAAACATATTTAACCATGTCAAAATAGAAGATAAACCAAGCCAACTACAAGCACACTAGGATAAACACATTGCACACTTTGTCATTATTAATTAGGCTAAAAAAAACTTAATCCACTCAATAGGACACCTACATGACATCACCATGATGTCATTGAAAATATTCCAACAATCTCCTCATTTATCATTGATGTTAATAAACATTATAAATAGAAATATATAACTCACCTTCTCTCTCTTCAAGCACTCCCACAACATGAACATTTTCCCCCTTTGACATAGTGATAAATTGGGCACCAACTGATCCTAAAGATGTAAAAATACTATATAATAGGAAAGGACCACCTTAGAAATATTATACAAACTCCCTCTTACTTTGAGCCTAACTTTTCTTGCCTTGACAACATCCTTCTTTTTCCATGCCAACACTCACTTCAACCAAGCATTGGAACCAATGAATAAATAACATACAAAACCACATAAATCTATTAGAAAATATCAAGAAACATTTGTGATGGACTCCCCATAAAAACTCTGAGAAATTTCACCTTCTGAGAATCTTCATATCTCCACACATGATTAGGAACCACCATACAGGTTTACTAGCCTTCTCTCTCAAGACACTTCCATAAACACTAACTATGAATATTCACTATATAAAATATAAAACAGGCATTGAACCAATTTGAGAACTCACCTTGAAATGCTCATACCTTGCCCCTTTTGGATAAACTAAGAAAAAACACTCATCTTCACACTAGGCCTAACTAAACTCTTTGTAGCCCTACTTGGAACCTGTAGAGCCCACATATTTTATTAGATACATCATTCAAGACCTAAAAATTCATGTTTAGAGAATATATTATGCCCCTTTAATCAAACAAATTTTCAACACCTAGCTCATCTTCTACAACATATTTCCATTACAAACCTACTACCCAATTAGGCCTCTAACTTGACAAAAACTTGAATAAATTGAGAACCACAAACATTCAACTATATATGAATCTTTATTTAATATCCAATTTGTTCCATTCAACATAATAAAAATCCTTAGAGCTCACTTCATAAGTCAAACCACTTTCCTATCAGAGCCCAAAACCCTAGAATCTCAAAACAAATAAGGTCAACATAACACCTTCCATTCAACATCTACCTATGAAACTTATCTTACACTTAGAGACAACCATTACACACTTTTTGACAAATATTTGATCTTATTAACCATTTGGAACCTTAACTTCCTATAACCCAATTTAGGACATCTAAGGTCTTAAGCAAAGACTAGAAAATTTGAGAGATGACAAAAATCTCCAAATTGACTTTAACATATCTTCAAATCATAAAACCACATATAGAATGATATAATAAGGTTGATATACCTTTATATGTAAAAATATCATCTTGAAAAATCACAAATCCTCTATTCCCATCTAGGAACCTACAATCTAACCCTAAAAACTACTCCATATACAATTATCAACATCATGACATCACCTCAACATATTTTCCACTTGGAAAAACTTGTTCCAACTAAGAATACTCAAATATAGTCTTCTATAACCATCTCAAGAACACCATATCAACACTTTATTCTCCACTAAAAGGAGTCTCTTAAGAATCATAGACAAAGACATTCTTTGCATCATAATGCTCTCAAATAAGGTGAGGCTAGGGTTGGCACACATCTCCTCAGTAAGTACTAGAGTCCTCTTATATGGATAAGACTTTTTGCTCTTGTTCTTCTTCTTCTCAGTCTGAACTATGATAATTGGTTATTATATATCACTCTCTTTTTATTCATATATATATAACTATCAACACATGGAGCAACTATGAAATCCTGACATACCTTTTTATTTGAAGCATCAACCTTTCAACTTATAATCTCATCACTAGGTATAGATAGTTGATGTTCTTTGCATGAAGCTTGATCATAAATAACAAGATGTTCAATTAGATCCATACATACCTTAGAACTAGATTTAACCATCACCTTGGTCTTTTCTTTGAGCTTGATCTCTTTATTCTCAACATGAGTAGACAATGATATCCCTTGGCATTATTCAACTTATAAAGCATTCTCTAACATAACAAGTAGATTAATTGGACCTACATACTCATCATGATTCATACTTATCACCTTTGGTTTCCATGAGTTAACTTGCCTTTTTATTTGCATTCTAGGAGTCTGCTTGAACTTTTTATGACTAGTAGGCCTTTTCTTGTAGAACATATCAATGTGACCTCTCTGTTCACATTTGAAGCATACAATAATTTTTTAAAGAAGATCTTTTTTCCTTTCTAGATTTGGACAAAAATTTTCAATGTATCCTATCTCATAACAGCTATAGAATTCAACATTTATTAAAGGGAACTCAACTTGTCTTACATTAAAATGATAACATTTTATAAAGTGTCCCAAATAATGATAATTGAAAAACTCAACCTTGATTACACCTATTAACTGATGACTCCCATCATAGTTCCAAGAAAATTCATTTTTAACATGACTCTTACATTCTCTATCCCTATGACCAAATTGATTACAAGTATAAATATTTGAATTTGGTTATTTCATTTGTTTTGTCTTCAATATACTAACACCTTCAATCCTTGTCTAATGATTTCTATTCAAAGGTTGATCTTTCTTAATCTTATTGACCTTCATGTCAACTTGAGAATTAACTTTGGACTCTTCATTAAAACCCAATCTAGATTTATCACTACCTAACTTTGGACTCTTTATAAGATCATCCATATCATTAAAACTTTTATAAAACTTGACAAATGATTTCTCCTTGATTACAGACTTCTGTAACATAGATTTTAAAGAATCATTTATAGAAGCATACCTTGAACATTATTCTTCTTTGGATCCTAGAATTTTATACATAGATTCTAATTTATAGTTAAGAAACATGACAACACCCTCTTGATCCCTACATTGTTCAACCAATATTGGTTCAAAAACATTAATTTGATCCTCATAGTCCTTGAGTTTATATTCCATCTTCTTTTTGATCTTATTCTCAATCTTTAGTTCTTTAAGAGCATTCATAAATATAGTCTCACAATCCACCTCATCTTCATCATTATCTAAATCACTCCAAGTAGACTCCTTATGATGTGAGAAACTTCCTTCCTCAGCCATGAGCAAAGCTTCATCTTTAGCAAGACCGTCATCTTCATGATCATATTTTGAGTCACTTTCATCCCTCTCATATGATGAGATACAATCTTATTTTGTGTATATACTCTTCTTGAATTTGGAATACTTCTTTTTGTTATCAAACCTTATGAATCCCTTTTTGTTTTTATCAGACCTAAATAATCTCCTACCATCAACATGACCTTGATCATGATCTTCATAAATATACTTATTCTAATTATGAGGTCACTAATTAGAAAAATGTCCTACCTCTCAATAATTGAAGAATTTTAAAGGTAGCTTACCCTTATACTTTATAAAACCTATTTTAAATTTACTTGTAACCAAAGCAATTAGTTCATCCTCATTAATATCAAAAATTTCATCTTCCTTGGGCTTCTTACCTTGGAAATCATTTTTTTCTTTATCTTTGTTTTGAATGGTGTTTCCTTCTTTGGTGGTATATCATAATTTACTCTCATCTCATATGTATTAAGGTTTCCATGCAATTGATCTATATTAAATTGAGTAAGATCATGACTTTCTTCTATAGAAGATACATTTGGATAAAACTTGAGAGATAGAGACCTTAATACCTTTTGAACTATAGTAGCCTCTTCAAGTTTATCTTCAAGACCTCTGATGGTGTTTAAAATATAATCAATTCTCTATAGAAATGATGCCACATAATATTATTATTTAATTTTGAGGCTCTCAAATTGTCTTCTATGAGTCTACAACTTTCCCAACCTAACCTTTAAATCTCCTTCAAAAATGGTCTTCAATTTATCCCACATTTCCTTGGTATATATGTAATGAATTACTTTGGTGGACTTAGTTTCTGTAAGGCCATAAGTGATTGAATTCATTTCCGTAGAGTTTTTTCTCAATAAACTTATTGCCTACAACACTAGATAAAGGAATAGCAGGAGCAACATAATCATCCAAAATAGATTGCCATTCATGAAACCCTAGTGACATAATTTATGTCTTCATCACTTAAACAATATTCTATATACATAGTTACCATGAATAAATACACAATCAACTTGTAAACATTTTTTCATATTGCATACAATTATTCAATCATTAAAAATGCACATATATCATCCTCATGGAGTCTCAAATACTCTCCAATATCCAATTCATCAAGATATATCTAAATAATAACAAAACAAACTCAATTACTCCTTGAGTCCATTACAAAACAAGCACAAACATATATTCAACTTTGTATCTTAATATATCTATCTACACATACTTAAAGATATTAAAATACATATTTCCATATGTACCTTGGAGTATTATACATATTTTATTTTTAATGGACTATCAAATTCCTCTTAGATCAAAAGTTATGGCCCAAAAGCTAGACACTTATCTTTCCTTCGTAAATTCAAATATTAAATTGTCAATGGTCACAATTAAACATTGAACATTATTATCGTACCTCATGTCCCCAATGCTAAAATAAAATATACAAAATTGATTTTGTTCAACATTTAAAACATAATCATCAATGCTCAAATGTTAAACCTTGGTTAATTTGACCTCATCTTGTACACCATTAAAACGTTGGCTCAATACAAACCATCGATCTCTATGGATCAACTAAGTCTTTAACTATGAAGACTCATCATTAGATAAATATGTACAAACACACATTCACCATTGAATCATTATCCTATAAATTTTCTCAATAATTAAATAATGTACACTTGGTACCATCTCATTTCATCTTGACATCTTGGAATAAACCTTCTTCATTAATCTTTTTGTAAGGAGCTTGATCTTTATCCTTGGTAAATAACTATCACATTGACCCATTTGAATCTATGTGCATAATTATATCTATAAGTAATAAATCCTATGAAAAATTGGATCTCTATTGGGTCTAGATATTTAACATCATGAGAATTGACTAAGTATGGGGACCAACTACAATATGCCTAGAAAGCCTACTTTGCACCTCCATATCTTTTGCTTCACTCAAATGCATGTTCTAAAATTTGGACCATATGATATCCTCACATAGGAGAATATAAAAATGTTTTAAAATTATCTTAGAACCCTCACACATGTGATATATATTTTAATTGAAATTCTTCTCAAAAAATTGTGTCATAGAGCTAACTATGCTTAGAACTTGTCTAGGAGACCAACTTTGCTCTTGCATATCTTTTGTCATGTTTCAGTGCATGATATGACATTTATAGTAAATAAACTATGCATAAAATTTAAAAAACCCATTTGATCACCTTCTCCTCAAAAATTAACATATATGAGATATTACACCATTGAAATGCTTACTTGGATCTTCTTGCCACATTGCAAATTAGGCTAAGTATGGGAAAACACTATCATCATACTTGGGATCCCAAATTTACACTTGCATATCTTTTGACATGATAAATTCATGACCTAAAATTTGGTGCATAATAATTATGCATAAAATTGAACAAACCCATGTGACCATTTCTTCCTGACTCAACCACATGTGGTAATGGTGACAGCATTAAATTGCCTACTTAGATTTTCTTCCATCAGACCCAAAATGTATAAATGAAAACTATGGACAAATATATGAATTCCACTTATACACACAACCACTCAAAGATTATAAAACATCTTAGGGACCTCTTCCACATGATCAATACTGCATACTCAGCTCTAAACATATTTTACCATGTCAAAATATAATATTAACCAAGCCAACTACAAGCACACTAGGACAAGTAGATTGCACACTTTTCCATTGTTACTTATGCTAATAAAGAACTTCATCCACTCACTAGGACACCTCTATGACATCACCATGACATCATTGACAATACTCTAGCATAACATTCACCTTATTAAATAAAAAATAATGTAAAGATAATCATAAAATATTATAACACCTATCAATTACGATCAAAGAAGTGGATGCCCCCAATGTAGTGTATCACATGGGAAGAGGAAAGGTCCAAAATTTGTGTCCAAGTATCATGGTTTAGGTGTATGATTATATGACACTCAAGTATGTGTGAAACATTTACGTACCTGGAAAGGAAATGATATGATATATACTAACATAAATTAAATAATATAGATTCCATGGAGCTATTAAACATGTGAATTTTGAATAATTTTTTTATGTTAGAATTGATTTGAATTTTTTTGTATTTTTTTTTAATAATTAAAAATAAAGGTCTAGTTGATGATCCCATTTAAGTTATTCTCATATGGTGCACTGAACTCAAAATATGGTACATTAAAATGGTGATTCTAGCAAAGATCATGTATAGGTGTAATATCTTACACTGTCATGTCCCCTTTTGAGTTGACATGTTCAGAGTTGAGGATTAGCCTATTATGCGACCTTCGTAGGCTGATGAGATGGATAGAGGGTCTTCATGGAGCTGGGCTTGCCTTTTTGTTCGAGTTTTTTTGGATATGAATTAAGGGAGATATTAATATTTGATTGATTTAATCAAATATTAATTATTTGGTCTAATTAATAATTAATTATTAATTAGTTGGCCTAATTTTAAGACCCTAATTCTAATTTAAGAATTGGTCTAATTTTAAGACCCAAGTTTTAATTTGAGGAATTCTAATTCAAGAAACCCAAGTTCTAATTTGAGGAAATCTAATTTTAGCAAGCACACCTTTGGAGGGTATAAGGGTTTCTCATGGGAGAGAGTTTGGATTCAACCATTGATTATTGATTATTGATTTTGAAGAATTCTTCTGCGAAGACTGAGCCTAGGGTTCCAGGATTCCATTTGCATTGGAGAACATTCCCTCTTCAGTGTGTGCAATTTAGAGGCTATGAAATATCAGCTGATATATTGCCAAATTGAGAGATAGCTTCATATAAAATTTATCACAGATATTTTAGGTATTTATTTATTTATTTATGTTTTGATTCAATAAATTATACAGATAGAGATCTTCTATATTAGAGCCACATATCCTCAAATCCAGGGTTGAAAACAGACAGATTGTGCTTAATTGGCAGCCGTACGAAGTTCGTACAGGTCTATATAGATCCACACAGACACTGACCTCGGCAGACAAAGATCCCCAGTGATCGACATTGGCCGATCGAAGATTTACGTCGACAGAGAAGGACCGACAGTGACTGACGTCGGCAGTATATCGACCGACGCCGGTGACTGTGTTCGACACAGCAGGCCGAGACAGAATTTCTAGATTTAAGCTCAATTTCCAGATTTGCAAAGCCAAGGTTTTGAAAACTGTATTTCATATTCTTTATATGCATAAGAGAGGACTGTAATTGTAATCGTCTAGAAGAATAAGTGATAAGATCTGTGATTTGCTATTGAGAGACTATATTATTGTTATCTTCTAAATTTATTCAACAGAAATTGTATCTTTGTTCAGAGCTTTTGTGTTTCTATATTCCCTATTTGAAGGGGATATCATAGTGGTATCAAAGCTAAATCCTGCCATCCTGAGGGGTTGACAATCGTATGTAGCCACAAGGGTTGGGACCACACGAGTATTTCACACGCAGTAGAGCTTTGCTTGAAGACACTCAAGTTTTAGAACCACCGAAAGACATGGGTGACGATATTGGTAGGGCCCGTATTCCTCACCATCCTAGAGATCAAGATGATGCAGAGGTTTTACTTACTCTTAGAGAACTACGAGAAGGGCAAAGGTATAATAACCAAGTATTATAGCAATTAGCAGCAGCACTGCCGAGATTGGGTACTCCGAGGAGACATTCCCCACATCATGAAGATGTCAGGAGTGGTGCAGGATCACAGAGAGGCCTTGGGACTACTTCTCGCACATCTAATAGGCCTATTAGGCCTACCTTTGTGAGACAGGAGGCAGAGGAGGTCAGAGGAGGTGAGGAGCATGAGGAGGCATTTACAGACACACTTAGGGCAGCGACTGACGAGTGGGAGTCATTACCACCTGTGGTCAGGGAGATGATTACTTTTGACCGATTCTTCACACAAAGGAAAGAACATTATCAAGGTTGACAGCATGGGAGACCAAGACCCCAGAACAATGATTTGAAGCATGCTACGAGCAGGCTCACACTAGCGATGTTTGATGGTAGTGGTAAGGTGACAGCACAGGCCTGGGTTAGTAAGCTGGATACGTTTCTCAAATTGTGACCGATGGCTGAGGAAGATGCTATCAAATATGCTACATTACATCTTGAGGGAGTAGCTCACGATTGGTGGCACCATGGGATGGTGACACTCCATCATGATCAGATCACATCTTATTAGGAGTTTGTGGATAGGCTGGTAGAGCATTTTGACAGGAGGGATCCAGAGTCCTATTTTTGAGAGTTGGCACAGTTGTGCCAAAGTGGTAGTCTAGAGTCTTACATTGGTGACTTCCAGAAGTTATCAGTTATGGTTCCTGACATTTCAGAGAGGTGACTTGTAGTACTCTTCATGGAGGGATTGACAGAACCATTGAGAAGTTGGATCAAAGGCTTTGATCCTCCTTCATTATAAGTAGCTATGAAGAAGGTGTGTAGTATGGAGATGGAAGCCCCATCCAATAAATCTAACTCCAGAGGTACTTCTTCATCTAGAGACTATAAGTGCTCCAACAGAGATATAGAGAGACCGGATTTCAACATAGATAAATCAGGTGTAAAGAATGATTCAAAGGCCAATCCAGTAGCACCACCTTTGGATCATGAGGCATTTAACGATCTACACAGGAAGAAGCTTTGCTTCTACTACAAAGGTCCATATGATATCCATCACGATTACCCTTTGAGGCCTAAGGGCAAGGCGAATCATGTGATGTGGGCATATTATGAGGATTTGGATTTAGAGGAATCTGAACAGCAAAATAGTTCTGAGGAGGTAGTGGTAGAGTTAGAGCTTCACATACAGGAGGCACGCCTATCTGGCATTCAGTCAGATGAGTCATTTAGACTCTGTGGAGTTTTAGCAAGGCAGAAGGTCATCACCCTTCTTGATACAGGGGCCACACATAATTTCATAGATGCTAGATTTGTGGAGAAGCATGGACTCACTACTGAAGATTTTGAGGGTATTAGAGTTAAGGTAGCCAATGGTCACACTCTTAGGTGTGAGCGTATGATTAGAGACCTCCCATTGCGCTTGAACAACTACGAGTTCAAGGCTGATTATTATGTGGTGAACATGGGGGATATAGACTTAGTCTTGGGTATGAAGTGGCTTCATTCATTTGAGGAAGTTACTCTTCGTCTCAAGGACATGGAGGTTCACTTTGATGTTGATGGGAAGACACATATTCTTAAGGCAATACGGGGCAGCAGCTTTAGATATATCTTTTTTCATCGGATGGAGATGCTCATATGACATGACATGATAGAGTGCGATGATGAGTGCACATTGGCACCAACACAGGAGAGATATGAGGATGAGCTTGGTCTTGAGGTGAGTGCAGTTTAGGAGTTATCACATGTGGTAGGGACTCAGCTTTTTGTTACAATCAGGTCACAGGTTGATGATGATATGACTATTTCTAGCCTTCACAATCCAGATTTAGATATTATTCAAGTAAGGAGTTTGCTTCAGTTGCTTGCTGATTTTTATTTATGGATTGGATGTTGGGGTGCTTATCTTAGTAGTAGGGATGGACATGGCATGGAGTTTGCATTGATTGACAGCAGGGAAGATCATGACTACGTTTGGGATCCAGGTGGATTGATGGGTGTATCATTCAGTGATTGCTTGAGGGCAAGCAATTTTAGGAGGGGCAGACTGTCATGTCCCCTTTTGAGTTGACATGTTTAGAGTTGAGGATTAGCCTATTATGCGACCTTCGTAGGCTGATGGGATGGATAGAGGGTCTTGATGGAGCTGGGCTTGCCTTTTTGTTCAAGTTTTTTTGGATATGAATTAAGGGAGATATTAATATTTGATTGATTTAATCAAATATTAATTATTTGGTCTAATTAATAATTAATTATTAATTATTAATTAGTTGGCCTAATTTTAAGACCCTAATTCTAATTTAAGAATTGGTCTAATTTTAAGACCCAAGTTCTAATTTGAGGAATTCTAATTCAAGAAACCCAAGTTCTAATTTGAGGAAATCTAATTTTAGCAAGCACACCTTTAGAGGGTATAAGGGTTTATCATGGGAGAGAGTTTGGATTCAGCCATTGATTATTGATTATTGATTTTGAATAATTCTTTTATGAAGACTGAGCCTAGGGTTCCAGGATTCCATTTGCATTGGAGAACGTTCCCTCTTTAGTGTGTGTAATTTAGAGGCTATGAAATATCAGCTGATCTATTGCCAAATTGAGAGGTAGCTTCATATAGAAGTTATCATAGATATTTCAGGTATTTATTTCTTTATGTCTTGATTCAATAAATTATACAGATAGAGATCTTCTATATTAGAGCCACATATCTTCAGATCTAGGGTTGAAAATAGATAGGTTGTGCTTAATTAGCGGCCGTACGAAGTTCGTACAGGTCTGTACAGATCCACACAGACACCGAACTTGGCAGACAGAGATCCCCAGTGACCGACATCGGCCGACTGAAGACTGATGTCAGTAGAGAAGGACTGACAGTGACCGACGTCGGTAGTATATCGACCGACGCTGGTGACTGTGTGTTCGACACAACAGGCCGAGACAGAATTTCCAGATTCAAGCTCAATTTCTAGATTTACAAAGCCAGGGTTTTCAAAACTGTATTTCATATTCTTTATATGCATAAGAGAGGACTATAATTGTAGTCATCTAGAAGAATAAGTGATAAGATCTGTGATTTGCTATTGAGAGACTATATTATTGTTATCTTCTAAATTTATTCAACAGAAATTGTATCTTTGTTCAGAGCTTTTGTGTTTCTATATTCCCTATTTGAAGGGGATATCACATACACTATAGAATTTGTGGTAATATATGTATGTTTCATATGAGTTCATGAATATGTATTAAATATGTAGTGGTTCATGGAACCCATTATAGAATGATCTATAGTTTTTTCAATGTAGGTATAATTGAAACATTTTTATTTTATTTTGGAGAGTTTCAAAATATACAAGTTATCCAATGATCTCAAGAGGAGGACCATTATATGTGAGGAATGGTAAATGAACACAATTTCTTGACTGAATGTCATATGTGTGCATAATTGAATAATAAAGTGTATCATGTTATTTTCATAAATTTGTGCTTGATTCTTATCTTGAGAGATATTTTCCTTTGTTGTTAATAGCTATGGCTTTCTGATTTTGACATTATATTTAGAAAAAATGGAGTAATATGTAGTATAATAGAGCATTATTTGGATCTAAGTGTGATATTTCATTGAATAAATCCAACAAACAAACTAGATGCAATATATTTATTCACATTCTCCATGCCATATTCTAGAGATATACAAAATTTCTAGTTACATATATTGAATTCATAAGTTGGGTTAACTATGATATTTTGACCTTGATTTCCATGTAGGAAAGGTTCCATGATTTAATGCTATGATGAATTATTTGTAATTGATTCATATGAAGGAACATGTATAGCATTATCCTTTTGATGTATGTCTTTCTTTTTTTAAAATTTTCTATTGTACCTATTCCTTTTCAAATATTTTACTTTCTTGTTTCATTTGTTCATTTTCATTGAACCCATTTCCATTTTAGGTTATTATTTTTCATTAACAAACTGAATATGAATATTTTAACTATGTTCATTAGTATTTCTAATATATCCCAAGCTTTTAAGATAATTATGATCAGCTATGGAGATATGTTGTGATATTACTTATGGATTTTTTCTTAATCCTTGACCATGTTAATTCATTTTTTGTTAAAATTATTGTCTAAAACCATAATTTTTAAAAATTACTGTATCATTATTGAGAGATAGATTTTTATCATTTTCATCTTGATCACTTTGTAGCATTGTTTAGTCTAGCTTTACCTTTTGAATATTTCCTTTCTCTATTTTTTCATTTTCAACTATTTATTTTTTGCATTGTCCTTTGGTTATAGTATTTTTAGTTTTAGTACTTTTGTTTTAGGAGAGTTACTCATAGTGTGAGTGGGTTGCTTATGTGTCTATTATAGGATTACCACTATCAATTGTGCCTTGTATTTTGTGATTCAAATCCAAACAACAATTTATATTATGATCATGCATTATATAATATGTAAAATATTATTTTGATCTATTTATAAGATGTAGAGGAGGTAGTTTGATCAATTTGATTCATATCATTTCTCTTAGAATTTCACTTGAGCTCTTAGTATTAACTTATTTTATATGTATCTTGTTTTATATTTTCATTTGTATATAAAACCTTGTTGGATATGATATTTATAGATTAATATGTAAAAACTTGATTAACACCAAAATATTTTGGATTCTATACGTATGTAATTTGATTATCCAATAATGTGATCTTTAAATATATATTTTTTGAAATTATTTGATGAACTTACTAATAGTGATTATTTGATCTTTTATGGCATCATAAGCACAAACCCTATGTAGTTCAAATTCAATATTCATACACACACCATCTAGAGGAGATGTGACATGTGGATGGATTCAAGGAAGGATATATTGATTACCTTCATTTAAAAACATATGATGGGCCTCCTTAAACCTTGGAAATGTTATATCCTAGACATGGTTAGAGGGATGGTAGTTATCACCCTCCTTAGGATGAAGAGGAGGAAGAGACTCAATATTATTGAAATAAAAGTTGTAAAGAGATTAAATTTTGATCTTGTTTCAAAACACTCTATTTATATTCAATAATTTGGTTATTCTATTTTATTATATCTTTGATTAATTTAGAAATATATATAAATAACAAAACATAATTAACATCATATATTATATGATGAAATAAGTCCAATATATTTCCATATCAAACATGATTTATTCCTTCATAGTAAATATAAATATTATTTTAATATTGTAAGAATTAATAAATAAGAAATAATAAATCAAGGTTTTCCACAAGAAGACTAAAAATATAGGTTCACCAAATGTTTAACCATTTTTAGATATGCTTTTGGTTTAAGGTTAAAGGGTAGAATATACTATAAACAAGGATGAATAAAACTATTATAGATCACGATAATTAATTAAAAACTCAAATAATTGAATATTATAAATAAAAATGCTGAGTTGTTCTAAATATAGAAAGATCACTAAAAATAATAGTTTGATTTCATAAACACTAGGAATATATAATACTTTGATTATCTAAAATGTACAAATTTTTTATATAAGTACATAGGGGAAATGGGTAGGGAAAATATCAAGATCCAATTGTTGGATATTTTGAATATTGTTTCTATATGCCTAAACACTTACATCATATTTGGGACACTTGCATTGGTGTAAGTGTATTGATTCCAATAGTTTCATCCAATATGAAATATTCAATTTATTATGGAGTGACCACCTATATCATACTTTGTTTTATTTCACATTTATGTTGATGTATTTTATCCATGCACACGTGATGTCTATGACTCTTTATAGATTAAAAACATAGCTCTTCACCTTAAGTCTTTTTACCTTGCCAAAAATGGGTTAATGGGATCATAGTGTAAATTTGACCTTAAACAACCCTCTATCAATGAGTTATACCTACATATACAACACTCCAAGGATGGCCTCAAACATATTTAGTTCTCCACTAAGTGTTGTATTATGTTTTCACAAGGTGAAATATAATATATAAGGGCATGTAATGATATATATTGTAGCTTGAAAAATATTACCTATGGGTTATTATTTTAGTGATTCAACCATATAATATGATATATTTTATGAAAAATATGAAAGTAGAGAATACTAAGGAAGTATAAATCAGTTTTGGAATCAATTGAGTGAGCTTGAATAGGTTATTGCTTGGTATTTTCTAGATGAATGATGAGTGGGCTTATATTTGTATATATAACACACCTTTTGTAAATATATCACATAAGGGTTAAATAAAACAAATGGTCCAACACGTATCATTCAATACAATTTAAAATTATATTCATTTTGAGGACTAGATACTTTATAAGAATATAGACACTTTCATCAATTCAAGTGTCCCTATGTGGGATGTAAGTGTCCATCAAGCTTAGAATATTTTAAGGATCTGAAACTAATAGTAAAGGATATATATCATGTTGAAGTATTTTTATAATGAAATATATATGGGTCATTATAAATGATACAGTCAAACCATAAGATAAGAAGAGGTATAATGAGATGGTGAATGTGAGCCTTTTGGTATCATGAAGGTCTAAAACTTAAGGATAGAGCCCTGACAAGTATTTATCAAGTATACAATATTGAGATGCTATATAAACTATATTTTATTATATACACACTATACATAGTGTATGAACCTAAAAAATAATATTAATACAAATAAAATAAATAATTCATGCTTTCATATATGTAAAGAAATAGTGAAAACCCATTATACATGGGGTGAAGCCTTATGGGATTTTACTCCTCAATAAAATTAAATTTGATCTAAAAATTTATTTCCCTTATTCATCCATGGAAAGAGGGTGCATGGATGATTTGTTGGTGTATTGGGGAGGAGGGATAACATATGGACAAGCATTTCACCTCTCTCACTCTCCTCCTCCCATCATTGTTCATGATGTAAATTCATTTCAAAATATTAGGTTAATTTTTTTGTGATGCATCCTTATGGATCAAGTCAAGTTTTAGGGTTTCACCAATATAATGGTTATTATAGAATTTTTAGCTATTCATGCACCCTAGCTGAAAGGAGTGTTCAAGTCTTATTTTCAAACTTGGACTAACATAGGAATGATCTAAGGCCATGGGTTTCCTATATCTAGACCAAACCTCTAGTATTTTTAACAAGGCAAGCTCCTTTGATGCATCATTTTGGACCTTTGCTTCTATAACCTAAAACTGGTTTCGGTGAAAAGGGAGAAGGAATTTCAAAATTAAAACCTATTCTAAATTATTGTGATGTACCGTAAAGATTGTCCATCCACTCATACTTGAGCCTCTTAAAACACTAGTGAGATAAAAAATAACATGATATATGACTCCAAATTCTTGTCATGTATCAATATTTCATGAAGAGGTTCATTAAGTGAATGAAACCTAAGGTAGATGATGGAATTTACTAGTGCAAGGTGATAATCTAGTCAACATGTCCACTATTGGATTTATTTAAATAACGTGGAACACTAAACATAACCTACATAACTAGATAATCTACTAGCTAGGTGAGATTAGGACTTTTCAAGGGAGAAGGATATACCACTTATACAAATTAGAACTAATATAAATACACTATTCTAATATCATGAAATATAGAAATAGTCATCTTATTTATCTCAAGAGGTTACAAGGCTCAATATTATTATATTTTAGTCATGCCCAAGAGAGGGATCTATTTTAAGGCTCAAAAGACTATATATATATATATATATATATATATATATATATATATATATATATATATATATATATATATATATATAACAAAGGGATGAGAAAAATGGATCCCCTATATGGGAGAGTGGACAATGGGTCATAATCACCAAGATTTATTCCACCTTCTTGAATTCTTGATTGTATTAATGCCTTTGGGACTACAAGGATAGAGTCTTCATATCCATGGGCCATGATTAAGTCTACTTTGGGTGGCTATTTATTGAGACTATGGCTTTAAACACTCCTCCATTAATTATATCTATCTACCTCTACTTTGAAATGTGCACATGGGATTATTACAAATTTAAAACTATTTGAAAATATTGTTTTTCTTATAGTTTATACATCCACTTGGACATATCTATATTTTATGATCAACTAGTATCCCACCTTAATCTAAGTCAGGTCACAAATGGACCTATTCTATATTTATAGAGTATTAATGGTGCCATTCAATCCCAAAAAATCTACTCCTAGCTTAAACTAAAATTTTATTAACCTCAACTTTATCATGCTTGCTTGCCTTAGTTGAAAACCAACTTTCCAACATCCTTCTATGTAAATTTGGTTTGCCCTCATTTGACTGGTCATTGAGAACTAGCTCAGATCATTAATCCTATGACTCATCATTCTTTATTGGATCTACCTGAGGTGAATATGTATGATCCATCAATTTCTTACCTGGATTAACATGCTTATGCCACTTGTTGATCATGCCTTTACACTTAGGGTTCAATGACTCTTTGACTCACTCACATAACATTGATCTCAAATCCATGATTGAATGTTTGCCATTGATCTGACCTAGGACCATTATCCTATAATTACCTACTCACCTTTATATTTGATCTAGACACCCAAGATGTTGACACTTATCAAACTTATGCTCAGTCAGGGATCCTTTTGATGATTTTTGAATGCCAATGGCTATGTTGTGGAGCTTAAATTTGATGTCTTCATGAACATTCAAGTTTTTTTAAAATCAAAATGGATAATTATTGAGGTCTAAACATAACATTCACACACCTATTTGGATCACAAATTATGTGGGTTATTTGTTTTGGACCTTTTGCTAGATAATTCCTTTTGGCTTTGTGTGAAGCACTTTTATTGAAGGAATTCATTTTCCTTATCCTTGCCTTGAAAAAATCCTATGGATTAAATGTATATGCATATTCATGTCTTCATAATGTCTTTCTCTAGAAAATTAACATTAAAAAACTTTTAAAAGTTCTCTTCTAAAATTTGACTTGGTCCACCTTGTTGTAGAAAGATCTTTTAGAGAAAATGTAGAGGACACTTGCCCAAGAAACTAACACATCAGACTTTTGAAACTTCCCTTTATAAAATAAAAGTACCCTTGATAAACCTTGAAATGGACCATTTCCCTTAGAGACATATCCTTTAGAATTTTTTCACTGGACCATTTCCTTGAGAAAACTAACCTTCAAGGAAATTATTTGTGATACTTTACCTAATAAATTGCCCCTTAGGATTTCTATTTTTGACTAAATCCTCTAAAATATATCCTTAGGAACTTTTTTTAAGGACCCTTATTAATAATGAGCTTTCAAGGAAATTATTTTAGATAATTTTTTTTGAAATAATTCCTGAGACTTGCATAAAAAGTCTAAAACACAACTCTCAAAAGAATTTCAACATTTAGAATAATAAAGTGGGACAAAACTCCAAAAATAATTAGTCCTTTTATATTTGTTTCTAGCCTTGTGTGGAACACTTTATCTGAAGTAATTATTAACACCATAGTTGGCAAAAAGTTGAAAAAGTGATGTAACATAGGCTTCTTTTCTAGAACTATTTCCATAATTGTTCAACACTATTAAAAATTGCCTTGATCCCTTTACTTGTAATTTTGAGCTTGATTCAAAGCCACCAGATCCATCAATCAACTAAGACCCTGATCATCTATTCAAACTAGGTAAAAGCCTAGTAGGTGGACCAAAAATGTGCAATAATTCTTGTGACTCAACTGGTTTGACCAGCCTACTGGTCATGGAATCCAAACCTTGATTGATCTCGCTCAAATAGAAAGCTAGCTACAAATAGACTTTGCTTGACTTTTGAAAACACTTCCTAGAGTAATGGGGGGGGGGGGAACAAAGTAACAAAAGAGAAAGAAACAACATAAACTATGAAAAGAACAACTAAAAATTATAATGTGTAAAATCACTTTGAGGAAAAGAAAAGACTTATCTACTAATGTACAAGGGGAAAGATATGAGACTAGTAGAATAACTTGAGATACCTCACATTGATAGGGATACAAAAGCCTTCTCCATTCAATTTTTTGAGATAAAAATCATTACTATCTTTTCATCCTATAATGACATAGGGTCCACTCCAAAAACTATCAAAATTGGAGTGTTTTCCTAGTTCTGCATGGTCTTCATCGCGTTTGAGCACTACATCACCTTACTATAATTTCTTTGATAAAGATATTATATCAAAGTTTGTATTTAATTTTAGTTGGTTAGACAACATGGCATTCATGGCATCATCCCAAATTTCCTATATCTCTCTTATTTCATTCATTCTAACCTCCATCACATCACTTTCTAGAATCTCTAGTTGGTGTGCAAGCTCCAAAGAAATTGGAAGCCTTACTTCTCTTCTATAGACTAAGAGATAAGGTGGGCCACCATGCACATGATCTTACTATTTGAAACAAGATTCCTAAATTTATTCAAACTTCATATAATAATAAGCACATGTTTTTCAACAAAGCTACATCTTTCTTCATAACCTTATAAAGCCTAGCTAAAGAAAGTAATGGGTTGCTCCAAACCTTGATCATTCTATTGCATGAGCATGGATTAAATTGCATCAAATGTGGAAAAGGCATATATATAAGTCCTTGTTGAAATATAGATTTAAAAGTGTGGGGGCATGAGATATGGCCTCCTTGATGACCTCAAATCTCTTCTTTCCTTCTCTTGTATATATGAACTATTTGCCTTTTCTTAGCATATGAGTGAATGGCTTGACAATCTTTTAAAATATTAGAATAAAACTCTTGATGAATTTGATCTTTCATAAGAAACTCTACAAACCTTTCTTGTGTTTGGATAGTTACAAAGAAAGGCTTACCTCTATCCTTTCTGTATTAATGGATAGACTAGCTTTAGATACCTTGTGTCCTATAAGTCTTCCCTCATGTACCAAAAAAATGCATTTATTTGGATTTAAAGAAATTCTAAATTGTCTACATCTATCAAAAATACCTCTCAAGTGTGTTAGATGATCATTAGGATTATTTGAGAAAACTATTAAATCATCGAGGTAAACTAAAACCATATCATTTAAAATACCATGAAAAGAAACATCCATTGCTCTTTGGAAGGTGGATCCAACATTCGAGAGTCCAAAAGGCATTTTAAAATATGCATAGGTACCCCATTTTGTAGTGAATGTATTATTATGCCTATCTTCTTCTTTGACCATGATTTAATTATAGCCAGAATATCCATCAAGTAATGAGAACCTTTGAGAACCTTCCACATTTTGAAAAAATTGATCCATGGAGGGCAATGGGTAATGGTTTTTTAGGGACACCTTATTAAGGTCCCTAAATTAAACACATAAATGAATCTTTCCATTCTTTTTCCTCACTTTCACAAGTTTTCCATGCATAAGGAATGCTTAGTTTGAAATATTGTCTTTGAATATATAAATTTATAGAGTTCTTTTCTCATGAGGTCCTCCACTCTTGGATTTATAGGCCTTTGTTTCTACCTGACTGGATTGTCATTGATTTATAATTAAATGGTTTTTTTTCCATGTTTAGTTTCAAAACCCTTCAAGTATTTGTACTCCCAAGTAAATATATCAAATCATTTTTGGCACAAAGCAACAAATGCAACTCTTTCCTCTATTGTATTGACCTTTCATAGATTTAGCATTTATCCTTAAAGATATCTATCTTTTCATAGTGTTCATCTTTAGCTGATATTCATGCCTTCCCCTTTCTTACTTGGTAATTTTCATTTAAGATGCTCTCTAATGTCACAATTCCTTTGGGAAGCTTGTTTTATCTCAACTGTATTATTTGATAATCATATTGATTCCAGAAGTTGACTTGGTTCCTATGGTAGAAATCTACCTCTTGCATTAGAAAACATATGATTTGATCATCATTATTAAAGACTTACCAAATCACCTCATTATCAGGTAAAACTGGTCTACATATAATCTTGACCTTATTTTGGCCATGGTTACCTTCGATTCCTACTATCTCATATTGGGCACCAATGGTAGTAAGCTTATTTGCATGTTGATTTACTTCTCTTAGTATGGATTAGATATCCAATGCCAAGAAATCCTCCATGAGGTTCCATACTTAGTTCTTATAGGCCTTTTTATGGTGAATTTTGACTAAACTCAGGCCTCTTACCTATTACACTACAAGTTCACTATCACCCTTCACTTTGAGGATCTGGATGCCTCTCTTTCTTATTTCTTGAAAAACATGTAAAAGAGATTCATATTCAGTTATATTTGAGGTGTAATTGAATTAGAGTCTTGCAATTGAATGATACTTTTGATTGAAGATTGAAACTAGCATGGCTCCAACTTTACTTCCATTTTTTGACCTTGAGACATCAAATAATAAATTTCATATGCCATCTTCTTCTTGAGTAGTGATAGTTAAGGAAGGTATTGTAGCACCTTCTTCATGCATACAGTACACTCCCAAGTCTATCTTTCAATGATGTTGTATGGATCAAATCCATGGTTATTATTTTCCTACTCATCCAAGTAAAGATCTAAGATGCCTTCTATATGAATATGGGGTTATTATTCAATAACCTCTTAAACCTCCTCAAATATGGCATAATTAGAATTTTTAATATTGGGCATACAAGGCTTTAGGTGGAACCTGAATATGGGCTTAGACCTTATGCAGACTTTTCTCCCATACTTGGTTCTTAAAACAATATATAACTAATTAGATGACAAATATCCCCAAATCTTAGTAGTAAAGTCCCTATATAAGCATAGGGAAAAATAGGGGGGTAGGTCTATCACCATCCCATCTTGAGTAATGACATAATTAGGGTAGGCTACCAATGTGATCTTAAGATATTTCACTATTACTATAATTTTATTAGGGGAATCATCCAACTAGAGAAATCCTTTCTCATTGGGTATATATTTAAGACAAAGCTTATAAGCCATAGCTTTAGGCATAACCAATGTTTAATAACCTAAATCTATCATACATTTATGCACTAGATAATATTCTATGATGGTTGACAAATAAAAAGGAGTGGGCTTGACAACTTTGGGAGGAAGAACCATATTCCAAACTTAACTTTGATTAGGAACTTGATTGAAAACATGATTGGGACTAGGCTGAGTAACTTTTGAGAAAATAGTGTTCACCTTTTCAACTATCTCACTCACATAAGAAGGCTTGGAGAGTTCTTGCTAGAGGATTTATGTCTACCCTAAAATAGATAGAGTATCATACATAGATATAGTAACATTAGCCCTTTTCATATGATCCACAATATTGAAATGAAAAATAGTACCTTTGTATTTTACCTTGTAAGTATAATAATCACTTAGCACTTGAGTGACATGAGGAATGAAATTATATTTCTACTTCTATCCTTGATGTTGAGATACATGTTGAGTTGTAGGATATTCAACAGTTGTATTTGAAATGGTAGGTTAATAACTAGTTTATGGAGGTGTTGAAGAAGCCTTAGAATACTAAAAATTATCATCTAACATCCTATTTTTATACTTGGTATGGTAATTAATTCATCTGGCCCTTGTGCAGTCTCCCCCAAGTTTTTCTTACATGTTCAAATGTATGCTCCCCTTATTGAAAGTTTACACACATGGTGTCATCTGGTGCATTACCCATGTTTCCTTATTGAATTTGAAATTCTAATGATGTTATGTTAGGCACATTATCTTTGTTTATTGGAGGGAATTTTGGTGGAGGCATGGTGTCATTGCCTAGTAATGAAGGAATCTACTGCTAACTAGGGTCATGATACATATCCTCATTTGTAACCATTGCCATCTCATTAGACTATTCCCCTAACTTTCATTGACCTTTTTATGAAAGATTGTTTTGTTCAAGGACTAAGGCACTATATCTACTTACAACTATAGGTTTTTAGCTATTATAAGCTCTACCTTGAGTAATTTGGACTTGGGATTATTGGTCTGATGGGTAAGGGGGTATATTATACGATTGAGTAGGGTATTTAGTTTGGAAGGGCCCTTGGTATGAATATGGCCTATTAAATTATATTATTGTCTCTCTAGAGTCACTAGGTTACTTTTTTGTGCCTTAAATAAGCTCTCAATCCTTAAAAATTTATCCACTTAATTATCGTCAGGTTGGGTTTGGTTGCTTGGAGTGGTCAATAGAGCAATGGCAGGTAGGGTTAGCTAAAGTTTAGGAAATAGTGGCATGAGATGTCTTGGCATGAGTTTCTCTACTTATATCAAATAATTTTATACTCTTATAGATATCTCATAAGCCCCAAGTAAATTTGTCCTACCCATAGATTGGATCGTGAATTCAATGTCTATATTCAATGCTATCAAATAGTAAAGGAAAAAATAATTCAGTGTGAGCTTAATGATGACATGGATCCTATCCCAAGTTTTTTGGAATCTATAGTTGAAATCAACCATAAATTATTGAGGTGCTCTTTTGATTGAGGTAAGTTATCCCAAAAGTGATACATGGTCACTTCTATCCTCAAAATGTTTACATAGGCACTCACCAAACTCATCCCAAGTATGGATTGAGGTAGGAGTTAAAACTCTATAACATTGTAGGGATTTGACTTTTAATGATGTGGTTAGTAGTCTCATGGATACATTCTCTTGCGTAATGTAATATATTGTACAAAGGTTTGTAATGTTAGTAATGTTCTCTACAAGAGTGGTGAAGTTTTCTCCTATAAAGTATGATAGAATATTCAAAGAGGTAGTAGGGATGACATCATGTTGTTGAAGGTTAAGAGGGCTCCCCCATTAAAGGGTATAAAGTCTTGATTTCTTGGCAATATTATGATTGAAATAGGAAATAGATGTCACCTAGAATAGAACCTTCTAAATAAAGGTGTAGATTGTGCTCTATAAGGTGAGTGGCTTACATTATGGATTTTATTAGGGGATAAGGATGCTCTTACTCTCCTTTATCTTTAGGGTGTTAGGAGACCACTAAAATTTAATTAAATACCCCTTTTAGATGATCTTGTACTTCTTAACATGTAGCTAAGAGGATGGATTTTGTGAGATAGAGGTGTTTGGAGTTACTAGGTGCTCATGCAGAGTGTCTACTACAATTGTTAGCTAGATATATCACTAATTATTTAGTTTCTTTCTTTAACTAGTCCTATTAGGTGTGGCAAAATTGTTATCTATCTAGGTTTCACTCTAGCTAAAAGGACGAGTGTTTAGGTCCTACTTTCAAACCTGGACTAACATGGGAATCATCTAAGGTAATGGGTTGACTATATCTAGACCAAACCTATAGGATATTTAATGATGCTAGCTCTTCTAATACATAATTTTGGGCCTTTGATTCTAAAACCTAAAACTTTTTGGGGTGAAAAGGGAGAAATAATTATAAAATTAAAACCTATTCTAACTTGTGATGATGCAGCATGAGTATTATCCATCCACTCATACTTGAGCCTCTTAAAAAACTAGTGAGATAGAAATAAATAATAGGATATATGGCTCTAAATTCATACCATGCATCAAAATTTCATCAAAGAGGTTCATCAAGTTAGTGAAACCTAAGGGAGATGATGAATATGTGTAATTCAAGGCACTAATCCAGTCAACATGTCTACTATTGGCTTTAGTCAAATGACATCAAACATTAAACATTAAATACATAACTAAATAGTCTACCAACTAGGTAAGATCAAAACTTAACAATGGAAAGGCTCTACCACTTATACAAATAAGAACTGACATGAACACACTAGTCTAATATCATGAAATCTAAAAATAGTCATCTTATTTATCTCAATAGGTTATAAGGCTCAATCTTGGCAGAGTCTAGTCATCCCCAAGAGAGAGATCTATTTTAAGGCTCAAAACCTTGTATATATAGCACAAAGAGATGAGAAAAAATGGAGCCCCTACATGGGACAGTGGAGAAGGGGTCATAATGATCAAGATTTATGCTACCTCCTCAAGTTCCTAATTAGATTAATACCACTAAGACTACAAGGATAGATTCCTTGTATCCATGGGCCATGATTAAGTCTACTTTGGGTGGTTGTTCATTAAGAGTGTGGCTCATGACACTCCTCCATTAATTACATCTATCTACCTATGCTTTGAAATGTGTATCTAGGCTTAATATATAATGAAAACCAATTTAAAAGATTGGTTTTCCTATAGGTGATACATCCACTTGGACATATATATATTGTATGATCAAATAGTAGACAACTTTGATCTACATTAGGTCACAAAATTACCTATTATGTCTCTATAGAGTCTTAATAGTGTCATTTGATCCCAAAAAATAAGCTCCTAATTTAAACTAAAATGTTCTTGACCTCAGACCTCAGCTTCATCATGTTTGTTTCCTATAGTTAAAAATTAACCTTTCAACCTCTATCTACATCATTTAGGTTCACCTTCATATGATTGGTCATTGATAATTGGCTCAGATCACTTATCCCATGACTCATCTCTCTCAATTGGATCTACCTAAGGTTAATGAATGTGATCTATCGATATCTTACCTAGATTCATTCACTTGTACCACTTGTCTATCATGTGTTTACCCTCAAGGTTTAGTGAATATTTGATTTGATTGCATATTATTGTTCTTGAATCCATTATTGAACACATGCCATTGATCTAACCTAGGCCCATTATCCTATCTTTACCTGCTCACTATTAGATTTGATATAGTCACCCAAGAATTGGACACTTGTCAAGCTTGCACTCAGTAAGGGACCCTTTTGATGATTTTTGAATGCCAATAGCTATTTTTTAAATATTAACATTGAAATCTACATTAATTTTGAAGGATTTATAAAATCCAAATAGATAATTCCTTATATCCAAATTTGACATTCACACACCTATCTAGATCATAGATTCTATGGGCTATTTTTTTTAGACCTTTAACTAGACAATTCCTTTAGGATTTTCGCAGATCACATTTCTTAAATAAATTTGTTTACCTTATCCTTGCCTTGAAAAATTTCTATGGATGAAATGTTTGGGCATATTCATGTCATCAAAATCTCTTTCTATATAAAAGTACCCTTTAAAAACCTTGGAAAGTGCCCTTTGGAACTTTGACTTGGTCCACCTCACTATAAAAAGATACTTTAGAGAAAATTTAGAGGACACTTTCCTAATAAATTGACCGTTTGGAATTTTAAAAAGTGCCCTTCTAAAAATAAAACTACCCTTTAGAAACCTTGAAGTGGACCATTTCCCTAAGAGACATATCCTTCAAAAATTTCACATTGGACCATTTCCTTAAGAAAAGTACCCTTTAGGGAAATTGTCTAGGATAATTTGTTGAAAAAGTGACCCTAAATATTTATGTTTTGGACTAAATACTGTAAAATATATCCTTCATAGCTTTTTTTAAGGATCCTTTTCAAATAATGACCTTTCAAGGAAATTGTTTCAAACAAAATGTCCAAATTAATTCTTGAGACTTGCACATAAAGTTTGAAACACAAATATTGAAAGAATTCCAACATTTAGCCAAATAAAGTGGGATAAAACTCCCAAAATAAGTAATCCTTGTATATTTTTTGTGGGATTTGTGTGGAACACTTTCTTTGAAGGAATTCTAAGCACCTAACTTGGCCAAAAGTTGAAAATGTTATGTAAAATAAGATTCTTTTTTAGACCTATTTCTACAATTGTTCAGCACTATGAAAACCTACCTTGATCAATTCACTTGACACATTGATCCTACTTCAGATCCACCTAATCCATTCATCAACTAGGACCCTACTCATGTATTCAAACTAGGCAAAAGCTTGATATGTGGGCCAAAAATGGCCAAAAATGATATAATCTAAGGGTGGATATTTATTTATCCACTTTTGGATGGAATTTCTTTTTTAAAACTAAGTTAAATTTAAAGCATTTTTAAGTTACATAAACGTGATCATGTTTTGCACATTATATTTGTATGTTTAATTACATTTTTGAATTGGGGTGTCACTATGAAAACTATTAGGTGGTACTAGGAAAATTAAGGGGAATAATGTGATCATCACTAATTAGGATATAATTAGAACCTAATTTCATACTAGTTAGAATATAACAATAAAAACATTGGAATCTAATATGATACTACATAATATTAATTATAGAGATATTGGAATCCAATATCACACTAGTTAAAAACCAATATTAGCAATATTAGAATCCAATTTCATCAATTCTAAAACCAAAAATGGTGATATTATAAGTCCATATTCATATACATATGTTTATATTTAATGAAATGTTGGTTTTGATCCAAGGTAGAGATTGAAGTGTTGATGTTTCCACACCAAGGTATGTATTTATATCCATATTTTTTTCTTTAAATAGTACACTATAAGTTGTTTATTAATTTGTGGATGTATGTGAATTTTATTTCTTAGTCTCTTCCTTAAACTCAATAAGTTAGTATATATATAATGTTGTTTAGGATTTCCATTTATTAGGTAGGTTGCATGTACCCCCATTTGGATCACTATTGCACCTTAACACCTTCTTAAAATCACTTACCTATTATTTAATTTACTTGTATCCCTTTACAATCATTTATTTTAATAACATATTTACTACCATAATTACAACAATTTATCTTAGTTTAGGTCTAGTGAGATTTATATCCTTATGTCATAAGTTTAGGCTTTGGAACCCTTTCTTATTAAATTTTTAGTTCTAGGTTAACATTTGTTAGATATATGTATATCATTGGTTATTATACATTAGTCCATGGATACACAAAATCTATTTGATTGACCTTATTTGAACCTTAGTCTATTGAGAGAAAGAGGATAATTTTATGTCATCATATCCCATGCATACATTTTGTTGAACTTGATGTGAATTATTATTCATCCTTTAGTTTAATAAGTTTCATTCTTTCCATTTTATCTTCTTAGGGACATTTTTAAAATCATCATTTATGTTTCAGTCCAAAAGTAATCGACAACTTGATGCCTTTTAGTAGTTTTATCAACTATATTGGTCATCATGGTATCACTTCATTATTAGAGGTAAAATCACTAAGATGAGGGTGGGGGGATCAAATCAATAATCCCAAATAATCCAACTTCAATTTCAATCTTTACAAACACTTAACTAGTTAGTACAAGAATTCATGAAGCATACACATCATTCATATCAAAGAGCAAGAGAGGCAATGCAATGTCAATTACATAACTAATTATATACGTGGGAAACCCTATTGGGGGAGAAAAACAATTGGAATAAAATCCTATAATAATAACAAAACAATTTATACCAAATGTAACTGATCAAGGAACTACAATCCTTATATAGTGAGAATAAAATTACATAAGGTGCTACAACACCTGTCTAACTGAGCTGCAACAACAACCAAAATTTTAACAAGTTTCAACTTACAAGTAAGTTTTAATCCCCTTAGATGCTAAGATACCACAACAATACCTATGAAAACATACACCTTTAAATTGATGTCTTCAACACTTGATGATGGACCTATGATTATCACCCTTCACCTTTAATCATACTCAATATTCAAGAACACTATTTTGCCAATGAAATTATTAATTATAGGTCATATTATTAGTCTAAAACCTTATACTCTCATTAACTCATCTATAGGTCACTCTACCCCTCCTTCACTCTAAAATTTAGACACACATGCCTCTCTCAAATATCACAAGTCACTCACTCAAGTCTCTCACTCATGTTTTTGGTTTCACTATTTATACAGTAATCATGATCATCACCATATTCAATAGGAATTAGTAATGACTTAAAAATTAATGCATATATTTTACATAAACATATCTCAATACAATCTTCATAGGTCAGCCATAGCATCTATGGGTCACCCTTAAGTAACTACACATTTTAATAAGGCCATTATAGGCCTTATAGGTCTCATATGAACCCATTCACTCCTTTAGCACTTCATAAAACAAAAAAAGAACATATAACAACTAAAAAAATCATGGAATGATATAAAAGTCCCCCTTAAGTTCCAAAAACTAATATAGTACCTTTCTACTCAAGCATAATTTGCTCAAATAACATTATGTACAAACAATCACCATTAATGAATATACAATCAACTTATAAACCTTTATTTATAATAGATATAATTGGTAAAACATTAATAATTCACAAAAAACATCTTAATTTATTATAAAAAACTCTCAAATATATAATTCATTAATATATATCAAAATAATATCAAAAAAATCTTGAACAATCTTCTTGGGTCACTTATAGTTCATCCACGAACACACAATCAACTTTGAACCTTAATATCTTTGACTATACACACTTTCAAATCATTAAGTTAGGTTAATTATATAATCCATGGAGTCTTACTCATATTTTAATTTTATATCAAGGTAAATTAATCATTTATCAAAATATATGGTAAAAAAACCATAGACTAGTTTTTCCCTTATTAAATTTGAATATTTAAATGTAAATGGTCACATTTAAACCTTAAACACTTTGATCACATATTAAGTACTTCATAATTAGATGAAATTAACAAAATATAGATTATTATATGAGTTTATTCCTTTAATACATACTCCACCAATGCCAAATATTAAAACTTGAACATGTTAACCTCATCTCATGCACTCTTGCAATGTTGACTCATCATGGATCATCGATCTCTATGGATCAGTCAAGTCTTTACCATATAGCGCTCACCATTAAATATAGATTAGAACCCAAATGATCATGACAGTTGGTACCATCTCACTACTTCCTAAATTCTTGGATCAATGTTCTCTATTGATGTTGCTTGAACTTTAACTTGTGCAAAATAGACTAAGTATGGGAAACTTGTTTATTTGCTTGGAAGGCCAAATTTGAACAATCATATATTTTACCTCACTCACTAGCAAGTTCTCAAATTTGGACCATATGATATTCTCACATATTATAATACAAAAATTTATAAAACTACTCCTATAACCCTCACACATGTGAGATATAATGACATTAAAATTCTCATTCAGATTTTTCTACCACTGAGCCAACTATGTCAAAAACTTGTGTGGAAGGCCAACTTTGAACATGCATGTTTTTTTCCATGATTAAGAACATGACCTAGAAAATATCACAAATCAAATAGGTAAAAAAATAAATGAACCAATATGATCACATTCTATTTAAACATCCACATGTATGAGATATGATACCAACAAAATGCTTACTCGGCTATTTCTTACCTCATGCAAATTTGGCTAAATAGGGAAAAACACTATTAAAATGCATGGGAGCCCAAATTTTCACTTGAATATATTTTTATGAATTTAGGTTCATGACCTAATATTTAGTTCAAATTAATTAGGGACTAATTTTGTCATAGCTATATGACCAACTCCCCCTGACTAATCCATACGTGGTAATTTTGCCACTAAACCCAAACTATCTATATGAAAACTATATAATACAAGATGAATTATAATTATGCATATAATCTCTCCAGTCATACTTGAATATTGATAGTACCCTTTTCACATTCTCAAATCACCATACTCATCCCTAAACATCTCTAACCTCTTTATAGCCCTACTCGGAACTTGCAAAGCCCACAATTTTTAGTAGACACATCTTCTTGAACTAAAAATAAATATATATATCACTCTCATATGACCCCTTAATCATAGAAATTTTAATCACCAAGATCATCCTTTGTAACATACTTCCTTCACAAACCTACTAGCTAACAAACCCTCCATATTGACAAAAAACTTGAATAACATGAGAACCACAAACTTTAAAATATCTATGAATATTTTTTTCATAACCCATTAGGCCCATTAAACCTATTAGGAATCCTTATATATCAACTCGAAATGAAAACCACTTTTCTAGCATAGCCTAAAACCTTAGAATCTAAAAAAAAATTAGGTTAACAAACCTCCTTCTGGTCAATGCACACATCTAAAAATTATTTTTACACTTGGAGACACCAATCACACACTTATTCACCAATATTTAAGCCTTCACACCTTCAATACATTGAATTCATATAACCTATTTTAGGCATGCTTGTCTTTAAGCAAAAAATTGAGAGCACACAAAAATATCTTCAATTGTCATAAACACACATTTAGACCTCAAAAACCCCTGGATCACCTCATAAATAAATACACAAACATTTTTGAGTACCAAACACTTCTTTACATTTCATCAAACTTATTATGCCATCTGGAAACATGCATTTTGACCCTATATTATAGCTCCTTCACAAACCTCTAGAGCAAACACATGAAATTTTTTCTCCCCCTTATAAGATCAACATAAGTTTCTATACATATTGGAGTTAATATATTGAGCACTAAAAATATATTCTCCATAATAAATATGTATCCTAAGAAGAATAGGTAGAGACACCCTATATCACAATGTCTTAGAATAATGCAAAATGAGGAGTTATCCACAACTCCTCATATTCCTTCTCCTCCTAGGTCATCTAAAGCTTATAGTTCTTCTTATTCATCTTAGGCTTAAGAGAATCAACATGATCAACCACTACAACATTATCCTTTTATTTTGGAATTTTATTGACAATACATGGAGACAACAAAGATTCATGACATGCCTTTTCATCTGTAGAATCTTCCCTGTATCTTGGAACCTCATCATTAGGTAAAAATAAATGATTTTATTTACAAGATACATGATAAAAAGTAGTATTATGTTCACTTGGATCCATCCATACTTTAGGACTAGATTCAACCAACACTCTTTTCTTCTCTTTAAGTTTCACCTCTTCACTCACAACATGAGTAGACAATGAGATCCCTTGGCACTCTTATACTTTTGAAGCATTCTAAACCATAGAAAATAGATTACTTAGATTTTCAGTCTCATCATGACTCACACTTTTCAACTTTGGCTTCCATGTGTTAACATGCCTTTTTTCTTTCTCTCTAGGGGCCGTATTAAACGTATTATAACTTGTAAACCTTTCCTTGAAAAACCTAGTAATGTGACCTATCTGTTCACAATTGTAGCACACCAAACTCCTTGATGCAAACACAATTTGTCTTACCATGTTTGGATAGACACTTGTAATATGTCCTTTATCATGACAAAAAAGTAACCTTCCCTTTTGAAGAGGACTCACATTGTCTAATATTATGTGGACAATGGTCTCAAAAGTGTCCCATATCAATATATTTGAAGCACTCAATTTTTATCACTTCTTTTAATTGATGACCCCTATCATAGTCCCATGAAAACTCTTTTCTCACAGGTCTCTTGAAATGTTTATCACTATGAAAAAACTTATTACATGTGTAATAGTAACCATTGAATCTTTCATACCTCATGGCTTTTGGCTATCTGAACTAATTTTTCTTTACTCTACCAACAACTTCATTCCTTGTCTAATTATTTATCTTCAAAATATGATTATCCTAGTTGACATTGGCCTTCATCTTGTCTTGAGTTACATTCTTTTGTTCTTCTTCATATCCATAACTAGTTCTATTAATAGCATGCTTTTGACCACTGAGATTATTATCTAGATTGCATGAGCTATTTTAAAATATTTTCACCTTAATAGATGTCTTTTCTAATTCAAATTTCAAGTACTCATTTTAAAAAACATACTTTGAATATTCATATTTCTATAGCTTTTAGGCTTGTATACATAATTTACAATTAACAACTAAGATTCTTGATCATATCTTCATGCTTCTTGGTATATTCATTCATTCTTTCCTCATATGAACTAAATTTCTCCTCATAGTCATTGAGTTTAGATTTAATCTTCTTATTGATCTTCTTCTCAATTTCCAATTCTTCAAGAGCATTCATCAATATAGTCTCACAATCCACCTCATATTCATCATCATCTCAATCACTCCAAGTATGATCCTTTTTATGTGAGAAACTTCCTTCCTTATCCATGAATATAGCTTCATCTTTAGTAGGATGATTATCTTCATGATCATATTCCGAGTCACTATTCTCACTGCCATCTCATGATATGGAATCTTCTTTGGTGTAGAGACTCTTTTTTTAAGGACTTCTTGTTGTTAAAATTTTTGAATACTTTCTTCTTGTATGTCATCTTGTCATCATATTGGCCTTTACCATGCTCTTCGTCATCTTTATGATCTTTCTTGTGAGGTCACTTATGAGCAAAATTTTCAATCTCTCCACATTTGAAACATTTGAAGTGTAGTTTAACCTTATATTTACATGACCATGTGTTCAATTTCCTATTAATCAAAGCAATTAGTTCATCTTCATCAATGTTAGATATGTCATCCTCTTAAGATTTCCTACCTTGTAATTTCTTCTTAGGCTTCATATATAGCTTGAATGTTTCTTCCTTCTTTTTTGGTATATCATCATTTACTCTCATCTCATAAGTAGTAAGAGTGTCATGTAATTGATCCATCTTCAACTGAATAATATCATAAATTTATTCTATAGTATATACTTTTAGATAAAAATTGAGGGATAGAGACCCTAATACCTTTTGTGATATAGTATCATCTTCAATATTCTCTCTAGGATCTCTGATTATGTTCACAATCTCATTGACTCTCTATAGAAAGGATTCCATAAAATCTTCTTCCTTCATCTTGAGACTTTCAAATTACCTTTGGTGAGCCTACAACTTAGAAAACTTGACCTTTGAATCTCCTTCATAAATGATCTATGTTTTGTCCCATATATCTTTTGTAAATTTACAATGGATTAAATTAGTGAACTTTGTCTCTGTAGGACCACATATGATGGCATTCATTACCTTATAATTATTCTCAAACAACTTTTTATCTATAACACTAGATGGAGGAGTAGTGGAGCAACATAACCATAAAAAATAGATTTCCATACATGAAACCCTAGGGACATAATTTATGTCCTCATCCTTTCACTCCAAAAATGATAATTGGACCCATTAAACATTAGTTCTTTATTAGTAGAGAAACCTCCTTGATGACTACCCATGTTGTACTTTGGATCACCTTCAAGATGTCAAGCCTTTACCAAAGGACCTACTCTAATACTAATTATTAGAGGTATAATCATTGAGAGAGGGTAGGGGTGTCTCAATGAACCCAAATAATCCAACTTAAATTCATATCTTTACAAACACTTAACTAGTTACCGTAAGTATTCGTGAAGCATATAAATAGTTCATAGCAAAGATCCAGAGAGATAATGCAAGATCAATTACATAAAACATGACATATGTGGGAAACCCTTTTGGGAGAGAAAACACACTATAAAATACAATTGGACTAATATCCTATAATAAAAATAACTGATTTAGACTAGATATAATTGATCAAGGAACTAGAATCCTATAAGGTGCTACAACACCTGTCTAGCTAAGCTACAACAACAACCATACTTTTATCAAGTTTCACCTTGTAAAGAAGTTACAATCCCCTTAGATTTTAATATATCACAACAAAACCTATGATCACATCCAAATTTATACTAATGTATTCAAAACCTACTGATGGACCTATGATTATCACCCTTCACCTTTGTTCATACTCAATCTAGAAGATCACTATTCTACTAGCATAATTATGACCTACAAGTCATATAAATAGTCTTAAACCTAATTTTCTCATCAAATAATCTATAGGTAACTCTAACCCACATGAAATACATAATTCACACACATAAGCCTCTCCCTAATCTATCTCAAGTCTCTCACTCAAGTCTAGAAACCATCATCTTTAGTTTCACTATTTATAGAGAAATCATGATCGTCACCATCTTAGTCATCCATTAGGAATTATTTAACACTTATGGTATCTATCATATGAAGACACATCTCAATAAAATCCTCATAGGTTAGCCATAACATCTATGGGTCACCCTTAAGAAACTACACCTTTTAATAAGACCCTTGTAACCCTTATAGGTCTCATATGAACCGATTCACTCCTTTAGCACTTCATAAGACAAAACAAGAACACATAACCAATAATAAAATAATGGAGGCATTCCATGTGATCTATAGGTCCACCTTAAGTTCCAACAACCAACATAGTACCCTTCTAGTGAAGCATAATTTTCTCAAACAACATTTTGTGCACACAATCACCATGAATGAATATAAAGTCAACTTCTAAACCTTTGTTCATATTGAATATGATTATTTAAACCTTCATAGTGAACACATATCATCCTAATTGTGTATAAAACACTACCAAATATCCAATTCATCAATATATATCATAAAATATCAAAATAAGCTTGAATAATCTTCTCAAGACACTTATAGTCCTTGCATGAACACATAGTAAACTTTAAACCTTAATATATTTGATTATACACACTTATAGATCATAAAATAAGGTTAATTAGATGTTTTATAAATTCCTATTCATCTTTTATTTTCACATCATGAGAAAATTCATCTTTGATCAAAAAACCACAGACTAGTTTTTCCCTTGTTAAATTTGAATATTTACATGAAAATAATCATAGTTAAACCTCAAACACTTTTCTCACATATAAAGTCCTCAATACTAAATTAAATATTCACCATAAATATTATTATAAAAATCTCACCCTTTAATACATAGTCTACCAATGCCAAATGTTAAACCTTGAACATGTTGATATCATCTCGTGCACTCTTACAATGTTGACTCATTGCACACTATCAATCTTTGTGGATTAGTTACTTGTTTACCTTATAATACTCTGCATTTTATATTTCTTATAATCCCCATGATTATGAAACTTATAATTATATTTTTTTTTCCTAACATCTTGGATCAATGTGCTCCATATATACAAGGGACTAAGTATGGAAACCTAAATGATCTACCTGGAGGGACACCTTTACATAGTCATATCATTTACCTCGCTCACTCACAAGTTATTAAAGTTATATCATATTACATAATAACATATTATAATCCAACCATGTATAAAACTAATCCTTTAACCCTCACACATGTGAGATATAATGACATTAAAATGCTCATTCAATTTTTTATGCCATAAAGACAACTATTTCAAAAACATCTATGGAAGTCTAACATTCAACATGCATATACATTGTTGTGCTTCAGTGATTGACATAAAATATATCAAAATTGAACTAGGTACAAAATTTAACAATCCCATATGATCACCTTCTCCTAAAACATCTACACGTGTGAGATATGATACCAACAAAATTCTTACTTGACTATTTCTTGCCTCATTCAAATTTGGCCAAGTATGGGAAAATATTGTCAAAATGCCTGGGAGCCCAAATTTACACTTTCATATATTTTAATCCACTTAGGTGCATGACCTGAGATTTATTTAATAATAATTAGGGACTAATGTTATCACAACCATATGACCAACTCGCCTTGACTCATCCATATATGGTAATGGTGATGTTAGCAAACTACCTACTCATATTTTCTACCACTAAACCCAAACTATCCAGATGAAAACTATAGACTACTATATAAATTAGACTTATGTACACAAGATCTCCAATCATCCTTGACCATTTATAGGACCATTTCCACATCATCAAATCACCATACTCATCACTAAACATCTCTAACCATGCCAAAATAGAAGATCAACCAAACCAACTTCAAGCACACTAGGACAACACATCACACACTTTACCATTATTAATTAAGATATAAAATCACTTCATCCACTCACTAAGACACCTCAATTACATCATTTAAAATTTTCCAACATTCCTACCTTTCTAGACTATATAAACCAACTAATACATATTAGTGTGATCAATTTATACTTTTTACTATATTGACTAGACTGATACTATTTTGTTTTATTTTTTAATTCATTAAATGTTTTAAATTTTAATTTAAAATTATTTTCTATCTTTATTTCTATTTTTTATTCTTATAAATTATGTTCTAATAGTTTAAAACTCATAAGAGCTATCAATTTGGGCCAAGAGGTTATGACTTTTACCTCATCATTTCTCCTTAACTAAGACTAGGAAACTCCTTCATTTATCCTCACCTATATAATTTGACACTTCCCATCCTAATGCTAATTAGAATTATATTCAAATCATTTGTTGTTTACATGGAAATGAGGGTCATTCTAAACTTATAAATATACTGAAAACTTACTTTTGAATTCTTTTAATGCCAATATAAAGCCATGTTCTGAGAGTGAAACCAAGCCTCTGATAGTTAGATAAGGATAATTAATCAAAGGTCATGTATGATTCAATTCACCAAACCAACACTCACCTTACCTTTTACTCAATTCCACTTCCAAACCATAATTAAAATAAATAACATAACAATCAAAACGAAACACCAATGGCCACTGTTATTGAAACCAAGGTTAATTATAATATTTATAGTGATGATAGAAATGTGATCAATATTAAAAAAATGAAGTACGTAGTGTCTTATATAAATCCTTATTCTTGTCAGACTTGTATTCCTTATTCTAATTATATAATATATTAGGATAATTAGTTGCATATTTTTGTGGATATCAAATCTATGGAAATTATAACTTATGTACTTTCATATATACTAACTACACTAGCTAACCTAGTATAGTTTTCTTCATTTATTATTACACTATCCATATCCACATAATTTCCCACCATATAAACTATACTAGCTAGCCCACTATAGTCCATTTCTATATCAGTGTCTATCCAAATTGTATCATGTAAATTAATATAATATTCCATTTACATATTAAGTCTTAATGTGTCTATCAAGCTAATAATGTTTGATCCATTAACCTACTATATTTTTATTTCATTATATAGTTTATTATAGTCTATTACTACCACTAATGTTGATTTTATTATATTGACTAGGTTGATACAGTCTGATTTTTAAGTTTTTTTTACAACTAAATGCATTAACCATGCATATACCATTGGCTTATCTTACCCCAATTATATAGGAAGTATAAAGACCACATTATTTAATTCCCAATCATATTTTGTTTTGATTAATTTACAATACACCTTATAATTTAGTCATACTTTCACAATCTTATCCATTTCATAGTGGTTTTGATGAATGGGATTACATATATTAAATTTCTAATTTCCCATCATAAATTGCATTCCTAGAGATCATGAATACTTCTCCATGTCACATAAATAGAGTTATGCAATTTTTATTTGATATGAACATTTTACAAGGAATCATATTACAATAATGTGAATAGTCTCCATCCAAGTCAATAAAACTATAGATCCATCTCTTTCCCTCAAATGTCCCATAACATTTATGATCTCAAAATGAATCCTACTTAGTATGGATGATCCTCCTATATTTCTCATTAATATAAAAGCAAGTGATATTCATGTTTAACAAGCATTGATAAATTACATATTTATCACTCATTTTATCTCCTAATTATTCATTATAACTTTTGGATACTCAGAAATTAATCTTAAGTATACTCAAAAAATGTTCCTATGATGTAAATAGATAAAAATGACTCTAATAATGAATCCAATTTAGCCTCAACTCATATTGATCCCACCTCAATGATAACCTATAAAATAAATTTAACTACACATGTGTTAAGAGACATATCAACCTTGTACACAATAATATTCTTATGACCATGTTCTTTATTTAACTAAAGTCAATTTATCATAAAGGAAAGAAGGGGATTATACATTTTTTTAATAAAATGGGACATTCCAGAGTCATGGTTGAGCCTCTTCCTTACAACAATCTCAAAGAATGAACCAATTTTTTTATAAATATCAAGAATGGTATTCTCACTCCTTTCATCAAACACATTCATGGTTATGACCCTTGACTCAATCTTTATTTTACCAAGTCCTTGACAGAGAGGATTATTTGAATGCACATGTTTATGCTAGATTTTTATAAGGATAAAATTGAATCAGTCACTAGTATGGTGGTGAAAGGGGTTCATTATTTAAAGAATAAAAGAATGGAAAAAGATTTGGTCCAAGATAATTTCAAGGGTAAGGAATGTATTCACCATTCTGATACTAGGTTTCTCAGAGTTACCCTCATTTACCCTTAGGATGAAATTTTCCTCTACCTCATGAATCAACTCACTCTTAAAGGTAAGTATTGTGTCATCTACTCTCACCACTTTTAGTTTCTTAATCATTATAGGGATAAAATGTGAATTAGCCTCCCATTTTTTCTCCTCATGTATTTGGAAAGTAGTATTATGGACTAACAAAAAGAAAAATAAATTTCCTTCTTCTTTAAGCACTTGTTTTTCTTAAAATTATATCTCACCCCCTATAGTTAAACCAATCATTACTTCTAATGATGATGAATACGGCTTGACTAATGGAATCAATAAAAATTTTAATTCTAATGAGAGCCCTATGGAGGATGAATGGAAGGGTGATGATACCCTCACTCATTTCACTAACAACACCAAAACTAAGAATCCATATAAATTTACTAATAAAGGTAATATTAATGTTAGGGGACAAAGTAAAAGGCCTAGAATCTCTAAATTAACACCCATCAACTTTGATGGAAATTATAATTTTATGGATAATGCCTTTATTAACAAGGTATATAAGATTTCAAATGCTCTCCTCACTCATATTAACTTCCTCAAGGAAATGATTAATAAATTTAAAAAATCCAAACAATCAATTTTTAATACTCAACTTAGTATTGAAGGCTAGGATAAAGATTTTAAGTAGGAAATTTACAACAACAATCAAGCCCTCATCTAATTTAAATAAGTTGTGTACAAGAAGATGTTGTAAATTAAAAATGTATATAATAACACCAAAACTAAGGCCATAGAGTAACTCATAACCTCAAGGTGTTTTAGGTAAAAGGAAAACATAATAATAAAAATCTCTCTTTGAAACTAGTGGTGGATTAAAATATACATGGACCATAGAAAATAACTCATCACAAGTCAAGGTTTTAAATGGACCCCCCTCTAAATATCAAGATACCATCCTTGAAATCACTATCCATGAGATAAACGAAGACATAGAATATACATTATGACTTGAAATCATGGTCAAAATCTATCTTCTTGATTATCTTTGATAGTTTTCATTTTGGTATGTTTTGTTGATGTTATGCTGATCCTGTGGTCTTACATAAGCCTTTCTTGTTTATGAATTTCCACAAGTAATTTATACTTTTTGTGATCTATTTATAATTCAATTATTAGCATGGTTTGGGTTCCTTATATAACCCTCTTTTACTGATATATACTAATAAAAAAATTATCCATTAGTAAGGATCCTTCTCCTATCATAGTTAGATTTAAATTTATGATTTTGAAATATCTTATATCATACACTATTTTATTTGGTTACCCTTGGACTAATCATATGAAATAAATTGATTCTTATTCATGTTAATGTGTTAAATATCCTTACAAGAGTTATATCTTCAAGATTGAAGGTGACACCAAGCCTTATAATTTTGAAAAATTTAAAGCATGTAATGTCTTTAAAATACCAATCCTTGAACCCCTACACAAAATTCCTTCCCTTGAATATGATTTTTTGATCTTGTCAACTCAATTATATGTCGCAATGGTAATCTTGAGCTTATATTAAATATCCCACCAACCTATTTGATTCTTAATATGATGATTTTAATAAGATCATCATAAATAATAAAACATTAGATATCCCTTATAACATATATCTCAATTTTATCCCCTTATGGCCTTGTTCTCACAATAAGCTGATTGAAATGGTCATTCCCAAGAAACCCACTTCCCATTCATCCTCTAGAAGTATAGTGGTAGAATACCTTAACATTGATTTTACTAATCATGATTATGATAGTAGTTACACCCTTGATGACCCATTATTATTTGTATATGTCCAAGTTAGATATGTGTAAATCATATATTATCTTTCCTCTCTCTAGTACTCATTTGCAAAATTTAATCTTCTAGCATTAACACAATTGACATAATTTTATCTAACCATCTTTTATATTTACCTAAAATATTTTCCCCTTTGGTTGATGTCCATAGGTTTAGGATGGATCATATTGAATCTACTACTTCACATACAACCATTGTGAATATTGAGCCTCTTTAGATCATGATTGAAGATAGATTCATGACTAGACCCTACCAATTTAAAATTTTTATTTATCCTTCAATATCAATTACTCTAATGATGTTTAAAAAAATTATATGGCCTAATCTAAGGATGACTAACAATGAAATAGTAGCACCATTTTTTTCATTTCATCAATTTTAAGGTCACTCACAACATCAATGTTGAGTGTAAAAGAAATATCTAAAGAAAAATCAATTTATTAAGAAAACCATTCTATGTTATGATAGTGATGTTTTTTTATACAAATAAAATTATGATTCTCCACCTAGGCTATATGTGGTACCATACCTACCCACCCAAGAGGAAGAAATATATTATGATTTTCTCAAGGCATCTAGTCATTTAGCTAAAAAGTGTAGATCTCATAAAATATTTTTAGCATAAAAAAGATATAAGGCCCACATAATGTAGTGGATATTAAACCACCTCAATATACTAATCTTGGGTTCAATTCTTTCTTCCTTGGTAATATTACACATTCTTCACACACACCATTGATATATTTGACAATATCTTGCTAAATTTCATCTCAAAGTATATAATATTCCTATTATTCCAAACATACCATCACCAAATATCACAAATTATTAAATTCTTAAACATGGATAGGTTTATTTTATTTAGCACTAGTGGTTTACACATCAAGCAGATGGTGTTGAGCTCTCCAATAGCATTTTAAAGACTTTATAAGGCCCTTGCCTTAATTTTTTAAAAAAAACACACATGGTCTATATAAGATGAATAAATAGCCTCCATTATAATAAAATATATATCATATAATTGATTATTTGTGCACCATGTAACCACATATTACAAATATTGATTATTCTCATCAGGAAGCCCCATGACCTCCTTCAAACATACCCAATTTTCCTTAGAGCTCAAATGTGAGGTAGTCATATCAAACATATAAAATTATTATAAAAGATCAATATCTACATTATATATACTTTAAAAAAATTTAACAAATGTAATTTATGAACTATGCCAAGTTGGTTCATGTAAAGTTTGAGTACATAATTATTTCATATCAGTTTCTTCACATTTTCACATGATTGGATTTCATATTATTATTTTTAGCATATGTGATTTTTTTGTACATATATTTATTATATAATGATCTTATGAATTTAAAAACATTACTTTTTACCATGTATGTTTTCTCTATTTCATGTAATATCACTTTAAAATTGGCCTTATTATCCCTTATGAATCTTATGTATTGCCTTTAGGTTTTATTTCTAGAATTTATGTCACTTTGTAGTCAACATTTTCTCCCTTATGGTTTTTGGGTATCACCTTTAGAGATATTTTATCAAATTTAAAAAAATTAATTATCCTTAGTATCCATTATGAATCTTAGGTATCACCTTCAAATTTTATTTTTAGCATTTATATCACTTTACAATTGGTCTTTTGACCCTCATGGCTCTTACGTATAACCTTTAGGTTTCTTTTATCACATTTTTACCATTTTTTAGTTATCCTTAAACTATTTTTTATTCTTCAGTGTCATTTTTCATTCCTCCTCTTTTGGTATGACTTATGATATTAGTTCTTGTGATATACTTTATATACTATAGTACAACTTATATAGAGACATGATTATCACATTTCATAGTGTAGTCATTTATAAGTAGCGTACTCCCTTCTTGTGGTTATCTATTATCATATTCATCATTTTATCACCCTTTTCACATGGAAAAAATCTTCTAATATCCCCATAATTGCCTTTCCTTTCACCTTAAGCACACTTAAGTAAATTTAGATCTTGCACACTTTCATGTGATGCAAGTCTAGGAGTCTTTTAGGTACCATGGTCTTTAAATTCTCCTCTCTAGTAGAAAGGTGTAATATCTACTGTGTTATGTATCTATATTACCCATTTTTTATCTTTCCAATTATGTATGGGGGAGTAAATTATAAAAATAAAAAATAATTAAAATAAAAATCATAAGAAAGGATAATGTTAATATACAAATAAAATAATAAAAGCTATATCAAACCAAAAGACGTGATCCTTTTAAGCATATATCCTATTCTAGTTGAAGATAAAACTCAATATTTATCCTCATGATAGTTCTATGGTTCATTGGGGTGTAATATGGTAGTGTCACATGGTAGGAGGTTTTATGTTATTATTATTTATCTTCCTATATTATAAGTTCAACCTAATTTCTCACATAAGTATTGAAACTATGTAATAGACTGATAACTCTATAAGGGTCCTAATGAATATAGAAAATGTTATTATAAGGTAATATTATTTTAACATTCATGTGTATAGCCTTTATAGTATGATCTATATACTTCACTTTATATCCCAAATTTAGACTTTATATTTGTAATTATCTAGGTATTTGATTAGAAAAACTCTTAACCTTGCCCACTCCACTATAGTGTATCATATCCACTAAGAATTTATACATAACCTTTGTGGCACCTTACAAAATTTATTTACAAATATATTTTCTGGTATCCCCTTTGTTAATATCAATTTTAGCTGATCATGTCCCTTCTTATCTAATTTAAAATTTGACTTTTGGATGCCACTCAAATTTTTAGTTTGTGAGTTGTATGGTAATACCTTTGGGAATACAAGAAAGACTTTTAAAAATCTCATCACCATTTACATCCACACAATATTATTCATCATACTAATGTATTTATATGGCTATGCTTTCTTACATCATCTCTTAGTACATGCATTTATTTTTTTCCACTTATAGGAGTTTTTAGTCTATTTTTCCACCATGTACTTATTTAATTTAGGTTGAATTTATTTATCTTACAATGGATGTGTTTTAAAATAATTTGGTGTATTTTATTTATGTAATTTGACTTTACTTATCTTACATTGAGGACATAATTTTTTTATATATCCTTGTTTCACTATCTCTATTATTTTCTTACATTGGATATTTCCTTTCTATAGTTACATTTTGAATCTTATAAATTATTCTTTATTTTTATATGATTTTAAATTTTTATCTATAATGTGTTACATATCTAATATTTTGTCTTAATTTAAATTTTATATGTTTTACATTTGATTTTATATTTTTGTAATGTATTTTTGATGGATTTTTATATCTAATTACTTTGTATTTTACCTTTTATCATTTTTATTTTGTTATTATTTTACCATGATTTTTCTCACATTTTATAGAAAAGAATAAACATGCATTATATTATATCACATTTTCCCATATCATAAATAAATTATAGAAATAAAATCAATCATACATCATCTATATACATGTAAATAACATAATAAGAAAATAGATATGTCTATATATAATTGTCTCAATTTTATACATAAATACATCTTGATACTTCATGGATACATTAAAAAAAATATAAGTACAATAGATAGGTCATAGTCCTATGTATTGCCTTCATCCCACCTAAGTCAAGGTTTCATTGTCAACATGGAGGATATAAATTTAGTAGCCTATAATTTTAATTATAATTTCCAAGTCTATGACTAGAATACCAAGACCTATCCCTCTAATTGATCTACATGTGTGTATAAGTCTGTTATGTATCCATTTATATCCATGTGTGTAGTTATCTCTAGGACCAAGCCCTACCATGTTGACACCACATATAATCCAACCCATATTAGTTCCACCACTCAATTCATAGCTTGATAAAAGTGTTTTACATCATTGGTATCCTCTCCAACTAACTTGGATGAGCAAGCATATGCTCAGGCTGAAGGTACCACTAGATGAATCATCCATATAGTATCATGTTGAGGTAATACAATATACAAAATATCATGTTGGGTTACCTCTGTAATATTCCTACATCACTCATCCTCAATAGTCACATCTATAAAACTTAAACTAAAATAAACATCATATCTCTCTCATAGACACACATACACACACACATATCACTAGCACCTAACATGTACATATCTACCTATAGTAAATGAAGTTGATAGAGAAAAATCAAAATTTATATAACCATAACAATACCATCACCTTAGTTTCCTAAGACACATATGATGTTATGGCTATGTCATGGGGTGAATTGATGCCATTTCCCCTTGAACTAATAAAACATATCAAGATAATCAACATGCTCATTATAGTATGGTACAAATATCTAGTAGGTCTAGTTTTGGATCTCTTTATTATAATGTAATGGTTGATACCTACCCAAATCAATCCTTTCCCTATATTTCCCACTACCACTTACTTCATTGCCTATCCACAACTAGATAACTAGGTATCAATACTATGACCATAAATAATATCCATCATCCTCCCATTCCTTGGGGATTACCATCATGGCATTAATAAAATGATGGGACTACCAAAGGTATCATTGAGTGTGATAGGATGAAATAAATTAGGATTTTGTCACAATGATGTGGCTCCACCTACCATGTGTAGTGACTATTTTAAAAATTTAAACCCTCACATGAACTATAAATGGCCATTATGGCCATGCATCCATAGTGCCCCTATAAGGCTCCACACATCTCACCTAATGGTATCTAGTATAGGAACATGCATGATCACTTTGATAGTATGGTCCTAAGACAATATCCTCACACATAAGATATGATCATAAATCACATGAGGTAACAATTATTGTCTATATATAAACAACCTCTCATAGATTAAACTATAAAAAAAATGTCATCCATAGTTTTGTGAACCCTACTAAAACTTATAAAAAAATAACACAATTTATACCCATATAATAGCTACCATATAAATTAATGTGTTGTTTTATAACATATATTGAGAAATGTATATATGTTATAATCATATATTGACACATGTATATAAGTTACATGGGACAACTTCATCAAAAATATGAAAAAATATGTGAGTGGTCATAAGTATTTTGAGGGTATTTTGAAAGAATGAAATTATTGACAAATATAACTTAAAAATTATATGATGATATTATGATATTTATAATTATATGAACTATTAGCCCATGGGGATAACTCCATCCACTCATTTAGATTTTGTGGTGGGTCAAAAACTATAAGAGTGATTGTAACAAGTAACTCCAAATAGGCATGTACATCCTTTAAGCTTATCACCACCTCAATAGTGTTCCACTCCAAATCCCATCTTAAGGTGTTTTGATTCTCCCATATTTCCCTCAAAAAAATTACATGAGATACATGATAAAGGCCATGTGACACATATACATAATCCTTCCTATTGAAACCTATTGTCACTAGCTGAGCTTGATCTACTTTTATTAATCTATCTAAAATATCCAACTAAAAAATAGTGGTAACACTCCACCATAATATCTATCATTTTTGAAAAATATCAAAATAAAAATAAAAAACATATTTAGATCCAAAAAATATATTAAAAAAAGATGAAAAATCAAAGCAAAATATTTTAAAAAAAAATTTATAATTTTTATGTTACATCAATTAGTCATTTAACTTCACTAGTCATCATTAATATTTATACTACATTGACCATATCCTACCATATCAAATATAACATCACTAAATTTTATCATCCATAAAATATGGTATCAAACACATATTAGTCCTACTATTTTGGCCATACCTTACATATCAGCTAGGTTTAACCTTTTTAGTACATCAACTAGGCACTAAACTACATTCACCATGCTTATATTTATTAACACTATTGGTCATACCATATGGTATTGATCAAGTAACCATTTTATTATTGTATAAAACATAGGATATGTAATTTTATATCACTTTACATAACTACATTAGCTATACCCTTATGGTATCAACCATGATTTTTTTATTTCCCTTAGAACTATATTGTCTGGATGATACAGTTGTTTGAGAGTAACAATTTATTTCCATGGCCCTAATAAATTCTCTTTGTCCTAGTTTAAAATTTCCATTGAATACCCTATTATTGTGCTACATCTAGCTTCAATTTAACATTTTTACGGGCCAACTCCACTAAACATATATTCCCCAACACCTAGATTACCTAATATATCTCATTTTTACTCAAAATAATAAAATATACAACTTATGCACCACTTACCTATAGGGCATGGGACACAAATAAAATACATCCCCTAGCACATATAACTCCTAATATGTGATCCATCATATCACATAATGATAAATTTGGTCACATAAAACTCTAGATTTTACAAAAATAATGAAAACATATTTGAATAGTTTTACCTATTTATATCAAAAATATCAAATTTCAAAATTTTATATTATTTATTTTAGGATTCCATTTTTTTCCCATATATTTGTACTTTAGGTCATTTTCATAAATTAAAATAAACATTAGAATCCCAGGGAGATAGAGAATTTTTAGATGCTAACATGATTTTTTTTCAAAAGAACATTGTTTCCCTTATTTTTCAGGTGCATCTCTCATTCTTATTTTTTGGGTGCCTTATATAAACTATTAAATATTTTACATTATCTATAATAATAATGGTAAGTAAAGGTACCCATTTTAATTTTATTTCATTTCACTTCTTTTAGCATTTCCTTATAGTTAATGTCTTTATTCTTACTATGTTTTTTTCCCAAAACACCATCCCATGTTTTAGATTAAGGTAAAAATAGGTTTTGAAGGGACCCCAAAACCCTGAAACAAAGAAAGAAAGATGAAGCATTTACGACCATAGGCAAAACCTAAAACCTACTACAAAGATGTAACATAAACAAGTTTTATACGGACTTGAAACCACCTAAAAGACCACAAGTCAAAACCCAGGTTTTACATAGACCTGGCTACACCATAGTCAAAAGATTACAAAAAACTAGGAAACAGGACCAGATAACACAACCAACTAGAAGAACTAGGCTATTCTTCCAGTTCCAAAATCATTTTCACTGCTTCCTTACCTTTCATAGTAGTATCCTGAATGGCAGTAGCCGCCGACATGGCTCCCTCTTGCATAGCTTTCTTTCTTGAGCTCTGTCTCATCCTCTTACTAGGCCCCTCCAAGGATTTGATCTCCTCATTAGCTCTTTTACCAATATTAACAACTGCAGCACATATGTTAGATGTAACTTCCTCCATTTTCATTCTACTCTCCTTGATGACTTCCCTTAGATTGTTCTCATAGTCTTTGAGCTTGATGGAGATGTCTCTCATATGTTTTTCCATATTATTGATTTTGTTCCAGACTGCCTTCTGGTTGTCTTCCATTATTTCCATCTTCCTTTTGAGATCCATTATCTCCTTAAACATCGATGAATCAAGTTGGAGGATAGCCTCTGCTTTACAATTAACCCATCTCGTAGGTGTGTGCCTTCCATCGTTCTACCTTTTATCAATCCACTCTTCTGTGTTCTTATTAGGACTATTCCTGCCTTCTTCAATGTGATCCTCTCTTCCCCTTTGATTTTATTCCTTAGTTTCAGCTTGAACTCCCAGGTCTATTTCTTGGTTGTCAGCCTGAACTATGTTTTCCCTCTCATTTATCGAAATAGGGTCCTCAACACGGTCATCCAAGACTTTATCATCCTCAAACACTTGTTGGTTTTCCTCAGAGTCATCTTCACTATTTTTAGACTCCTCCTCTATGTTGACTCCTTCTTTCTCATTCTTCTCTTGAACTTCTTCTTCCTCATTGGAACTTGTATTCCTACTTTCTGTTCCTCCCTCTTCTTCCAAGCTTTCCTCCCCAGACTTATCAGTTTTCTCCCACTCTATGTCCTTGTCAACATTTTGATTCTTTAAAAACACCATCCCATGTTTAACTATGCTGACATGTGATGATATTTTTTTGGGTCATATGTATACACATAATATTTTAATTTGTATCACTTTAAAAACACTTTTATTAAAATTGAATTTTAACAAATCAATATTATTGAGTGAAAGTCTTAAAGGTTGCACCAAGAAATGGGTGGGATAAACTCATAGTTTGTAAGAGATGTTGGCATTATATCTTACCACACCGTCAATACTATTAGTATAAATCATAAAATTCTCTTTATATATACTTTATATCCATATTTTGTAGATCACATACATTCAATGATATCATTATAGCTAACACCATCTATTTTTTTCCATTATCCCTCCTTCACTATATTGGTTTACTAGATATACTTCTAAGTCTATCTTATGACATTTTTATTGTATCATCTAAGTTGATATTATATTATGCCAATTGATATATTCAAATTTTATCAACCTAGATGATAACATAATCCTAAAATTTAGGGTTATTTTGGGGTTATATATATATATATATATATATATATATATATAGATATACACATACATACACACAAATACATACATATATATATATGTATATGTATATATACATACATATAAATATATATATATATGTATATGTATATGTATATATATATATATGTATATGTGTATGTGTATGTGTATGTGTATGTGTATGTGTATGTGTATGTGTATATGCATATGCATATGTATATGTATGTATGTATGTATATATGTGTGTGTGTGTATACATACATACATAAATACATACATACATACATATATATATGTATGTATGTATGTATGTATGTATATATATATGTATGTATATATATATATATCTATATATATGTATATATATATATATATGTATATATATGTGTGTGTGTGTGTGTGTGTGTATAAATTTGTGTGTGTGTTTGTATGTGTGTGTATAGGTGTATATGTGTATATATATATGCATGTATATGTATATACATACATACATATATATGTATGTATACACACACACATATAAATACATACCTACATACATACATATATATAGACACACACACACATATAAATACATACCTACATACGTACATATACATACATACACACACACACACAGATATATCTGTGTGTGTGTGTGCGTGTGTACACATCTATATGTATATGTATATGTATGTATGTATATTTATATGTAAATATATATATATATATATGTATGTATTTATGTATGCATATATGTATATATGTATATATATGTGTGTGTATGTGTGTGTGTGTGTATATATATATATATATATATATATATATATATATATATATATGTCTATGTATGTATGTATGTATATATACATACACACACAGATATATATATATATATATATACATATAAATATATATATAGATGCATACATTAATATATATATATATATATATATATTTACATATATAAATACATACATATACATATACATATAGAAGCGTGCATGCCCACACACACACACACATGGGTCATATTTCATTCCTAATGAGATATATCACATTCATATACTTTGTTTGCACTCACATGTTTTCTATAAGTGTTATTTTACAAAGTTATTTCTCTATAACCTTATCTTTGAAGTTTTTCTTGTGGTGTCTTTAGATCTCAGAAAGATATATTAATGTATCCATATATATATATATATATATATATATATATATATATATATATATATATATATATATATATATATGCATATAAATATATATATATAGATGCATACATTAATATATATATATATATATATATATATATATTTACATATATAAATACATACATATACATATACATATAGAAGCGTGCATGCCCACACACACACACACATGGGTCATATTTCATTCCTAATGAGATATATCACATTCATATACTTTGTTTGAACTCACATGTTTTCTATAAGTGTTATTTTACAAAGTTATTTCTCTATAACCTTATCTTTGAAGTTTTTCTTGTGGTGTCTTTAGATCTCAGAAAGATAATTCATTAGGAGTCACTAACTAAGTATATCTAGGTATTCATCTAACCTTTTTTTATCTTCAACCCAAAACATATCTTGTAAAACTCCACTTAGCCAAGGGGGAGATTGAATCATCAATGGGTCCACTAGAAGATAGGTATTTGAATATGTATACTCTTTCCTTCACTTAGTACATTAAATGTTTGTTTATCTTTGGATATATGTGTGTATCCTTTCTTAGGATATTTATTACTCAAATAAGCTATTCTAAATATAAGGTTTTTTAAGCTTTCCATTTTTCACCTTAGATTGTATACAACCCCATTTGCTTTACTATTGCACTTCACCAATTTTTTACAAGTACTTACCCATCATTTAATTTAATTATATCACTTTACAACCATTTAATTTACATGCATATTTTAGACCATAGTTAAAATAATTTACCTTTTTTGAGGTATATTAAGATATATATGATTATGCCATAAGCTTAATATTTGAAACCCATTCTTCTTGACATTTAAGTTGTGGGTTACCATTTGCTACATCTATGGATATAATTGGTATTTATTCACTCACTCAAGCATACACAGATTCTGTTATTTTAAAGATATTTTATTCATAATATATCTAGATAAAGAGAATAATTGTAGGCAATCCTAGACCTCACATATAGTAACCAACCTTGTTAGGGTACGTAACAAGATTTGATAGCTTTGCTTCCTTCATGATTTAGACTTATCTTTGCTAACTAGGTCTTATAGTAAAATGAGGGAGTAGTAGGTTGGACATAAACTATGTAGGTAACTCCTAACATGGTTTTAAACCTTAATTATCTCCTAATAATGGTCATTAATATTGTTACAATCCATGAAATTATTACCCTTCTTAAATTTTATTTCTTTTTCTTAGTCTCTTCTAGAAGGAAAATAAAATCTAACAATCGTAAACCAAAATTCATATGGACTTACAAACCCTACCCTAAACCTAGGTTGAAACTATTTTAAAACTCATAAAAAAATTATTTTACCATAAACCTGATAGGTTCTTATTGATATCGTTTGAAAATGATGGTTGTAATATAGTCAAAACATGTATTAACAAAAATAATTATCCTCTTACCAAATTAAATATTATTTTTATGAATTCCATAACAAAAAAGAGTAAATTTGTTGAATACATTCTTAATATTAGTAATAAAAATTATAAATATTTTTTATGAAGAAAAATATAGTTATTGACCTTTGAATGAGGTTAAAATAATGCTCACTTTGTCAACTTTTCTAATCCCTCTTAATCTCTCTTGAACCCAAATGCACTTTTATCTATATTTCATATCCGATGGTGATAATATGTCTCTTCCATAATTCCCTTATTACATTTATTGGTCAAATTAGAGATTTTTAGAAACCCCTATAATCCTTAAAAAACATCCCTATATGCACAAAAATGGAAGTTACCAAGCACGTGACTGGGTTTTGTATGATATTATTAATAAAATGTGTCTAACAAATGTATCATTATATTGTGGTCATTGAAAAAATGATCTACAAAAAAAATAGTAAAACTTATCATTCCAATCTTAATTTATGTTGATATTGACCTATTAATAATATTTATTTTTTCATAATGAAGTCCATAAAAAATCATTTGTATTTGACATTTTATCACTATGTTTTCTACATTGGTTGAATGATTGGGCTAGGCTCACCCATACTTTGCAATGGTTTAAGAAATATGAAACTCATGCCATAAGGTTTAATACCCATGAAAATATTATGATACCTTTGTGTATTTTAATTTTTTATTTATCTTATTTGAACATTCTTAATTAATAATATTATAGTTTTTATTTCATTTTTTTACACCGTACACCAATGTGAGGTGATACTCATTTATATAATGTATTTTACACATCACTTGTGTCCAAGTAAAATCATTTTGTTTGTAATATACATAATTTTTTTATACCATCAAAGCTTAATATAAAGTGTATTAGTCTAAAATAATGGATACATTAACAGTTACCATCTAGGCTAACAAATAGTTATCTAAAATATCCAAGCAAAATTATATGAAAAATATTTATTAACTCATTATGTTTTTAATATTTATTTCTCTCATCCTTAGTTATTACCTTTTGTTGTAATGTCATCTTGTAGACAAGCTTAACATTTTTTTCCCATTCCAATAACTTCTAAAACAACAAATAAAGCTTCATTTGTGTTTATTTTAGTAAAATATTAATAATCAAATGTTGTTTATTATATTTATAATTGAATCAAAATCAAGGTATAATATTTCATCCAATAATTAAAATAATTAAAATATAACATTAATATGAACATGACTAGTAGAAATTAAATATGAAAAAATAGTAATGACACTAATTATAATATTATATCCAATTGAAATAAATGTCTCAATATAAAAAGTAATCATAAAAAAAACAACTTTATATTTCTCTTATAGTCTCTTTATTTTTCTAAAGCTTATTATAACATAAAATATAAACTTATATTTTTTGGAATATGGCACAGTTGACTATGATCATATTATTTTGATATAACCACATGTGTGTGTGCAATCTAACATGGATAAAATTTATGAAACATGAACTCATTTTTCTATTGATGGAAATATTGATTAAAATACACATGGATTTTGATAAATGTGTTATCAATAATGTTATTCTTAATATTAAAATATGTTTATGAATATGATGATAAATATAATAAAAAATATCAAGGTATAATACATTTTATAATCTTAATGGTGTAGATCCCACACAAGTAGAAACACTTTAAAAATTTTAAAATTGAATTAATATGAAATCTAATGACTTAGATAAAAAATTGAACATTACCCTAGGGATTAGAAATGTAAAGAATTCTATGAAATCCACATTTAAGGAGCAAGTGGATGATCTTTTTAATCATACTAATCAACCTTTTAGAGTCATAGATTTTAAACTCGGTGTTCAGACCATTACTCTTACTTTTAATTTTTGTGTGAAAACACACCTAATATTTTAAAAAAAATTAGGTCCATGAGATTTTAGCTAAAAAAATATTTTGCATTCATATATATATATATATATATATATATATATATTGATTTGATTAAAATAGAGAAGTAATTCTAATGTATTTTTTTTAAAAATTAGGTACGTAAGAATGTAAAAGACAATAAAAGAATGTTCAGTGTGTGACAAAGGGATATGATTTATTTGGTGAAAACAATGTTCACGAAATAGCTATCAACACTTTTTGAATCAATATTTGAGAGATCATATGAAGGTGGATTATGGCAAAAAGATTAAGGAATAAAATGTAATAAGAACCAAATGGTGTCATGACCTCATATTTTGATGCATTCTTTTTGCCTTTGAGATATTAATTTGATGTTTATATGGATACATATTAGCATGATTCATTTTTTCTACTTTTGTTAAATTAATTCAGTAGATTAAGATTACTACTTTCCTTAGATAATTTATGAGATTCATTGTTATGATGATGTGATGTTGACCATGATGTATTTTAGACATTTTATATTTTCATATTCATATTTAATTTAGTTTAGAATTTGCTTTATTATATTTGATATAGGTATAATATTTAGATACGATTTCAATGACTTTAGGAATAGGTAAATGAGATAGGTTGATTTTAGACTTTGGTAGTAGTGGATGGGGGTTAATGATGAGTTATTTGATAATTTTGTGAGATGAGTTGATTTATATTTATAGTCTTGCTTTGTGGGTGACTTGACCTTTTAGATTATTATGCCTTAATATGCTTCTTTACTAAGTTGTGTGATTAGTCTTTGACTACAATAATTTTTTCTTGGTAGGCATGTTTATCTCTTATGATCTTCCCCCATTGCATTATTTTGGTGGTTTCATTGTTGTTATAGACTTAGTGCTGGGTGTTTTCTCCATTTATTGGAGTTTGGGTTGTTTACTTGGTGATCTTGTTTATTATTGGCTAGAGGACATGTCCTTCTAAAGGGATAATGACTAGGTACTATGGTGATCATTAGTTTATTATTTATATTTTATTATAAATGGGGTTTGAAATTGATGTATAATTAGGTTGTGGTGACATAATCCCTGATGCCATCATCCATTGGTTAGTTTGGTAGACCTAGCTTTTGGGTCATTTTGGTTTTATTGAGATCATTTTACTCAAACCCTAACCCAAAATGTTGCCATATTTTTTTATGAAAACCATGGAGGTTGGGTTTAAATGATCTATGAATTATTGGTTGTTTTTGTAGTTACATTTTATCTACAAATTTGTAGGATTTAAGGGGAAATGGAGATTATTTATCAACCCACATTCTTAGCCATGCACTCTGAAAATATAGAAGTAAGGTGGCCCTAAATGGAAACCATGAGAGTTTAGAGGGTCTCAACTGGGTTAATGAGAAAGAAGAGAGTAAATAATGAGTAATAGAGTTTTATTTTCTCTCTTTTTCTTTGAGAACACAAATATATGCATTTTTATGGTGAATTATTTTTATTAGATAAGGTGAATAAGTAGGTTTTATAGGGATCCTACAACCACTAATTTAAACAAAAGTCGCATAAGCAAAAATATCTACATTTTTAAGGTGAATTATAGTTAAGTTGTGTTGGTTATGTTCTTTTAGTCATGAATTATTTGTTTTAATATTAGCCATTACATTATAGGTGTAGTGGGAGTTTGAGATACTTCCCATTGGACCTAAATTATGGTATTTTAGCCATTAGAGGCATGAATGAGATGGGTTTTTGTTGTTGTTGTTGTTGTTGTTATTATTATTATTATTATTATTATTATTATTATTATTATTATTATTATTATTATTATTATTATTATTATTATTATTATTATTATTTTTGTTAAAAGTACAATTCTTTATGTTTATCCAAATTTAACTAGGTATTCATGCTTAGCTTTATTTTGTTTATTCCAGAATTATTTGAAATCATTTAGGTTGATTGAAGTGCTTTTTAGTTATTATTAGTAGTCATTATTATCTATGGAGTTATTCGATCAACTATATGATTTTTTCATGTGGGTTTTACATTACCTAGATGGTTTTTATTTTATGGTGGTTTTGTGATTAATGAAATTATGGGTTTATATGGATTTGTGTTTTTATGGTGGCCTTATGAAATCAATTTATGGTGTTTTAAATTTTTAGTTTAAATTTGGTTATTGTTATAATTTACTTATCTAGGTAAAAACTTGGTTATTTTGAATTTGGTTTTTAGTATTAAAATATATAAGACTGAATGATTGATTAAGTTAATTTAATTATGGAATTTGGTTTTAAATGAGTGTGGATAAAGAATCCAAGAGAGGGTAGTCAATTATTAGTGAATAAAAATCAATATACCTCAAAGACAACTTCTCATGCATGATCCATAGGTTGAGATATGTGAAAAACAAGTAAGAAATGAAATTTTAAGATAAAGAAACATGTTTTTACCTCCCTTGAAGATTCACTTGAAGATTGATCTAAAGAGGTCAAGTTTGACTTGTATATTTAAAAGTATTTTTTTATGCTTTATTTATCATGAGAGTAACACATCTAATTGTATACACTTAATTTATATTTAGCTTGGCATGATAGTGAGGAATTGGCTGAATGATGGCCTTGAGGTTTGTAAGAGCTTCACTGCATTAGTTGAATATCATGAAAGAGTGTGTAGACCCTTTCATTTACAGATTTGAAAAATGATTATCGACCTTCCATCTTGGGATGAATATCAAGGTCCCAAGATTATTCCTCCATTATCATAAATGAGAAATACAAGGTGTGTAATAAAAGGGTTAGAGTATGTCATAGAAATGAAAGAGATTCAAATCATGACCTCTTTATGTGTGTAAGATGGGTACAAGAGGAAGAGTGTGTAATAGGGCTGCAAGATCTTGTAATATCTCTTACTTTCACACATGTTATTATGATGTCACATTAGGTGAAGCAATATTCCAATTTTGATTTTAGGAAAATAAGATAGTTATAAATCCATGGAATTTTCCATTAGGAGTAGAGTAGGTTAATTAATTAGGTAACTAATTAACCATTAGAGGAAAAGTGATTTTGGTAAGGTTGAAATTTTTAATAGAAGAAATAATTTAAATCAACATGAAATGTCTAACTTTAAGTGTCTACATTTTCCCATGTTTGAGAAGGAATTGTGAGACACTAGGCACAATAATATATTTTTAAATAATGAAAAAGTCATTAATAAGAAAATTTGATAATGTTTAAATAAGTTGTCTTCACATTTATTTAATATTATTAAATTTTCAAAAAATGTGTCCATAATTAATCCCAATATTTTTTAGGAATGCCCATGATTCCCCCTCAAGGGAGTGGCTACAAAATAAGAAGGAAAGTGAAATTAAAATATGGATGAGAATAATCCAAGTGAGACAATGCTTGCATGAATTTATTTATGACGGTTAAGAAAAATATAAATTAATTGGACCCAAGGCATGGGGAAGTAGGAAGGATACATCCAAAAACATGTGAAAACTTTGACTTTCACTGAATAAGGAATATTTTGTGGGCATGGAATTAAAATGAACATTAAATAAGTAATTTGGCCCCAAAAAGGGTGGTCTTGGCTGATCATAATAATGTACCCAAATAGGTAAGATTTGATCACTAATTAAATGAGTTTCCCTAATAGGGAAAATTTGATCATTGATCAGTTTAAAATGGTTTTACATAGTAAGGCAGGCTGATTGATTGGAAAGCCTAGATCAAGAATGTAACCTATTAAATATATTAATGATTAATGAGTGAAAACATAGGTGAAATGGTATAGTGACCTATAAAATAATGAATAAAACATAAAAAAATAGGCACAAGAGAATTTTCATTGGTAGATAATGATGGTGTAGTGACTATAGAAACATATGGTGAAGAAGACAATAATGGTTTGAATAATAATGAGATATTTTTTGTGATTAGATTATAAGAATATGGGTGTTAATAAGAGTTAAATAAGTATGGTTGAGCTGACCTTAGAAACTGAACATAATTGAATGGTGCCTACATATTCCAAAGGGTCCACAAGTTGACGTAGTTATCCCAAGAAGAGAGAAAAAGGAAATGAAATGATTATGACATTTTGTATATGCACAGATGTGTCATGAGTAGCATATAAATTAGTCATGTGGTTAATTTATTATGTTAGATTTGTAGAAAAGGGTATTTTTTTATAGTATTGTTGATTAGACCTCCATCACTTTATTTTTGATGTAGCACCTAATTATATTCACCATGATATAAAAATACATGATAACCTTGTCATGATGTGCATATGCACTACCACCCAATCTAATAGATATTTGAGAAAAATGAACCAATGATAAAAACCATGATTAAAATGTTGGTGTATGATAATATATGCACTCAATTACAATTTCATGATAGGAATTACCATGATAATGACCCTACCATCATAATGGACTAAGTCAAGGAGACAATAGGTAAAGGAAACAAACACATAAATAAGCAAACACACACACACACACACACACACACACACACACACACACACACACACACACACACACACACACACACACACACACACACACACACACACACACACACACACACACACACACACACACACACACACACACACACACACACACACACACACAAACACACACACACACACACACACACACACACACACAGACACACACACACACCCACACACACCCACACCGACACACGCACGCGTGCTCGCTTACACACACACACAATATTGACAATAAAAGCCAAAAAATAGCATATTATGTAACCAATTCAAAATCCATGAGTGAAGACTCAATGAGATGGATAAATCTATGGCTTTTGTAAGAAAGGATACGTGCAATAGAAGGACACATATCCAGGTGGCTAAAATTATTTGAACCAATAATGAGGCTACCCTAGTAAACTATATTTGGGAAGGACACATCCCAAAAATGTTTTTAAGACCAAAAATGAGTGTATTAAGGATAATGACTACATCTAGGACAAGATAAATGTGTTTAGATTTTTGGGCTTTTTATCTCTTGTGAATATTGTAATCCTATTTTGATTTTTGATAGTTTTGGAATATTTTGAATGTTTTTGGGTTTTGGAATCTCAACTCAATAGAGGATTACAAGAAAAAAAAGTTTTAACTCTCAAAATGGAAAGAGAATGGCTTACGTTACTCTAAAAATGGTGATATCATGGATTAGATTTCTTAAAATATCAAGAACATGAATTATATTGCTCTCAAAATAGTGAGAGTATAGAAAAGGGGTGATTGAGCTAACCTTAGAAACTAAATGTTTCCTACATAGTCCAAAAAGAGATTAGGTAAATGTATTTCAACCATGTTGGGGGATAATAAAAATTAATAATAAGGTTGAGAATAGAAATGACACATGAATATAATCAAATGGTATAGGATTAACTCAAAAAATTATAAGAGTATGGCATAGGTTCATAAAATAGTGAGATCATGGAAAAAAGGGTGACTGAGTTCACCTCAAAAATTCAATGTGTCCTACATAGTCCAAATGGACCTCAGTTCAATGTATTTCAACCCTAATGAAAGATACTATGATAAAAAATATGGTTTAAAATATGAATGACACATGAACAAAATCAAATGATAAGGATAATGAATGACAATGAGGAAAAGGACTAGGAGTCTCTAAGGACCATGTCATGTGAGAACCAAATATGTCAAGTCATCAAAGTGTCATGTAATTAATAGGCTATAATGTTTCTCAAACAAGTCTCAATATACCTTCCACTTCCATAATAAGGTAAATATATGAATACTACTAGTCACAATAAGATGGGTTATGTTGAATAGGATTGAATGGTTAAATTGGCTTGAATGGAATGTAATGACAATGTCCAAGAAGGATTTAATAGAATGGTATATATTAAAGATAGGGATACCCCAAAGTGTCAAGGTACTTAGAGATTAAAAAACTATTTATTTATGATTTTAAAAACTTGGTTTTCATCATGGTACTTGACAAGGTGTCATAAGCATGGTTTTCAAGATTGGACAAATTATTTATCCTTATTTTGATTTTATTTTGTATTTATTTCCACATATCAACAAAATTGAGGATTATAAAAAGCATAATTTAGACCTTTTTCTGTCTAACCAATACCTTTTCAGAATGGTAGCTCTATCTTAATCATATTAATTATGTGAACTATACTACTATTATCATGATATTTATTAGTCACTAATAATACTTCCTCGAGGCCTCTAAATAAGATATTTTCATATCCTTTATTAAAAAACTTAATTCTAGTAAGGGTAAAGAAGGGTAGGCATGAGAAAAATGGTCTAATTGGATTATGTAATATAGGTCTTAGATGAATAATAAGATCATAATGGAATATATAATGGTTGGTGGACAAATGAAAATTATGACTTTCAGTAACACATATTATTTTTTATTATATATTTGACTTGATTTTGGTTATGGCTAGGCTGATATTGACTTCAGTAACTTCTTCATCAAGCAATGAGAAAATAATTGGCTCAGTCTTTGGTGCCTCAAAGTGGTTTTCACCAATAAATTATTTTTTATTATTTTGAATTTTATTATCCAATAGTGCCTTGAATAATGTTTAACTAAGGTATGTTGATAATTAATTTTTATTATCCCTTAGCACCCTAAGTAAGGTTTCACTAAATAATTCTAATTTTTTATTCTACTTTTTTTCTAGTGCTTCAAATAAGGTTTCACTAGGAGATGTTGAGTTTATAATTTTATTGTATCCTAGCACCTCAAATATGTTTTCACTAGCATATTGTTATTATACTTGGATATTAGATTGACAACCCATAAAATCTACCATTGAATTATTACCATAGAATAAATTCAACAATGCATGATTCTATCAATCCCAATAGACATCTGTGGAAGGTGGTATGTTAGTATAACGGCTAAGATGGTTAATGTTAAAGTCATGGTTACTGGTAATGAAATGATAAAAGGAAACATAATTATCTCAAAGAATACTAGGATAAATTGCGTCAATGTCAAAGGAAGCTTCCTTAAAAATTGGAAAAGGATCACAAATGTTTTCAATCAGATATGCCAAAAATGTGTAGCCAATTTCTCAACATCCATTAATATCTCCTTTTTTTGAATTTGATTCTAACTCAAGAGGATCTAAATCTGATGTTGAGGATAACATTGATTCTTTTCTATTGCTAAATATGACATTGGTTATGAAATAGAAACCAATTCTTATATTAGTCCTAAAATGGAACCTAATTTATATGTAAATGTAGATATAAAGAGGGCCTACCGAATTGTGTTATCCACAAGTACCTTTTTCACCTTTCACATGTAAATGATCATTTTAATATGAATGAACATTTTGACATGGTGAATGTTTTATAATGGTTGAATAGTGCTCTCTAACTCAATAATAATAGGCTCTCTGAAGATAGGCTCATTAAATATAGTTCATGTATCAAATAAAAGATCTTATTCAAATACAAGTGGATCATAAATGGTTTGAATTTGGTAAAATATGGGTGATTTGAAAAAAAAATTCAACAATAGTTTGAGTATATTTATCTTGCTTTAGAAGTGGATATATCTAATTGTGCTTGGGAAGGTGATCATGAAATATCTTGATTGAGTAGTTATCAGACATGGGAACCCTTGTCTTCTTAATAAATAAGGACCCTTGGAGAGGAAATGAAATCATAGGTCTAGAATATTGATTTTTTTGTGGTTATAACACTGTATTATATTTTGGACTATGTGTCTAAATGTTAAAAGTATATGCAAAGTGATCTAGTTGTTAGCTAAGATAGGTGAGTTGATCTATAGTACTTTAAGATAATAATGGTGATATTAGAATAATATTTTCATTATATGATGCCATGAATCAAATTAAAATTATACTAACGCCCCTATGTAAGGATAAATGCAAGGGGAATTATATGGAATAAATTGGCCCCAAAGAGGGTAGACATGGTATTACTTATAATGGGCCTAAGGAGGCTATTCTTAGTCTCACTTAGAATGGGACTAAGGATGGTGGTATTGGTCTTGATTATAATGGACCCCAAAGAGGGTGGTCTTAGTCTTGATTATAATAGACCCCAAAGAGGTTGGTCTTGGTCTTGATTGGAATGAGTCCCAAAGAGGGTAGTCTTGGTATCAATTTAATTAGAATAGTCCTAAAGAGGGTGTTATTTGTCTTGATTACAATGAGCCCAAGAAGGGTGGTTTTTATATCACTTAGAATAAACAAAAAGTCTTGGTATTGATTGTAATGGGTCCCAAAGAGGGTGGTTTTAGTCTTGATTAGAATTGGCCCCAAAGAGGTAGTTAGTTTGAATATAATTGGAACGGGCCCAAAGAGATCAATCTAGTTTACATTGGAGTTGGTTGAAATGGTAATTATTTGATTGGCCCAAAATATAGTGAATTGGCATTGATTTTAAGGGGCCCAAAGAAGGGTAGTCTTGGTCTTGGATTGAAATGGGTTGAAATGGTATTGTGTTGAAATTTTTTATATTGAAATTAGTCTTGGATTGGTTTGGCCCCAAAAATGGAAAAATAGACTTAATTGGGATGGGCATAAATAAAGGAGGGCTTGGTCTTGATTAGAATGGGCCAAAGGAGGTTAGTCTTGGTATTTATTCAAATCTATCCCAAAAAGTGTGGATTGGCCTAGATATGACTCAAATGAAATAAAATATGGATGATATGACTTTGTCATTCCCAACTAACACATGTAAGAGATTGAATGGAAATACAAGAAATGGTCTTAAACTAGCATGTGATAGACTTGAAATAATTGGACTTCATTGAAATAGAATTTATTTTTCATTATAATTAGAGTGTGGTTCAAAATGAACCTGATCCTATTGGATTATGGTTCAAGATGAACTTGATGAGAATTAATTTGCATGACACATTATTTCAAGATAAACTAGATTTGGATTTGGTTGTCTAGGTACATGAAAATGACCTTGGTAAACATTTAATGTTTGATTGGGATATTAATTCAAATGTTCTATGTAAGTATCTAAATAGGAGAGGTGTGTTAATCAAAATTATTTCTAAAATGGTGAACAAATCTTGGTACATCAAACGCTTTCAAAAAGTTTTATATTGGTTTGGAAGGTTGGTTTAAAATTCCATCTAATTTAATTGTAAAATATGACCTAGGATTTGAATAAGTTCACTTTGGAATGTTGGGTTGATTTTAAAATGTGTAAACCTTAATAGGAATTTGGCTTTAAACAATGTTCGATTGACATTGGTTTTGAACATTTGAATTCAACTAAACTTGATTTGATTTTATAGTTTGATTAAATATGAAACTTTTAAAAGGGGTTAAATGGAATTTGAATTTTTGAAAAGGTATAATTTGATTTAGGTTGACCTACTCAACCTTGTTTGACATTGGACTTGGCTTAGACTAGAATTAGAATTTGGTTTTTGAATTTGTAGTAGAATTTGACTTCTAGAATTTTATCAAAATTAGAGTTTGGATAAAATTATATATAATTATATCATAGTTTTTATAATAATTTAAAACTATGGTATTGGAATGCTTTGAAATTGGAATTTGTAAATTTATATTAAAACTAGGGCTTGGTTCAATTGGGCATCCTAACGACACAGTTTAGACAAGTAATATAGGTATTAGGACCAAATTTTAACATGTCTCTTTTATTTGACATAGAATTTTGGTAGAGTAATGCTCCATTGTGTGTGTATAAAAATGGTTTGGGTTTGGATTTGTTTTTTTTTTATTTGGTCTTATGTATGAATAAGGTTTTGTCATAATAATCAAGAAACAACAGATACACATTAAAAGGAAATTTTAGTAACTAGCATGGGTTTGTGACACATTTATTTAACATTTGAAATACTCACCTTAAGATAGGATTATAAAATTTAAATGTTTATTAAATAAATTATTTCAATTATTAGTGGTATTTTAATGCCACCCTTCTCTCTAAAGGTTTGTACAAGAAAGGAAATTTTTGGGGGATGTTACCTTTACACCTCTATGTTAATGAATGATCCATGATAAAAGAGGAATCTAATAATTAATCCAAGATCAATATATTTTTAAGAGGCTCTTCTCCCTTCACACCCAATTTAATCATAAGGGGCTCAATAAAGTGATAATGGATTTGGGTTTTGCTTATAATTTTACTTACCTTTATAGATGCTCTCTATATACCTCATAGTACATGGGAAAAAGTTGTCAGTGAATAAGTTCAATATATTTTCCATTATTTCACCTTTTGAGGGTACCAAACCTTGCCCTAGGATATTGGGAGAAAACTCCCTAGGGTTACTTTACTCACATGACAATGTCTAAGCATAAAGTCAGGCCTTCATGATGGCAATGCTCCTCAATTTGTATACCCCACTAGATAAATGGGATTTGGTATAATACTAAGACATGACTTCTTAGTTCAAATCACCCCTAAATGCTTGCAAGAAATTGATGAAATTTACTCCACATATTCAAATGTAAAAATAGGGTTAAAATAAAATATGAAATTTTATATTTATGAGTCACCCAAAAAGGTGAGAGCATATGCACAAAAATAACCCCACAATATAATTAAGCAATAATCAAACTTTAAAAAATTAAATAACATGAAAATGAATAAGTTTTTAAATAACCCAATTTTAATGTGGACTCATTTTAATGCCCAAATCAAAAAGTGAAGTATAATTGATTTGTTTGACTCAAAATACCACTTATTTGTCCAAGATCCTAGAGCACAAATAATTAGATGTTTTATAAAAATTTATGAGTCAATAAGGAGAATGAAATAAGTTTTGATTAAATGTCATTTTTTATACATAATGATTTCATGATTATGTCATCTAATTTAAATGTCAACTATTCCAATTTCATAATTGGGGTATGTATACATAAATATAAAATAATTAGAAATAATTGTTATACTATCAAAAATAATTTATTTACCAAGAATGATGATTTCACTACTAAAGTCAACAATTTCATTGATGTTGACTTGCACATAAAATAGATAAAATGATTTCACCACTAATATGGGTAATTTATCTATTATTAATTACAATTTTCTAAATATCAAAAAGATAATTTTGTGAATATCTAGAATGATTTCATTGTTAGCTTGTTTGAGTTCACAATTAATGCCTATAAACAAAAAATGGTTAGAATTGAAAAGAAGGGTAGAGAGATAATTTCACTAATATCCAAAATAATTTCATTCACAAGACTTGACATTTCATGAGTCTATAGAAAATAATAGAATATACATAGAAATTATTTCATGACTTTTGAATAATTTCATTTCAACAAAATTGATTTCACTATAAAAACCTACAATTTCATAATTTGTCAAAAAATAGTAAAAATAGAGGTAATACTATTTCACTACTACTAGTGATGATTACATTGTAGAAGGCACTTATTTTAGCATTTTCTCCTACATAAAATATATTCAATGCACAAATTATGATTGCACTTTTACCAAAAATGATTTAAATGATGATATCTCCAAATCCATAGTTATTCAGTAATCAGTTCATTATTTAGTCTATAGCAAACTTGAATAGAGTTTGGAAGAAAAAAAGAGAATCAACTTATTTAGAAGGATAATTATGGTAATTAGAAGAAGTTAAATGGTCTAGAAGAGCTTGTGGGATGCATCTAATCCTTTAGGTTCCACTTAGCATGCCATTATGTAGATCAATAATCTAAGAAAGGTTAGTGAATTATTAGTGAATCAAAATAATAGAAACTTGAAGACATAACTTCTCAAGCCTAATACATATGTTGATCTATGTGGAAAATAAGAAAAAAATGCCATTAGAAGATAAAGTAACATACTTTTACCTCCCTTGAAGATTGACTTGAATATCAATATAAAGAGGAAGAGTTTGTCTTGTATATGTATAAATATTTATCAAGGATTGAATTATTTCATGAGTAACATCTCTCCTTGAATAAATTTGATTTCAATTTGGCTTGGCATAAAGTGATGAATTGGTTAAATGATGTCCTTGACATTTGGCATAGCTTTGTTTCCTTAGTTGACCATTTTGAAAGAGTGCGTAGACCCTTTCATTTATATTTTATGCAAATGATTATGGACCATCCATATTGGGATGAAGATCAAGGGTAAAACATTAGTCCTAAATTATAATAAATGTTAAATATGGAGCATGGAAGAAATGGGTTAGAGTTTGCCATAGAAATGTAAGAGATTAAAATCATGACCCTTTTGTGTTTGTAAGAGGGGTATAAGAGGAAGATCATGTAAGAAGGGTGTAAGATCTTGTAAGAGTTGTTAATTGTACACTTGGTATGATAATATTACCTTAGGTGAGGTAATATTCCAATTTTGGATATAGGAAAATAGGATAATTACAAATCCATGGAATAGCATTGATCTGAGCCTTCTAGAGTTTACAATCTAGCAATATTTTGCTATTATAGTGATTAGAGGACTATGTTGTATACATGACTTTGTATTTATGATACTCGGATGATGCACCCATTTTATGAGCATGTATGTATTGATTCATGAGTATTGATGATCATTATGATCATTTTTTACTCTATTATATAGTTTTTTTAATTATGTTATGCTTATGATATGATTATGGACAAAAATTATGATATTATATTACATTAATTTTAATGGATAATGTTACATAAATGAATATGATTTTTATATTTTTAGATTATGCAACATTTTATGTTTATCGAATGTTGGATAATAATTTTGATTAGGTGTTATGAATGTTGATGAAATATTAAAAGAGTTTCTTAACTCCTATAATGACCTAGATCATAACTAGGAATAGGTATCTTATAACATTTGCATATGGATCCTTTATCCAATATTAATAAAAGTTTTAATAACCCTATGTCAACTAGGTTTAGGGTTTTTTAGGAAATATAGATGAACAAAATTTCTCTTGATCTAGGTTTTAGGATTAATTTAGGATTAGAATCCCTATCCTATATACAATAGCTAAGTATTTTTGTATTAATGATATTAGGATGCCTTTTTTCATGCTAATATATGCATTATGTAGACTGATCGATGTTAGAATTCTATGAATTTAAATAAATATGATCAATGCAAGAAGATTTCATGGGATAGTTTTTAATTTTCACTTCAATGATTTTTAAGGGCCTGCTTTTTTATAAAAAATTGATCAATATGGGAATTTTTATATAATATACATATTTAGATATCCATCCTTCAAGGGAGTGGTCTATATTTTTTGATATATTTTTACATTTTTATGAATAAATATCCTTCAAGGGAGTATTCTATGCTTTTTCCCTTTTATTTATTTTACCCTAGATTAAATTTATATCATGGATTATCTTAGGGTTACCCAACTTATTATCTATTAAAATAAAAATTAGTTGCACAAGCTGATATTTTTATCCCAAATAAGTTTTACTTGACCAATGTGAGGCATTAGATAAATAATGATTTGGGGATCCTTATAGGTATAGGTAGAGATTATCTAATTATAAAAGGCCATGAATAGATCTGGAGTGTTCATATTCTAGGATGAGATAGGTATTTTTCTAGATATCAACATGATTTTATATCATTATTGATCATTTTTTAAGATAATGAGATGGTTTGGGATATGTATTTTAAATAAAGGGAAAAATATCTTGTTTATGGATAATAAAATATTATTAAAAATAGAAAGGATGCCAATTCAAATCCTTAAGAGGCGTGTGTTCTGATTTACCCTCAAGAGACGTTAATAAACATGCCCCAAATCCATATTTATGAGTAATAATATATGGTCCAAACCAATTTGGAGCAAAGTTCCCTCATTTACTCCTTTCCATATTTTTTACATGTTTAAAAATTAAAATGTAAATTTTATCCACATTTTTTTCTTTTCTAATAAATGTGTAGGTAGAGTCAAGTGTTATTTTTTGACATTCATCTAATAGTTCTAGTTGGGATAGTCATTCTTGACCGTAGTCTTCTTTTAAAATGATGTTATTAATATAATTTTGAAGAGAAAGGATTTTAATTTCTAAAATAATAATATCCTCTATGCCATAAACTAAATAAAATGAGGTGGAACTCATATGATTTCAAATACTTATTCCATATGCCCATAACATGAAAGGGATTTGGATATGTTATTCTTTCCATGTTACATTAGCCATTTTATATAATATTTTATTGAAAGTTTTGTTAGATTCTTCATCTTTTATATTGAATTATAGATAATATGGTTATTAATAACTAATCATGATATAAAAATAATCACAAAGCTTCTGGACATTTTTTTTCTTAAAGGATTTCCCATTGTCTGTGATGATATGAGGAATGCTGAAATGATAATGTAATGGTAGATGAAATCAATGATTTTGTCTTCCTTTATTAAAATAATAGGAACAAATTAGACCCATTTAGTAAAATATTAAGTAGTATTAATGATAAATTTGTTTCATTAGGAGGATTTAATGTTATTCTAACTAATGACATCCAACCACCACTGAGATAATGACCAAAATTATTTCACCACTTGTAATGCATGACTAGGGATATGTGATAAGGTAACATGGTATATATATTTAGAGCATTTATTAGTATATTAATATCAATATTTATTTAAGGTAGGCTAATAATAACTTAATTTTAGAAATATTTTATTGATGTCTAGGCCACTAAAATTCACTCCATAAATTCCTTTTTGTGTTTCTTTGATTGTTAGGGTTGATTCTAAACCTTGGAGGCATAGAAGGAGAAGGTCATAATAATGCATTTATATATAATTACCCCTAGTATATTATAAAAATTATTACACTATTGGAAGGTGCAATTATAATTTTTATAAAGATTAGGATGGATTAGACCTAGTGAAAGATAATTGTATATATTTGTGGACCATGGTTGTGATTAGCTTTCCTTCACACTATGGAGAGAGGGGAAGTTAGATTTATTATAGTAAGGTTGTTTAATTTTGTTAATAATAGAACAAATTTAGATTCCTAAGAGGATGATGGGATGAATATGCTAGAGAAACCATGGTATCAACAAACTTGTTAGTTGATCGTAGAGTTGTTTGAATGGTATAGTGATCAAATGATACCAATAATTGGCTTGCCATGATTTTGTATTTATAGAGAATATAAATTTTACATTTATATATTATATTTATTTTAGTGACCACAAGATTAGAATCCCCATATAATTTGAGAATTTTAATTTTTAGGGACAAAGTAGTTTTTAGACATATAATTATGGCTTTATATTCTACCATATTGTTAGTGAAATAAAAATTGAGTTACAAAGTTAAAAACATAAGGGTCGCTTCTTGAGATATTAAAATAATTCCAACTCTACCCATTCTCACATTTAGATATATTAAAGAACAAATTAATTTGACATTATGTATCCACATGAGACAAGGATGTTATAGAGTCACCAAGAAATTCATAGTTAGATGGTTGAGTATTGGAAAGAGTTACCTTTGCTAACCAGTCTTTAATGATTTGTCCCTTAATTTATTTTTGGAGGAACTAAATATAATTTAATGAGGACCATAACCTACCTTTCAATTTGTTTATTTTCGTATTGCTTTCAATGTATGTATTCAAGAGGGTCAGTCTTGGTATTCACATATGTTTTGTGGCTAAGAAAATAATGATAGAGCTTAGAAGCTACAAAGACCAAGGCAAGACATAGTTTGTATATATGTGTGTAAAGAGTCTCATACTCAATGAGAGTGAAAATTAAGTAACAAACTACTTGATTTATGTGTTGGTCATTCTCTATGTATGAGCATGGCACCTAGGGTGTGATGTGTAACTGATATGTATATGTAAAATGGTATGCCCTCATCAAGAGGAACAAGGACATGGGGAGAGAGAAGATAGTTCTTATGAGTATCAAAAAAAAATTGATAATTTTAATCTCATATAAACCAAGTCTCATTCTTAATAAGGTGATGGAATGGTTGAAACTTAATTGATATCTATGAGATAAAATACCAAATAGACTATAATTTACCTTGTAGACTTTGAAGTTGATTAAGAGTAGATGGGGTGGAATTTATAAAATGGCCTAAATTTTAGTCGAATCAAATTTTGTTCCCTAGATGGAGATAATAAAACCCAAGAGATTTCTTGATAAGATCCTAAAAATAGATTTGTGTGGATTGAAACAGATCTAGTATTTAATTAAATAAGTAAAAATTATCTAAATAATAGAGAGATAGTCCTTACATAGTTTATATTTATTGAGGAGATCATCTACATAATTTTCAATGATTTTTTGTATTAGGTCATGAAATATGAAGGTCATAGCATGTTAGTAGGTTAATCCCACAATTTTAAACCAAAATTCATGATCCTATAATAGAAAGTTCCCCATGCGGTAATAAAATAGGTCTTGTCTTGGTCTTCAAAGGCAATAAGGATTTGATTATGCCTAGAGATCATGTCTATGAAAGATAACATTTCATGGTTGACCATGAGGTCTACAAGTTGATTGATATTAGGTAGAAGAAAATTGTATTTAAAACATGCATGATTGAAGTCACAAAAATCAATACAAATTTGAGGTCATATAAATTAATACAAAGGCATAATACCCTAGTAGGTTTTGTGATTGATACAATATTAGATGTCCATTGAGGGTAATCAATAGGTTAAATGAAATTAAATAATAAAATATGATACATTTTAGTGCCACATGTGTGTGCATCTTTTAGAGTTTTTATTTTATTAGTTTATCTTTAGGGATAGTGACTATGTTATGAAAAACTATAGTGGGATCGATACCTGACATATTACTATAATACTAAACAAAATCTTGGATATGATTAGCCAAGAATGTAGTGAAATCATGATGTTCTTGGGAAGCCAAGGATTGACTAATTTTGATATTTCATAGCACTTATCATGTACCTATATTAATATCTATGGTGACTTCATTTAAGTGACAAGGAGTTTCAAGAATAAGGGAGTTTCATAGGTATGTATCTCGTTCCCTTAAATATGTTAAGATAGATTCATCATCCTAATATTGAAGAATCTAAAATGAGGGAGAATATTGCTCTATTATGTCAAGGAAAGTTAGGGGAATAGATTTAGTTTTTTCATTGTTTTGATATGTGAGTGATCTTAGGTTTACATTATTGATAAAAAAAATTGGGTGAGTTGGATATGACTTTATAAATTTATTAAGGGGATTTAGGTGATGATGATTATGGTTTTTCATTTATATCTGAAGTGGTGTTTGGTAGTGATGGTAAGATTCCAATATGAAGAAGTAAAATATAAGAATCATGAAGGTTCTTTTTAAAATTAAGACCATGTTTTTCATGTGGTTTTCTAAGATCACTTAGTGTGATCTCATGCAATCCTTAATCATAATGCCCTATCTTGAATCCCTTTGAAGAACACTATTGCAAATAAGCCTGTGCAGAGTGTAACTTGTCAAGGAAATACAAATTTGAGGAAAACAGTTTTGTATAAGGTTGATTTTTATATTGTAAAGGGGATTGATTGATCCCTCCATAGATTAAATGGGTAAAGAGGTGAGGAGGACCAAATCAGATGACCCACCCAAGTTTGGGATTAAAAAGGTGTTACTTTTTTAGGCACCCATATTCATGAGGAGTAGGTAGAGTATTTAGCATCAATAGTTGATTTTCCCCCAATGAAAGTTATTGGAGTGTGAGATCAATGGAATCATTAGGAATATAGGATGGTGGGATTATCAAACTAGATTATGTTTCACTTTTTGATTATGTGGTTGAGTCTTTGAAGGGGATTAAGACATCATTGGGTGGATAGGTTAAATTACATGTTTTGAATGGATTAGGGTCTACAAGGATAGTATGGATTTTGCCTTCATACTCACATTTGAGGTATCGATGTAAGGTAGAAGGGATGTAATGTATAACATAGATATAGGGGCATCATATTAAGATGTTTGATTAGAATTCCCCTTCTACCACATAAAACAACTTAAGAAGGTTATGTGCACATACTTAGATAGGGAGAATGATAGTACCTAATGTAGGAGCTACCTTATTACCAAAGGTCATAGGATAACTAGGGATTGGGTTATAATGGTTTTTAGTACCTAGATTTATTTGGAATAATGTGATGAGATAAATCTTATACTAGACCCAATGTCAATCATGACCCCTTTGATCCTAGTTTGTTCAACTTGAGCAGTGATGAATAGAGGTAGATCCTAATCTTTAGGATGTAGTGGGGATACTTTATAATCATGGAAGGTGATGGATGAAGATGTTTGTAAAAATATGATAAAATTTGATTGAGGTTAGTGTTCATATAGTTATATTTGGATGGACTTTAGTGTTTATATCACATCTTGATAGTGTTTTAAGAAATTTTGGATAAGTTCATAGAAGGATATATTCATAGGAAGTTGGTGGAGCTGTTTCATAATTGATATTTATCTCAATTTTGTGAAATTATTGCTATGAGCTTTCCATAAAATGGATATTTTTGATTTTGGAATGGATGCTTGGGAAGTCTTTGTAGTTGAGGCAAGATCCTTTGAGATGGAAATATTGACTTTATTTGGATTTTGGATTTGTGGGCCTTATGCTTTAGACTGTGTGGCTATGTGTATTATATCAATTTGTAAAACTTGATAGTCTATAAAAGCCATCAAGTCACTCATATTTGGAGGACTCGAGGGAATGTTGGAAATAGGTTTACATTGGCTAGAGTTGAGGATATTAAGAATGACTTGTGATGTTTATTTTGATTTTTATTGTAAATGATTTAGGCATACATCATGATAGTGTTACAGATGGTTGTGGATTAAGTGTTTTGGTTGAGCAGAGGATCAATATAAGGTTTCTCATTGAAGATATCATATTTTTCCAAGAGATCTTAGATTATATATTTGAGAGAAATGCATCTCTTACTATCATGTCATGGTATCCTATTGTAGGCATGTTTCTTATCTCCCCTATGCCATATTGGCTTTTGGATATAAGGATTGAAAAAATTGATGGGTGGTTTTGTAATGTGGGAGGTTTGTTGAAGTTGAATGATGATGGTGGAATATGATCCACATAATGGGTAATAATGGGATTTTATCATTTTTCAAGGTGTCAATTTTTGGACCATGCTTACTTTTTACCTTTGTTTTTCATATTTATTATACGAGTTATCATAATAGGATGTATATACATATTAGATAAGATTATGGGGTAATAATAACTTACTATTTGATATGAGGTGTTAGTGTTGACAATATGAGAGGAAGCTTCTAAACTAGATTGGGTCCTTTGAGAGGTGGTTCTATAATTGTGATCTCTTATTTAAAGTAAGGATGAGTCCGTAATATGGATGACCTATTTTTAACCTATGACATATTTATCTTCTATTTTCAAGCATTGTTGGAAGTCACATGAAAGTCTTTATGAGTATATTTATTTTTGGATGTCTGAGGGAATTCAAGCATTATAGGTGGGTTTTATAGGGCTTTACCCTTTAAGACACCAAGGAATTTTTACCATTTGTTTGGAATACCTATTTTATCTTCTATCTTTTGTAAGTGGTCATAAGCATGTTTGGATGACCTCCTCTCTAGTATCCCATGTAATGAAATTAGAGAGGTTTGAATGGATGATGGGAATAGACTTAGTCATCTCATATTGTTCCAATATATCTCCTATAAAGATGTCTATAATTTATGTTAATTTGGAAGATGACTCAGGTGTTTTATTGACTTATTTAGGTAGAAGTTAATCATAAATGGTGTTTATTATGTTGGCTTCTTGATCTTGGGTGTTTTTGGTGTTTGATTCTACACAATTAGATTAATATGGATGCTTTAGGAATGGTTATCTAAATGTATCAAGATATTAGTTTGGAGGAACATCTATATTGTATAATTGTAGCTCCCCTTGATTAATAAATTTCTAGACCAATCTCTTGAAATATAGACATAATCTGATCTCAAGACTAGGTACATGATGTGAAGGGAAAAAGTCACTATCTTTATATCAGTTTGGTTTAGGATGAGATTCATAAGTAAGCCTAATTATAGGGAGCTTAATAACTAAAACTTTAAAAAGATTGTCTAAGATGGAAGAGTAAAATTCTCTTAAGGGCATGTATTGTCTAGGTGGAAATCATGTTAATGTCTTATGCAATTGTGTTTAAGAAGTAGGACCTAGTTGGTTTTTTCTTGATGGCGGGGCTGGGTTTAGGACAACATTTTTTGTGCCTTTTGGTTTAGATTTTTTAGACCACTTGGAAGGACTAGGTTTAAATTTTTTATTTCCTAAGTTGACCTTTCCTTATTCTAGGTATCATATTTCTAAATATATATATTAGTCATATGATCATTATTCCAACATGTTTGAAGTGTTCCACGAGCAATTCATGAGCCATAATTTCTAAGTTACAAGATATCTCATTGTATTTATTTACTTATCACACATTAAATAATTATGCACACATAATACATGTATATGATAAATACATAAGTGAAAGGCCCTCTTCAGAGTATTGGATATTTAGGTAGTTCCTAATAATAGAGGGGTCCTTGGGCAGTACAACACCATGAGCCCTATTGATAATTTTGACCTCATAAGTGAAAATTACCACCACTACCAATTGAAACCTTTCATTTTGGGACGTAATGTACCTTTTTAGGCATTAAAAAATCCATTGGATACATTTTTCATTAGTTTCATCAGGATTTTCAAGTGATTCTAGTTATTTTAGTGCCAAAATGGCCTTTTTGAGGTTATTAATACAATTCCTTATGAAAAATTGATCTTAAGGAATATTCAAGACCTTTTTTTTCATTAAAATGTAAAAAAAGCTATTTTTAATATTTTTTAGGTCTTAAAATGAATAAATTTGATTTATCTATCATATTAACCTCCTTGGCAGCTCTAGAAGGGCAATTTTAAAGTGCTTGGTATGGACATAGGAGAGAGAGTTAGGAGTTAAAATTTTGGCCATTGTTATGGGACTTAGTAATATTTAAATTAATTTATTTATAATGATGGCCTATTATTTATTTAAAAAATGCCAAGAGTGACAGTAGGTCACTATGGCCTATTCATCTAAGAGGGTCTATTCTTGTACCTATTTATCCACTTCATAAATTAATGGAGATTAATGGTTTTTATTTATGATTTTATAGGTCATTATTATCCTTTAAATGTTGGTTTCATTAGGAAAATCCTTTTAGAAAGGTGCATATTCCACAAAACTAGTTTCTTATAGTATCCTTATGAATGCTCTATTTGATCAATTTTGGAGTATGCTTTGAGTCTTAAAAAGTGTATTTATATTCATGGGTTATCAATTATATATATAAGTAATTTAAAACCTCATTAATCAAATAAAAGGTTCATAGGTCTCCATCTTGAATATAATCTCCTTTGAGATAATTAGGGTGAGTGAGTCTCTTTAATCAGGTACAACTATATTTAATGAGATTAATTTTAGTGGTAAATAGGTTATGAGGAAATGAATGATATTTGTAAGAAAATTTTAGACCTCCAACCATTATTTAAAGTAACAAGGTGACTAATGACACTCTTAGGAACAAAAGATTCAGTTTAGATCCTTAAATGACTAATATAACACTAAAGGATTGTATGCTACTATGTTTTCAACTTATGAGACCTTATAGAACAATTTATACCCTTATAAATGTGTTATTAGGTTTTCCAATAAGTTTTAAAGGTGATATATGTGTTTTCAATATATGTGAGTGCTTGGATGAGCTTTAAGGTTAACAAATTCAAGAAGAAAACTAGCCTAGAACTTAGTTCAACAGAGTTTAAGGTATGTTTTAATTGTTTAAGGTAATAGGTTTTTTCTTGTTTCAATAATAATCTGACCTAATTATGTAAATTTTGTAAATAAAAAATGAATACCCAAGCATATATAGTTCATAGAGGTAGATGGAATGGTATATTAACTATTGACCTCAGTACGTACAAGCATTAACCTTTACCCTAGTTTGTCGGGTTTCAAAGTGTGATTTTATTATTTGAGGTTCATAAGACATGAAATGAGTTATTATTGACCATAATTATGAGAATTTAGTACACTATGAGAACATTCAAAAACCCTTCAAACCTCCTATTTATTAGTTAGTACATTTTAAAGATAATTTGGAAAGGTAGATTAGTTTTATTAAAGTGTTTTACTTAATTGATATCCTTAACCAAGTTCAAATCTAGGAGAATATTAGTATAAAAGGGTGTGGTTGGTAAACACTTTATGCACAATCAACCATCCTACGCAAGGGGCAAGTTCGGGTTAAGCCTAAGGAGACATAAAAAAGCATGTTGGAAGGGATATTGAACCTAAATTAATACCTTAATAAAATTTTAAATATGTATTAATAACATCAATAATGTTAATAGTGAGGTCATAAGACAAGAAATACAATCAAAGTGACCTTAGAGCCACCTATAGGTTGTAGGTGAAGATATGATAGTCTTAAGCCTAATGAACAGGTAGATATGATAGAGAAATCTGAGCTATACCTCATATGGATACATAGGTCATAAAGTGTGTTGAAACCAAATAGAAACTAAGAGAATACTAATAAAAAATGAGATTCAAAACCTCATACATAACCAGACAATAATCACATACAAACTACAACTACTCTTGAGAAATTGGTGTTTTAAAGGATACAAAAGTATGATTAGGATTTTAAATTTGGTATATAATGTATTAATTAGTTTTTTAATACATTAATATATAATAAAAGTTTAAAAAATAGGGTAGATACCCACTATTTTGTCTCAGACCTGACCCACTCTTTGGCAAAGGGAAATGAAGAGACCAAGGGGCCTATTTGAGGTCTAAACACAAAGCAAGATTTTAAAACTTAATTAAGGATATTTAAGGAAATTAAAAATTATATAAGTGTTATATATACACTTCCAAGGTGAAAACACACTTATTTTTCATTCAAACACCTTCGAGTGCTAGCAATAAGGTGACAAGCTCATAACCCCAAGTGCTCTAATAAGTATACCATGGGCATATAAAAGAGTGATGGGTGATTAAAAAGCTTGAATAGTAATTTGGGGGGTTGAAAAAAATTTATTTGACTCATAAAATTATTAATAATGAGTCTTAAAACCTAAAACTTAGGTTAGACCTCTCTTGAGCCTCAAGAATGCTAAGCAAGCCACCCTAGAGCAACTTAAAATGCTTGTACCATTTACAAAAATTATCACAAAGATATAATCCATTTGGGGTAGACGAAGAGGTAATAAAATGTTTTTTTAAAAGTGTAAGTATTTCAATTTGATATCCCATCTTTATGAATAATCGTTAAGACCCCAAATAGGTTTTAAACCCTCCTAAACCCCAATTATGACTAGTTTATAGAGAAAGACCTCAAAAACACATATAATGGCATATTTATCTCCTCAAAACTCTTGGATATTATTTATTACTCCAATTATATTATCCACATTTATTTTTTGATGATGTCACTTGTATAGATTGCTCCAAAACCCCTATTTTCATGATTTTTGGTGTTTTTAGGTGTTTTGAAAAGGGGAAAACTTACTAATCATTGAATAAGGTCCTTTTAGAGTTTTAATAACTATTAAATATTAAAAAAATGTGTATTTGAGAGTTTTTATTTGGCCAAACCAAGATAATTTTCCAAGGTAGTCCCAAATAGGCTAAACATAAGCCTTGAAAGTAAGGTGGTTTGATGGTTTGCATACTTCCATAGTGTCTCAAGACCCTAAATTTGGAATGGAGTATGCTATTATGATATGAAAAATTATTAAAATGCTTTTTTATAGTTTCACATGTGTGGGTGGTCAATTGTGCCAATGTTCTCTTACTAGGCCTAGGAGGCCTAATTAGACCTAATTAGAAAAGAAAATGAAGGATAAAGAGTAATTACACTTGGATTTGGATCATTAAATTTTTTATGGATTTGTAATGGGATATGTGGTACTAAAAATTTTTCCTAATTTTTCATGTTTTTCTATATATAATTCTATAGAAGGATATTTTTAGCTTTTGGGGCTACAAGGAAGGGTTACTTTAGCATGCAAATGAGCAAAAATGAATATTTTGGGCTAATTAATGGATCTAAATGATTTTTTTTCATGTTTTATGTGATTATTATAATCCATAAATGGTGTAATTTTGTGTTTTCCAATTCAAAAAACTCATTTTCTCTCTCCCAAGCCTTTTGCACAAGGAAGAATCATGTGAACAAGTACCAAATGATGCATAAAGGTTTTCCATGGAATTTAATAATGATAATTATAAATTTACATGGCACTCCTAAATTATAATATGTCATGAAGTCTTTTGAAGAAATTTTCAATGTAGAAAATGTCTTAAAAACTCCTAACAAGAGATTCTCTCCTGCCAATGCCTAGTGTGCTCAAGGAGTCAAACTTGCATTCAAAGACATTATAACAGCCCAGTAAATGTTAGAAAGCCTAATTAATGTTTTCAATAAGGTTTTGAATCAAAAATTTATCAATTCATCATGACCTACTCTCAAGTATCAAATCTTATTTTCAAGAGAAAATGACTTCTTGACCAAGGATAAAGGAGTATGCAAGAAAAAATCTAGGATGTTATATGGGTCAAGGACCAAGAATAAACTCTTAAGACTCTTTAAAATTCTATAAAAAATACTTCCTAAATATCTAAAAAATATTCCAAATATGGATGAGAGGTTATTTAAAAAATACTATGTTGGGATTCAAGAAGGATGAAGAAAATGTCATATTTCCTAGTTTTGGGGGCTCTAATCTATTTCTCTCTCTTCTCTCCTATTATTTATATTTAAGACAATTTTATCATTTTAATTATCTTTAAATTTTTTTTAAAAACAAATTCTCATAAAAACACCTATACTTTCCTTTTTGAATGAATAAGATTTAATTCATACCTCCTCAAAGCTTGTCTTAGTGTATTTTCATGGTTTATTGATGAATGACAATGACAACATATACTTCCTTTCATTTTATATTTTCCTATTTACCTATTTGTAGGTTTTATATCATTATTAGAGGTAACATAGTGTGTTATAATCATCTTGTATGTTGTGAAAGTGTGAGCTTTCCTTAGTGTCTTTGAGAGACTTATTGAATAGGTGCCTTAGATCATGCATCACTATTGAGCCTCTATCTAAAACTTTGATGTTTGGAGGATTTAATTTGAGAAGTTTACTCAGGTTTATGACATTATTAATCATATTAATACATAATACACAAATTAATGTCACATTTTGGTTTATCACCCTAGTTAGATAGGTTTTCTTTCTAGTTTACCTTCTTCTCGTTTCCTTTACAAGATAGTAGTGTAGAGTAAGGATCCTAACTAATACATCAAGGGGAGATATCCATTAATATATAGATTAAATCCATATATTATTCCACCCATATCCTATGATTTTTTCCATGTCACTTTAGACTATGAAGGCCTATAACTACCTTCAAAAGGGTGCAAGTCTAGCAGTCAACAAGCCCACTAACCCATTCTTCCCACATTTATTTCAAGGGTGAAGAGATAGGATTTTATAATTTAAAAAAATATTTAAAACCTATGTATATGATTTTTATACATATAAATAAAAATTAAAAAGGACTATAAGGTTAAAATTGGTCTTATCTATATCCATCCAATATTATGTAAAAACCACCTCCATCAAATTAAGACACTTGTATCAATGCAATTATCCATATATGATGTAAGTGTTTGATGTCATAGAAATAATATTTATATAATTTGAGGAATGTTTTAGGATCATCTTCTAGTGCACTTATAGCCTATTCTAGATCAGGTCTTAATGAACATACTAAACCAACTAGGTATCATTTGTTTCAAATTCATTACAATATCTATCAATAGATGTGCTTTACTATTTTTATCAATGGTAGTTTTATAAATTCATAGTACTACTTATCTAAGTTATATTTTAATTAGATTGAAAATTACGTTATTTCACCACCTTTGGCTATAATATAATCTACTACCCCTTAACCCTATATATTCACCTTATCTAAATTTAGGGATAAACAATTATGTGTATGGTATAGTAAATTGTCATACTACCAAGGATCATGTATATGTGGAAAATTTGGAATTGGACAATACATAATACTATGCATATGCCACATAACACTCTATGCTTTTGAGATGTATTAAAGTGTGTAGTGGTTTTTGGAACCCATTATTTAATTTTACGTGATGTTAGTGTAATATTCAATCCTTATACCTATTATAAAACATGGTGCTTTGTAAATAGTTAGGTCATGGAGGTGTAAATGAGGATCATGAATAAGGCATTGTATATCTCTAAAAAATGGCCTCTAAAGTATGGGTCACCTAGGAAATGGTTTTTCCTATTACTTACCCTTTCACATACGATTAACCTTATTATATCATATAATTATATGTCATTGGAAAAAAATTTACTATTTTAAAGGATATTCATATTCAATCCCTAAAACTATAATTACCATGTTGGCATGAATATATTTAAGACAACCATAAAATTTGTAAATTAAAAATAGCTTTTATGAATCCAAGGTCATCATAATAACATATTAAAGATTTATGTTTGTGGGTATAACTAAAAAATTTTGTGGTCACATGTATTTAACCAACCTTTAAAGGTATATCAATATCAAAAAAAACCTATTGTGTCTTTCCATATAATGATTTTACCATTTTATTTGAATGAAATAAATCATATTATGTGTATCCAAAATGTGTGAGTAATGTCACGGTACATACAATATCACTAGAAGTATTATCAACTATAAAACTATGTATAGGCTAATGATAAATATGTTATTTGATAAATAGGGAATGAATATATTCATCATCATCTAAAATATTTATATCATTAAATGAAATATAAGGCCTCTAAACCATAGGAGCTATCTTGCATATATGTGTACCCATAATACCATGCAATGGGTGTCCATAATGTGGTGGAGAAAAATGTGCATGATATTCTATTTTCACTTCTGGTGTTTCCTTAGAATGATATTGTAATGTATTTATAAATATATTTTGATTTTTATGATGATTTGGTTGTGAACCCAAATATGTTGGAGAGTAATCAAAGGTGAGTACATCAATATCAATAAGATCATATATCTTATGCTTCAATTTTAAAATTTTTATATAACTCCCCACACATTGGTGATGATTAGAATAATCATTGACACCATATACTTTTAGTAGAGGTCAAATCTATCAACCACCATAGGAAGAGGAAGAGACATGATAATAAACTCCATAATATTTATAAGTAGTGAAGATTGATACTTAAGTAATCTTGAATGTAAACCACATGATTATGAGTTGGCTAATGATGTCAGTATGCAATCAAAATTAAAAAAAAGTAAACATAAGTTAAATCAAAAAATTATACCATCCAATTTTTATTTCTCTATCACTAGAATTCAATTTTGGATAATCCCAAATTTAGGTGTAAGAGGGTATTGGGTTCCATCCCTATATATCTATGTAGGGGCATGGGGTTCAGGCATTGCAACTAGATCCCCTATATATATATATATATATATATATATATATATATATATATATATATATATATATATATATATATATATAATCCCCACTATATAGAGAGTGAATATTTAAAATAATGTCCCTATCTATCACTATGTCTATCTATACTATGGGGGTGAGTATAGAGAAATCTATATATAAATGAATCTATACCATGCCCCCCCTCTATCTTTATCTTTATCTCTATCTCTATCTCTATCTATCATAGTGAATATACATATCATGGGGGAACCCACTTAGATCTCTATAGATGGGGTTGGGAATTTAATGACAGATGTGTATGGTCACACAAGAAACATTTCCCCTTACTATATAGACAAGTAATTAAATAAGTGATGTGTGAATGACTCTCCAAAATGGTATATCCTCATTTCATTACTAATCATTGTTTGAATGAGGAGGAATCCCTCTAATTTATAGACTGAGATGATGAATTTGGATTATTGGATCAAGATGAAAATCAATGGATGAGAGTTAGTCCTCCATCTTCATAAATGAGATAGATAGAGTGTGTAAGACTGAGAGATGTAGTGCGGAAAAAAATATTTAGTATGGAAGGAAATTTAAGAGTTTATAATTAAGCATTCTCATACACCATATAATTCCATTTGATTGCCTTGATAATGATGAAGAGTTGATGATTTTTTAATTTTAAAGTTGTTTTGTGATGAGGAACTAATAGTTTACAAATTTATAAAATAAGAATTTCAAAAATTTATGGAATTTTCCATTAGAATAAGATTAATATAATTAAAAAATATTAATTAAAAATGAGAAGTGATGTGAATTTGGTGGGATGGGATGTGAAAATAAAAAAATGACTCATTAGTCAAGCATGGGTGAGGGTTATAGTGATAGAATATGAATAAAATAATTTATTAGAAAATTTAGGATGATGTTAGTGAATAGTTAAAATTTACACAAAATGTCCAATTTTAGGTTTCCACATTCACCCCTCTTTAGTAAGGCATTATGGGACATGATGGGTGAATTAACACATTTTCAAATTTAAAAAATAAAAATAAAGTGGAAAAAAAGTTAGACGATGATGAAATAAATGATGTGATTAATGATGCCCCATATAGAGAACATACAAGGATGAAAGTTGTGGGTTGGATCTCAAAAAAGATATTAATAATACATAATGGAAGAATTAATGGGTGGGTGATGAAGAAAGTGGGAGGGGATATATGATGATGATTAACATTCGAATGAGATTAACCCACTTGAGCTAACACTTTTAAGTTTTAATTCCTAATGATGATGGATTGATTTTACCCAAGCAAGGAAGATTTTGGAAATATGCATATTGAGATAAGCTGCACACTTTCAATTACCCTAAAAAGGGTAAATGCTATGAGCCTTTACTTTTTGAAAGTAGGTAAAATTTTGGAACGACCTATCCTTATGATGAGTTTCACACTTTGATTTTCCCCAAACATGTAAAAATATGTGATCTTAGAATAGATGGATGACTAATTGATTAGATTCCTCCAAACATGGAAAACTAATCAGCTAATTAATTTATTAATTTTCAAGCATAGATCAATTATTTTAATCTTTTCCCATATTAAGGAAGATATGATTACATTTATGGATGACATTAAGATAACAGGTCTAAATAAATGTATGTAAAACTGGTATAATGATTTTTCCATATAATTAAAAATCCACAAAAAAATAGGCACATAAGGATACCCCATGTGATGAAAATATTTATTTAATAATGATGCTATAATGTTTGAAAAATGATGTGATTAAATTTGGAGAGAGTTTGATAAATTATGGATGAGAAGTGGTTTGTTAGTTAGAAGAATTGGATAATGTAAATAAGAGTGATGATAGCCAAGCTGACCTCAAAACATTCATGTGACTGAGCATTACCCACATAGTCCAAATAGACCTTAAGCTGATGTAGTTGTCCTAAAGAGGATGAAATGTTAAAAATGATGACAATTATAATAAATGATGATATAATGTATTAAAAAATGGATGAGATGATTTTGTGTTGACAAAATTAAAATAAGTAAAATATGATGTGATGTGGTAAAAGATGAATGATTTGATTTGATTTGAAAATAGATGATTTTACAAGGGGATTAAATTCTACTGTAGCACATCTCTGACTAAATTTTACAACTTGATTTTTGATGTTGCACATGATGGTTTGCACCATGATATAAAACACCATGATTTGGTTGTAATGTGCATAAGGACTAACCCCTAATATAACATACAAATGCCATAAACATACCATGGTATGGAAAATTTAGGATGACATTGTTAACATATACTTATGGGTGGAATCAAGTAAAAGTGCATTGTGTTAGTAGAACATGGACTTTAAATATGTAGAGGATATTCATCTTATATTCATGCATGATGCACTTATTTTGTCATTGTATAGTCTATTTCTTCTTATCTTCATGACTTGTAATAAGATAGAATGTGAAGAGACTCTAATTTTGGCACCAATTATGAGAAGAAGATGAATTATCATAGACTAGAAATGTCTATATATATTTTTATGCATAATAAGAAGAGGGTTCTTCTTTTTAGAAGAGATAAATAGAGATTATCTAGTTATGGTTACTTGTATGATTTCTTGTTATGTTATTTATGTGTGTTCTCATGTGTAATGTCTTGGTTAATTTTTTTCTAAACTATTCTGAATGCATTATTTTAGTTTATACACTATTATTTGTTCTTAATTTCCTCAAAAACATAGAATAATTTATGCTTCTTATGTTTCTCTCATCCAAATTCCTATCTTTTTATCATAAACTATTTTGCACACATGAAGTACCTCGCAACTATCATCATTCTTAACATGTTCTAATGTTTCATAAACCTCTACTAACAATGGTGTGATGAGTGTGGAAACTCCTTTTGGAGGAATTTATGTTAAGATGGTTACCAAGGTAGATGATATTGAGATATGGTTGGACAAAAGGATATGTAATTTCATATAAAAATAATAAAAAAGGATTGGTCGTACCATACAAGAGATCATTTGAGAGCATATTTATGGAGAAATTTATTAATTTGTTTGGTGTGAGTTACCTGAATTACTAGATAATTAGTTCACATAGTTGAAATATTATTGATTTAATCCAAGGATAGAAGAAACTATAATCTTTACTGAAGAAAATATAGACAAATTATAGAGATTAAAAATTGACTGGACAAGAACAATAGACCATTAGGTTACTGCTATAGTAGATAGATATATAACTAAGTTTATAGTGAAATGATATATAGCTTTTGAAATTGTGAAGGACTTATTCATCAAAGTAATTTGAGGGAAAAATTTTATAGTGACTACCTATCCTAATGAAGATGTTGGTTGTGGACAAGGCTATGGTGCCTACTCCAGCTAATATGGAGTAGTTATATTAGTGTATGGGGGCTTGTGTAACATGATAGTGAATGATGATTAGATGAGAAGATGAGTCTTAACCTTGAATCTATAATCGAGACATGAGGAAAGAAGAGTCAAAATAAGAGTCTATATTTATGATATGAGATACAACATAATAAATGGGATAAATTAAAAAAACCCAGCTAACTCTGAGTAAAGTTAAGAGTAGCAATAATATAGATGATGAATGAGTAAGAAGAAGTGATGATTGAGAAGGAAGAGATGAATAATTAAGGATGAAGTAGGATGATATGAAATAATAAGATTAATGATGAAAAAAAGTAATAAGTGATGAAGAACAAGAGGAAGAAGAGAGGTTTGAAGATGAATATGAGAATAATGTAGAGGTAGATCAATTAGATGATAGATGTAGTGCAAAACTACAAGAATCAATATTACCAAAATAAAGAGATGAATTATTAAGTAAATAAGTAGGAAAATTCATATATTAATCACATATTTAAGTTTGGAAGGAGAAGAATATGTAGGAAATAATAATTCATTAGAAGAGTACATGTCCCCATAGTCCGATTTGTTATATTCTAATAAAAGTTTTCAAACTAAAAGGCTAGGAAGATATCAATTACAAAGGTCCATTTTTAGAGAAAGTGAATCTATGAGGTAATTAAATTAGAACATCTTCAATTCATAATGATTTGAATTCCATAGGATTCATTGAAATTGAAAAGAGAAAATCAAGAAGTATAAAAAAGTAGAGTACATAGACAAACTTGCCAATGTGTAGGTAAATCTTATTAGTGTGCAAGCAGGACCACATATAACATATCCTTCTATTATAATAGGTGCATAACATATCACCTCAAAGCTAATTTATAATATGGGTGATTTAGGAGCATTTATCAATCTAGTGACATATGATGGGTCTGTAGACCCTAATCAATAATTACTATCATATGAAATGAGATGACAAGCTAAGGGTATTACTCATGAGGCTATAAAGAAGTGAGAATTAATAGGGGAATTAAATGGTATAAAAATTAAATTTATATACCATAGAGATATTGATCAGGCAAACATATAGTGGGTTAAGGAGTAGCTCATCATAGAATTTAAAATTAAAAAACATATAAGTTAGACTAGTCAAGACCTAAAAGAGATTAGGAAAAACTTAGGAGAATAAATCTATAATTATGATCATAGGTATTAAAATATTATGAATAATGTGGAGTTTACATTTGAATATAAATATAAATCTATGTGGTTTGTTTAAGGACTTTAGTCTAAAATTAGGTTTAATATATTTCAGACTCAATATGCTACTAAGGCATATGCTAGATTTGTTGCTCTTTGAGTGGAGTAAATTGAAGATTATGGGGAAAAACCATAATGGGTTCTAAAATTGAAAATACATTTCAAGACTTTATGAAGATAATGGAACAATATCATGAAGCATATAAACCTAAGCTAAATCTATGGTACATGGAGTGTGGGAAAATACATTACAAGAATAATTATCCTAAGATCAAGATAGAGTTGTATGAAATCTAAAGATTAGTAGGAAATGAAATAACACAATTCCATCTCTTGTAATAGTATGTAAAAATCCCAAAAAGTTTGTATTATAATTTTTGTAAATTACACAATCATGATGAGAATAATTATAGGGATTTGTAATATCTCAAAGAAGATATTACAAAAAATGTATTCTCCATCACTAAACAACAAGTGTCCTTGATGAAGTAGATGATTTCAAGCTCAAAGGTTGATAAAGGTTGTGTGAACCAAGAAGGTCCACAATTGATTCCTACTTATTCTCAGTACTAGCCTCAAGGTCTGGTCAGATGGATTCTTCCTTTACTAAGTTGGACACCACCATCACCACAATACAAGTACTCAACACCTTGGAATCTAACAATGATGTACCAAAAACAAACTATTTGGAATCCAACAATTGTGTAATATTAATTTGGTATTGGAGATAATATCTATAAACATCAACATTAGAGTACAACATAACAATATGGAGGTTATAGTGAATGTTGTCAATAAAGTAGAGATGGATATAAATGGTTATAGAGGGGGTTATCAAGGTGGTAGAGGAAATAATTATCAATTCCCTCCTTTTTAATGTTACTTATGTGTAAAATATAATCATGTGTATCATAATTTTTCTTTGAATCCTTAAATAGTCTTACTACACCTACTTCAGGGTATATGAGAAGTATGAGACATAAGACTATCATATATATATATATATATATGGTGAATGTATAGCCTAAGGAGCATGCATTTCTGAACACCATTATAAGACACCAACACAAAGATAGAGGATTGAGTCCTTATGAAATACCTTAGGATTAGAGAATTAAACATTCAAAATAGGACAAATACCCATACCTAACTATACAAAAAGGGTTGATGTATGAAGTTGAATAGATGTTAAAGAATGTTAAAGACCAAGCCATTATTAAAGGAGATGTTTTTAGAAATAGATACCCAAATATATGGTTAGATTATGTGTATTATGCACCAGTATTGAGTTGTTACTATACTAAAATTTTTACTAAAGCTACTATGTACACTACATAATGAAGACATTTATTAGAAAATAAAAAAATTGTTACATAATTTACTGGAGTGTGCATAATGAGGAGAAAAAAAGACATAAAAATTTGTTTGGTATGTAAAAACAAACAAACCATGGGAAATATATATATATATATATATATATATATATATATATATGCAAATTTACATTGAAGTTTTAAGATATGAAATTATATATGTTATCTTTTATTTTGGCTTAATGGTCAACATGATCCCTAGGTCTACATGGGAGGTGATTGGTTGAATAGTTCTTAGTTATAGGATGGTGACTCTGAATTTATTATACAATGGATGAGTTGAACCCATTCACTAATTATAAGATTTTGATATCAAAGTCACAAAACTAATCCTATGAGGTGACTTTGAAGTTATTGATATGAAGATAACATCTCATTAGCCTATGTTGATTGGCAAGAAATGGGCATATAATGGTTAGATGAATACCAATATTGTGAAAAATAAGTTAGAGAAACATTAAAGAGATAATATTATATTAATTCCTTTAGATAAGGCACATAAACCCTATATCATTCTATATAACATAGACTCTCCTTATGTTACACAAGAAACTAGTTGGATGAAGGTAAATTTTGATGAAATCTTTGTATTTAATCAAATACAAGCTCTTGTATAAACATAATAAACCTTAGGTATAGTCTTTAATCACTAAATATTTAAATATATCTAAGTAATGGAATCGCAAACACATAGTTACTCATCCAGTATCACCTCTATTTTTAATAGAATATTATGTGTCCATGTCAACTAAATCACCTACTCACTCAAAAATTGATTTTCTCTATCAAAGAAATGATCATATGAAGGATAATATAGAGCCAACTAGACAAGGCACCTTACCTTGGGAAATAGATTCATCTCTAAGTAGATACTTAGATATGCATCTACTCAACTGGGCTCATGGTGATCATGAATTTTGACCTATCAAAATGGTCTTCACTACATAAAGACAAATTTCTTTGCATTATACGATTGAGAATATCAATCAATTCATTTTTCACCTACAAGTTCACGTGCCTATGATTAGTCAATGGGTTAGTGCCTTAAATTATGATTTTAATGGAGTTGCAATAACATGGTGGATAATTCATAGAGATAATTAGCTTGATTAGGATGATGTGTGTGAACTTATGATTAGAAGATTTTAATTACCACAGGTCATCAAAATTAATTGGCCTTACTTTTAGGAAGGTGAGTACCCTAAACTCCATATCCACAAATGTGTTGAGGTTTGGGCTTAATAACATGTGGCACCTGAGTATTGTGTTCATATCTTTCATTACACACTTGCCTGTTTACCATCAACATGGTATATGCATCAAGAATGTAGGAGGGAGACAAAGAATCGGGCATAGGTGTAGAGTGACCTCATAAAAAAATTTGTATTTTAAGATGAGAATATTATGGTTTGTAATGTGCTACACAAAATCAAACATTTCAAATTCCATGGGAGTACAGAGGTTTTAAACATAATGGTGGAGTCTACTACACATAAGAATGTAGCCTATGATTTACATATAACAATAAAAAGATATAAAGCTACCAAGATGGAAGAACAATATCTTATGAATCTTTTCTAATGAATAAAAAATTAAGAGGAAGAAACTAAAGGTTCATATACTAATGTTGTATTAATGTAACTGATTTCTTTGAACTTGAATGACCAATAAAACCATTAATGGATCTAGTCACAGAACCCATTAAAGAAGAAAAGTTGTGCAACATATATATTCTAGAGTAATAAGGGAAAATAATTCCACAAGAATGTGTTGTTGATAAAAAGTGTAATATTTATCATCAACATATTAAAAACCATGTGGAAAACATTGGAAATGAGGAGATTCCTAAACTAGCACATATAGGTGACTATTAGACTAAATCCAAAGTTTTAGATGCTATGCGATTCTTATGAGATTATCAAGATGTGTTTCCTATAATTTTTTTAAAATTTAGAGGAATAGATCCTTCCCTTGGTGAAATTCATATCGAACTCAAGGAATGCACATGACCCATTAATAAAAGGTTATATAAGTTGAATCCAAATATGAAGTTGAAAGTGAAGGATAAAATAAATATAATGAAAGAAGTAGGTATAATCTATCCCATAGAGAAGGCCGATTGGGTTAGTATTATGGTATTGTAGCCTAAGAACATAGCATAAATCAAAGTATGTGGTGAATATCAAATTTTTAATGATGCATGTGTGAATGATCCATTTATGATTCCCTTCATAGATGAAGCTTTGGAATCTATCACAACTCATGAACTTTACTCCATATATGGCTTTAGTGGCTATCATCAAATACCCTTCACAGAAGAAGATAGATCTAAAACAACTTCCTAATAACATAGGGTAAATCAAAATATGTGGTGACTGTCAAATTTGTAATGATGCATGTGTGAATGATCCATTTATGATTCCCTTCATAGATGAAGCTTTGGAATCTATCACAATTCATGAACTTTAATCCCTATATGGATTTAGTGGCTATCATCAAATACCCATCATAGAAGAAGATAGATCTAAAACAACTTTAACCAAAAAATGGGGATCCTTTGCATACAAGGTAATGTATTTTGGCCTCAATAATGCACATGTAGTTTTTTCTAGATCAATGGTGACTAATTTTAAGGATTTCATTCATAACTTCTTGGAAGTATATATAGATGATTGGGTATTATTATCTTTATTTAAAGAGAACTTTTCTAAGCTAATCCTCATGTTAGAATGTTGTTGATCTCTATGCATTACCCTAAATTTGAAAAAAGTGATTATTTTTTAGACCTTTTGGTGTCTTGGTAGGTCATGTGGTGTGAAGTGAAGGGATTTTAGTAGACCAAGCCAAAATTTTAATCATTATTAGTATGAATTCACTAATAAAATTCCATATAATTGTGATCATTTCTTAACCACACATTACTATCAAAATTTTATCAAAGGATATGCATCCATTTTGTCTAAATTTGAGGAATTGTTGCACAAAGGTAAATAGATTTTTTGGACTTCCAAGTGTTAAGAAATATTTATAGAATTAAAGTAGAGATTTGTCACTACACCTATTTTTGTCTTTCCAACTTGGAGTAAGTCCATTCATGTGCATGTTGATGCTTTTGGTATTGTAATTAGTTTTATGCTTGTATAGCTAGGAGATGGTTGACTAGACCACCCCATATAATTTTCAAGCTAAAATTTGTCTGATGTAGAAAATAATTACACAAAAACTAAAAGGGAAGCACTAGCTATAGTGTTCACACTAAATAAATTCCAACATTATCTTTTTGTGATACCATTTGAAGTATCAAGCTCTATGATACCTAGTCAATAAGCCTATGGTCAGAGGACACATTTCAAGATGGTTCATGCTCTTTCAATAATTTCAATTTTGTATCAACATCAAACCAGGTAGATAAAATGTTAGGAGGATAGATTATATCAATCACATCATGGATACAAATGATCTAGAAGAATTAAAATAAGATTCTTCTTATTCCCATCTATTTAGTGTTTTTGTGACAATTGATAATTTTGAGGCAATTGATATTTTACTAGAACAAGGTGTATTCCTTGAGCACTACCAAAAGAGGGAAAAGAAGAAATTTATCATTAAATCTTTGACATACATTATTATAAATGGGATATTATATCATTTGGAGAAGGATGAAGTACTGTATATGATAGATCTAGAAAACGAATTCCCGTATCTCTTATAAGAATCACACAAAGGAATAGTAGGAGGTAATATTTATATATAATATACTACATGAAAACTATTATAGAGTATATTATGTTGGTCAAACCTTTTTCAAGATGCACATAGAGTAGCATAACATTGTGACATATGTCAATGAATGGGTAAGACACATCATAAAGATGAAATGCCTTTGCATCCTTTGTTATCCAAATGACCTTTTAAACAAAGGGGAATCAATTTTATAATACCTATAAATCCCCTAAGTAAACATAACAAAGCTTAGCATATTATCACTATGACTAATTACTTTACCAAATGGATCAAATCTGCTATGACTCCTAGCTATGGGTTGAAGGATGCATCAAATTTTCTTTATGAGAATATTATCACATTGTTTAGATTCTTGATTAAGATCATCAGTGATTGAGGGACACACTTCCTAAATAATATTATCAAATCTCTTACTATATAATTCATGATTTTCCATCATTAAAGTACTATATACCATCCACAAGCTAACATCCAAGCTGAGGCTTCTAATAAAGTCTTAGGCAATAAGTTTACAAAGATATATGATGTATTGAGGGATGATTGGGAAGATCACATTCTTTTGATTATTTGTGTTTATCAAAGGCTATAAATTTCACTCTATTTTAGTTGGTTTATGGCCTTGAATCAATAATCCCTATGGAATACATGGTACCTAGTTTATGCATTGTAATGGTTATGAGATTAGGGGATCGTGAGTCTCTCAAAAATAGTCTTCTCAAATTGAATCAGATGGATGAGTATTGACATAGAGAATTTTGGACATAGAAAGTTCATAATTAGAGTCATAAAGCATGACATGACAAGAACCTGACATAAATAATTTCATAAAGATCAACCAATTCTATTATATGATAATAACATTAGAGCATTTATGGGTAAATTATAAATTAGGGGGAAAGGGACTTACATTATACACAAAATATCATAGCAAAGAACTATTATTTTTAGAGATCTATAGGGAAATATTTTCTAGGGTAGATGAATGGTTGTAGACTTAAGCCCTACTATCAATAATTTTAATTGATATATTTATTCAAAATGAGTGGGTTCTAAGTAGCATTAAGTACGTTAGGATTTCCCATTTTTTTATGTTTTCTTGTGTGTTTCTTTTTTCGTGTGTGTTTATATATGATTTCTTCAATAGATTTTGGAACTACGATAACAAGTATATAATGCAATACCCATGAATATAAGAATTTAGGTGCACTATTATTGATTTAAATAGAAGTGAAATAAATTAATTAATGATGATGGGGTTAGTTTAGATCAGTGCATGATTAATCTAATAACATTCTAGAATAATGGAGCTAAACACAAAACAATCTCAAAATTATTTTAACACACCAATAATATATTATTATTCACTCACACTCTAATTATAAAACATTTAGGACATTACATATTTATAATAACATCATTCCTATATTAATGGAGATTATTTCTCCGTTAATCTCTCACCCAAAATCCCTCAATCTCCTATATACGATATTTTGTTATAAATCATAACAATATATATAAAATAATATATTCTAGTCTATATTCATAATATTATTTATAACAATATTTTTATAACTAACAATCTAACTATCTAGCTATATTTTCCTCTTAAAAAATATCTAAACTCACACAATGTAATAAACTAATATAAAATCTAATCCCTAACATTCCCCACCTTAGTTTTTAAATGGTGTAAAAACATTCACACTCCCACCTGTAGTATGATCACCTTATGTGGCATTCCCTATTTGGATCATGACATTGATCTATAGAAAGGCTCACTACTCCCATGGTTTTATAGGTTTACCACAAACATTGACATGAATAAGAACACATCAACTGTTCACCTCATATGGTTTTATAGATCTCTACCACAACCCCTTTCAAGATACATGAACTAACTTACATTGGTGCTTTCTATCTTTTCACAATGTTTTCACATTAAGGAATTATTTTTTGGAATTACACACAAATTAAAAATCTTGAACATGCATATTATTATATTCTTATTTTGAAAATACACAATAAAAACTATAAAAACACACCACAAAAAATGTCACCAAAACATTTTGGGACCCATCATTGGTGAGTAACGATAGGATCTAGAACCTCTATCTTTTTTCCTCCTTCCTCTAATTAATGAATCCACTTTACTTAGTCAATGACATATTGAATCTCAATTGGATGTCATTTTGAATAAAATTGCCCCCATAAGACTGATGCATTCAACATTAAGACATCACATACAAGTGATAGTGCATCCTTTACAATATTTATTCTTTTTAAATATTTTTTTGACACTTTGACATACAATTGACTTAGAATCCCTAATGACTCAACTATACAATATGATTTTTGAGAAAACTATTTGATAACTTTTAATTCTCGACTCTCAATTCTGATACTTTTGAGATGACTTTTTAGACTTATCTCAAAAACTAATATTTGAAATCAAAAATTAAATAATAAAATATTATATAAATGTTAATATTCAAACAAATAAATCTTAAATACTCAATGTCATTTATTAGATACCAACATAAAATAAATAAAACCAAAAAACTACAATCTACCAAAGATAAACTGATTAAAATATCCTAATGTTTTTAACAAACAACTTAACATTAAATAAATCTCACTCTAAAAAACAAATCAACTTACTTTGGACATCCCCCAAGTTACATGGAAAGATCCATTACATGCATGGATTTGGAAGGTTCTTATTGATATATGAATGTATAAAGGCCATAATAAATATACAAAATATTATGCCATCAATATTTGCCACATTACCTATCACCCTTGTGATGCATGGATAACATGTATGGATTGATAGAAAAATTTCTTCAGAAAATGTTAACTCAAAAATAGTGAGCCTTCTACATGTCCACCAAGCTATCTAGCTACACATGTAGAATATACATGGAGATGGACAGAGCATTTTTGAGAATTATATGGACTATGCTTATACTCAATGTGGATTTTGAGTAGAAATATAATAATGGGTAGGAAGATCGATGGTATATGTTATTTAAGGGATTAGAATACTAAAGAGAATCCAATCAAATCCTTGAACAAATAGAACATCAAATCTATAAACATGATCTTTTCGAGTGATGAAAATGCAAATCATAATGTAGATGGAAGGTTTTATGCCAAGCTTTAGACTTTTGGTAAGAAAAAAATTAAGTTTAATACCGGGTGAATAAAAATTGTTTATCCACTTATCTGATTTAATAGAATCATAAAAATGTTGGCATGCATAAAATAATATTATGCGATAATACATAAAGTCACGATCTTATCTACATGTCTTTAATCATTATAGAAAGTAATAATAAATTATGCCAAATATCATTGCCATACATTGCTAAAATGATGCACCAACGTATTTAAAAAAGGAAGGATGAATACATATACTGGTCTTAAGATATCTATGCATAGAAAATCATCTAAAAAACTAAATTTTCTTATCTCACAAATAAATTATCATCCAAAGGGATAAAATGTAATTCAATTATCCCTCAATAATCAATATGCTTCCATACTAGTCAGGATCATAAGCTACTTTGATACCAGATGATGAGATTGGTTTAGATCAGTGCATGATTAATCCAATAACATTCTAGAATAATCAAGATGAACACAAAATAATATCAAAATTATTTTAACATACCAACAATATATTATTATTCACTCACACTTTGATTATAAAACATCCATGACATCACGTATTTATAGGAACATCATTCCTATATTCATGGAGATTATTTCTCCATTAATCTCTCACATCAAATCCATCAATCTCCTATATATGATATATTGTTATATATATACATATATATATATATATATATATATATGTATGTATGTATATATATATATATATACATATATATATATATACATACATACATATATATATATATACATATATATATATATATATGTATGTATGTATATATATATATATATATATATATATATATATATTCTAGTCTATATTCATAATATTGTTTATAATAATATTTTGATAACTAACAAACTAATTATCCAATTATATTTACCTCTCAGTAAATATCTAAACTCGCATAATGTAATAAACTAATATAAAATATAATCCCTAAAAATTAAGTCAAGAAATGTACAATCAATTCACATCTACCAAAATCTTAGCCATATAATAGTCATTTTAGGAATTTAATACTAGAGCCTTAGTCTGATTGATCCAATATTCACCAAATTGATAGCCAATCAACATCACCTCTACATACTTTATATAGATAGACAAGAATATAATGACATATCTCGATGCATGTGCCAATGACTAACTACCTTTATTCCTAGATTGTATAAGATTTTACACAGCAACATTCACATTGATATCAAAGGGATAAATAAACATAAATTTTATATAGAAAACAATAGGTGCTAAATCTATAAAGGCACAAGGTTGTGAACCAATTCTTCATTTCATTTCTAAAAACATTTTTCATGGTAAAGTTCTAGATCTAAGGTAATTTATACAATGTAGAAAGTAAAAAGTTTCTCATTTATTTTATTTTATTACCATGTATCTTTCAGATCTCATTAGGAACTTGATAAATGCTTAGAAGGAAGAAATGGGTATCGATATTGCACTTTGGTAGATAAAATATATTTATCTAGAGACATTTTACTATCTTTTAGAGATAAAACAAATTTTGTTTTGACTAGATGCAATTGATGTTGTGAAACCACTTAGTCTTGCAACCCCACACCATTTCCATAACATTGACCTCGAGTACTTACTTTAGATACCCAATTTGTTAATTTAGGGGAGATTTTGAAAATCCTACTTGACCTCTATAATGAAATAAACATTTACATTGGCCCTAATATCACTATCAACATCAACACTAAAGAAATGGCCAAAGCTTTAGGTATGTTGACATAGGGTGATTCTCTTGATCCCTACAAGATAAGAATTCTTCCTATCCTTCATGGGGTCATAGAACTATATGTCCATGGATCCAGATCAATACCAATTAAAGATATCCAATATGAACTAGTACATATCTTAGTTGAGTGTATTAGACATCGATTCTAGTAGACCACTAATTTTGTGAGGTAAATCTCCATAGGAGTAGTTGACATTGCATATCATATGATCTAATACAATGAGTAGTTAAAATAGCCCAAGTATTTTGTATATGAACTATGTAAAAATATTGATAAGTGATACAAAACTTTTGGATAGACTTTCTAATACTATTTTTTTAATCTTTCTACTCTATTTCACCCAATGGAAATCTCTTAAAGGAGAGGTGTACCCCAACACTGACTATTAGCTAGTGAAGTAATTTCATAATTTGATATCGACACCTTAGCATGGTTCTCTATCTCATGATTTTAAGTTCAAGACATGGTGGGAGGAGTGTTTATATTTTATTGCTACACACCCATGGGTGCCACTAGATATCATGTAGTACCTAAGACAACATGTTATTGTCACTTTGCTTCTAAAAAGAATCTTATTCATATTCACGATCTACCTAGGTCTCCTTTTTGACCCTAACCATATTTTATTACCATGTCCATGGTGTAAGATAAATTCATCAAGCAAAAATCATATGTAACTGGGTGTGTTACACCTCTCTAATCCATACCACCTAATGTAGTAGTTCCTTCAGCACAACAATAACCAAAAGCCATAACCTCATAGTAATAGAAAGGAAAGTTCAAGATGTCCACCAAAAAAACATCATAATCTCCACTAAATTGTAATATTAGGAGTACAAAAACATAACTAAAGTACCCCAAGGTGACTTAGTTTGTAAGCTTCCTATGACCTACCTCAAATGGGAATAGATGAACATGAAGTCTACTAGGTGATGATTTTAGATATGGAAGACAAATTTTATGAGGAGGAGGAGAAGGAGTTCTTATATAAGGTAGTACACATGATTCAATTACATATGAAGGTCCCTCTAAGTCTTTGGGTAGTACTACCACCATACCCTGTAACCATTATTGTTGACATTATGCATAAAAAGGCTAAACAAATGTAGAGAATGACAAACCTATTTGAGTAGAAACCATCCACCACTTTCATAACTATCAATGTCTTTAAGTAATTTCCTAAAATTACATAGGATCCTCTAGTACATAAACCTAAAACACAATGAGAGGTTATATTTTCTCTTACCCTATAAAATTTCACATTTGGTAGCATAGCCCTAGTATATGAAGTACAACATTATCCTTCCTTGACTTCACCACCACCCAAATGTAGGATTATTAATTTGGGATGACATGAATCATTTATCTCTGACTCTATGGTCCAACCAAGTTATTTTCCAACTACAAAACAAAAATTTGATATCGAAGAGTTGATGTTAGATCAACCTATAAATGAAGAGAAAAAGGATTCATTGGAGTAAGTATCTCATAAAAAATAATGGTGAGTCTAAAAAGAAGAAAAGAAGAACCAAAAGGAGTAGGCCTAACAACATAAATTTGATCAATCACATCATCAAGATAAGGAAGCAAAATCTAAGCAAAAGGCCAAAGATGCAAAAGATGAATGATAACTTGATATCAAGGAATCTAAGAAGGTACAAACATCTATTAAAGTAGCAAAATAAGTGTAGGAGTGCACCATAAAAATATGGATGCAGAACAAAAGAATAAAGAGGTTGTGTTCACTTATAATGCCAAGGTAGAATAAGATAATCAATCCCAAGATATAGAGGCACACGTAAATAAATCCATAGACGTTTCCACTCTCAGATAATTATAAGCTAATAAAGTCATGAAGAAGAAGAAAGAAAATAAAGATGAATCCCTACATCAATAGTAGGCTCAATCATAATAATAACAAGCAAGTACAACCAATTTTCAAGATGATTTAGTGGCATAGGCATATGCCAAGGCTGAATAAGACAAGGATGTTGCACTTGAGGAACATAAAAAGGAATAAGAGCATGTGTAAAATTAGTAAGAGGAGGAACATAATAAAAGTAATGTTGTGAAGGATGATCTCAATAGGAAATCAATAGAGGAAGCCAAGAGAAAATAGGAAAAATATGTTGCATAATAACTTAAGACTATAGAAGATGCTACAACCCCAAAAAATTTCCTTAAATAACAACCAAGTAGGTTAGAGTAACTAGTAAAAGAAGAATATAATTATGCCTTTGAAATAGATGAGAATAAAATGGACTTTGCCTTGGGAGGAGTCTAGATATGTGTTATTTCAACTATCGGTGTATGACACACCATATTTTCACTTCCTCTTGTGACCATACCATGACCCAATCCTTCAAATACCATGAGAGGATTATTGGAATTCCCACTTCAATAGGAAGCATTATTATATGTTTATAGATTACCATTAAAGAAATAGTTAGAGGGAATTATAGCATTTTAGGAGTCCATTGCACAAAAGGCCACCTCTCTAGAGTAAGAGGTTGATAAATCTAAGGCCAATAACATTGAGTTAAAGTCTCGATTGAATGAAGATTCAAATATTATCCATGATACTTATCTTGAGATGGTCACTTAAGAAATCAAGGACCAGGTAATGTCTAACCAATGTATATTTAAGATACTTATCTCTATGTTAAAAAAGGACTAGTACATATCTTATAAACTCCACATAGTTAAAAAAATGGGTCAAGATGTTAAGGCTAAGGTTTGTACTCTCATCAATCTACTATAGGGATACAAAGGAATGTTTGATTCTACTAAACATTAAAATCAAGGGGTCATATATAACTTCTTGGATTAGAAGCAAGAATTAGATACCTCATTAGCTAGTTCTAGCATGGACCTTGCAAAGGCCTCCACAACCAAAGAAACTATTATCACTCTGGAGTGCACCTTGAAGCACACCCTAACTCTAGCTAGTACAATTGGAAATTCTCAAAGTGTGGTTGACTCTATATTGAGAAGAACCTCTAGACATGGATAGTTACCTTAAGATTTATCAATTAAATTTAATTTACTATTATCTTGGGATGAAAAGGGGAAGGGAAAAATGAAAGCAAAACCTATCTAATTGGGTGATGCACCTAAATTGTTTATATCCTCTAGAAGCTACTAAAACTGATGCACACATGTGAATCAATAAAAGTCATATATTTCTCATAAGCATAAAAATTTTATATGAAGGATTAATATAACTTTGAATTACAAAATTCCTTTTTTACCTCTTCAAATGATAGAAGGTGAGATAGAAAGGAATAGGTGAGGAATGGAGCTGCCAAAAGGAGATATAATCTCACTTATATACTGATACACAATAAATTACACTCTATTATCTGTCCAAACTCATATGCAAAATAAAAATCTCCTTTATTGATGTATGGTCTAGATTACAATTTTTACTTAAGCTCCAAGAATTATTAAAAAATGGCTTTAAAAAACTAATATATATGTTAATATTCTATCTTAAAACAATGTGGAATTAAAAATGAGGAAGGATTAGTCTTGGTTGACTAATTCAAGACTAATTCCTTTTTACAATATTAAAATCAGTCTTCAAAAATCTTAAAACTCCACAAAATTTGCATGATATTTAGCTTTGGCATAAAAGGGAGATGGTGGGACACATTTGAAAAGTAAAATATTCCTCATGCATGATGATAATCTAATATTCAATAATTAACCAAACTTGAAGCTGAGTTGGAAGTGCTTAAAAATCTTGGATGACAAGCTAACTAAGAATAGATGCATGACTTGTCAACTAGTCAACCGGAATGCAAGACTAGTCAACTCTAACTCACTCCATATTTCATGAAAGGGACCTTTGAATAATTATATTAACAGGAAATATCCATGGAATAACATTAGAGTGGAATTTAAACTTAAAATGGAACACCTTGAACATCCATCTAATGCCGAACTCAAACTTGATAAGTTGATCAACTAAGCCATTTTGACCAAAAAGTCCTAAAGGCTAATTTTTTATTTTGGTCACCATTAAAACTAAAATAATAATTAAAAAAACCTAAAAAATCCATGAATTATACTTGTAACAACATTTTTCATCATAAAATATGTGATTTTGATGAGAAAACCTTCACCCCTCAGTTAACAAGGTTGACTAGGCCAATTTTGCTCCATTTCTAGTAGACTAGCCATTTTAATAAAGATAGTAAGGACACTTATGGGATTATTTAAGATAAAATTAATATTTTAGGATGAATAAAAACTCTTATGCTGTAATCTCCATTGATTAGATTCCACTGAACTACCCTGTACTTCATTTTACATGTTTTTTTGACAAATAATATAATTTATGCCATCATCTCTACAAATCCATACATAAAATCAGCATTTATATACTCCTATCTGAGTTTAATTAACATTTTAAAATGTTCTAGGTTTATCCATGATGATTTGATGGCAATAAAATCTATTTTTCTCAAAACTTGTTTTTTAGGGGTACAAGAAGGTTTTAAAGCTGAATCTTCAAACTGATGATTCATGAAGTATATACCTTCAAATATAGAAGAATATATAATGATTCATATCACATATAACCCCTATAAATCCCTAAAAATATTGGGTTCCCATGCAAAATATATGAAAATTTACCACTCAAATGAAATTTGTCTGTGGTAATTAGCTTGCATTTTGGGTTGCCTACGCTCTTAGCAATTGTTTGTAAACAACAACCCATAAATTTATCTCAATTATTAATTAGTTATAATTACATAGTTTTCCTCACAACATACTAAGTTTTTTTATCCAAACTCCACGTGTGGTAAACAATATGAGCATCTGAATAAGATGCTTGAAATGGTGCCTAAAATCGACCAAAATATTCGATGTGATTACTTGGTGATGATTCCTGAGACTTGCATTAACCAAATGACTATTTGAGAGCATAGGTATCACTATTTCCCTTGGCTATAGGTGTGATTTCATAGTTAGTTGCAGGTCACCTTGGTATGATAATGTTTTCAAAGAGATGATAACAAACCTCAATTAAAAATTTTAGACTCATACAACAATGACCTTTTTTAGAACCTCACTAAAATAAGCCCACCTCCACTATATGCTTCACTTGTATATGCCTATAGCTTGTATTTTAAAGAGATCCTTAATTATTTCAGAATTTCCTTAGTGTTTTGAGACCATAAAGAAAATTTGGTTAGTAATCATGATCATTATATTATTTTTATTTCCCTCATATATTGAATATGAAATTCTTTTATACTCACTACCTACTCTTACCTATAATAGCTTGTTTTGACCTTGACTGAATGAGTTTTAACTCTTAACAAGCTTGTAGGGTTTCATAGTGGGTTGGAGGGTTGTTTTTGAATCATTTTAGGATCAGAATTTTCCCTCTATCCCTTATGATTATGAATTAAGTGTCATATTTAATGGCTTTTAAACCCTTATTAAGTTAGGTTCTATAGGTTAGGTCTGTTGGCAATAGTAATCAAACCCTCACAACTAAAATATGTATGTACAAGCATACAAAGAGCTTCATTTAATGTTATTTAGGTGATATGTTAGTTGTATATGTGGGTTTGGTTATACATTTAGGTATTTTTCAAATAACATTCAAAGCTAGTGTGTGATTTTTATCTTCAATATTTTCCATTCATTTAGCCTTATAACTCCTTGGGGTTTCCATAGTGACCACATACTCTAAGTGGCAAAACCCTATTGGCATTGATCTGCATAAGCCTGTAGGTATAGGTTAGACACTGTAGATTTCAAAATTAACTCCCAATACCAAGTAGGTCCCTAAAAAAATGTGGTTTTCAAACTTATTTTTAGGTCACTTGTTAATAATTTTAGCTCTTAGCACACTTGACAAGCCCCTTGACCTTCTTACCCTTATACCAACTACAGATGATAGTGATGTCATGACTATTTTAGGGTCCCCTATTTCCATATGTTATCCCACTGGCCACAACATCCTCCTTTCATGTCATAAATTTTACAATATTAATAAATCCGCAATAAAACCCTTACCTTCTTGGAATGCCTAACTGTAGATTATATGTTGATGGTTGTAGGTTATATTGAGACTAACTATAGGTTGCCTTTATATGTGATTGTAGGTGCACATTTTATTCTTTAAACTTCCTTGTATTTCATTTTTTCCTTGAATCTAACCACTAACCCCAAATGGTCATTGATGCATTCCCATATGCATATTAACACCTCCTTTTAATGGTATACTAGACTAAGTGACTGACTATACTTCATACTACCAGTAGGTCTATCAATATATGGATTAGGGCATGGTCCTTTAGGCCAGGAGATTTTGATACAAATTACAAGGTCTCTTTGAATCTTATTTAGTTGATGAAGTCATTTGAATAGGCCCTATATGGAAATGATCACTGCTACATAAAGATTGGTGTTTTCATGGAAAATCATCATCATACTCTTGGCTGGTAGAGATCCTTATAATGAAAATATGTCACATTCAAGGTCTCAATACCTATTGATAGATATATGATGGCCTTCAGATATTGACTCCTTACAAGTCACAAGATGTTTATTATCACTATACCTTGAATAAGGTCTCTTGATTTTGATTCTTCACAACACCTTCATGGCCAACACTTGATAATACACCTAGTTATAGGTGTCTTTTCTCTTGATTATACTTGAGCCATGTTAATGCATATGCCTTTTGACCATGATTTTAGTGGTTTATTCATCAAATTTTGAAACCCTACCTAATTTTAACATTAAATGGGGATGGTGGAAGAATTAAAGATGGTGAGAGATGATGAAAACATAATAATGGAGATTGAAATAAGTCAAACATAGTGGGAAAAGATAGATTATGGTAGTGGAATGAGGTGGAAAGGGAGCATAGAGGAGCATGATAAGACAAAAATAATGAGTCACAAGAAAACATTGGAACTAAATCATCACAAAACATGTGTTTGGAGGCTATTAGACTAATTCAAGGAGGTGTATTTGAAACATGGTTTTCTCAAAAAACCTTAAAATTTGTAAAAATTTCTTAATTTATGGTAAACTAGCTCCTTTTGAGACACTTAAAAGCATTGAGATGGGTTTCCTTAAAATGGTGCTTAAAATGGACCAAAATATTCAATGTGATTACTTGGTGATGATTCATGAGACTTACGTTAACCACATGACTATTTGAGAGCATAGGTATCACTATTTCCCCTGGCTATAGGTGTGATTTCATAGTTAGTTGTAGGTCACCATGGTATGATAATGTTTTCAAAGAGATGATAACAAACCTCAACTAAAATTTTTAGACTCATACAACAATGACCTTTTTTAGAACATCACAAAAATAAGCCCACCTCCACTGTAAGCTTCACTTGTATATGCATATAGCTTGTATTTTGAAGAGATCCTTGTTTACCGTAGCATTTCCTTAGTATTTTGAAACCATAAAGATAATTTGGTTAGTAATCATGATCATTATATTATTTTTATTTCCCTCATATATTTAATATGAAATTCCTTTATACTCACTACCTACTCTTACCTATAATAGCTTGTTTTGACCTTGACTGACTGAGTTGTAACTCTTAACAAGCTTGTAGGGTTTCATAGTGGGTTATAGGGTTATTTTTGGATCATTTTAGGTTCAAAATTTTCCATCTATCCCTTATGATTATGAATTAAGTGCCATATATAATTACTTTTAAACCCTTATTAAGTCATGTTCTATAGGTTGGAAGGTTTGTTGGCAATAATAATCAAACCCTTACAACTGAAAATGTGTCCGTACAAGCCTACAAAGAGATTTATTTAATGTTATTTAGGTGATATGTTAGTTTTATATGTGGGTTTGGTTATACATTTAGGTATTTTTCAAATAAACTTCAAAGCTAGTGTGTGATTTTTATCTTCAATATTTTCCATTCATTTAGCCTTAAAACTCCTTGAGGTTTCCATAGTCACCACATACTCTAAGTGATAAAACCCTATTGTCATTGATCTACATAAGCATGTAGGTGTAGGTTAGACACTGTAGATTTCAAAATTAACTCCCAATACCAAGTAGGTCCCTGAAAAAATGTGGTTTTCAAACTTATTTTTAGGTCACTTGTTAATACTTTTAGCTCTTAGCACACTTGACAAGCCCCTTGACCTTCTTACCCTTATACCAACTATAGATGATAGTGATGTCATGACTATTATAAGGTCCCCTATTTTCATATACTATCCCAATGGCCACAACATCCTCCTTTCAAGTCATAAATTTTATAATATTAATAAATTCTCAATAAAACCCTTACCTTCTTGGAATGCTTAATTGTAGATTATATGTTGATGGTTGTAGGTTATATTGAGACTACCTATAGGTTGCCTTTATATGTGACTGTAGGTGCACATTTTATTCTTTGAACTTCCTTGTATTTCATTTTTTCCTTAAATCTAATCACTAACCCCAAATGGTTATTTATGCATTCCCCTATGCATATTAACACCTCTTTTTAATGGTATACTAGACTAAGTGACTGACTACACTACATACTACTAGTAAGTCTATCAATATATGGATTAGGGCATGGTCCTTTAGGCCTTGAGATTTTGAAACAAATTACAAGGTCTCTTTTAATCTTATTTAGTTGATGAAGTCATTTGAATAGGCCTTATAAGGAAATGATCGTTGCTACATAAAGATTGGTGTTTTCATGGAAAACTATCATCATACTCTTGGCTGGTAGAGATCCTTATACTAAAAATATGTCACATTCAAGGTCTCAATACCTATTGATAGATTTATGATGGCCTTTAGATATTGACTCCTTATAGACACCAAAATTGTGTCGACTCCCCTTGAACACTTACACACCTTATTAATTTAAAATAAACAACTTATCTTAAATTATGACCTCACCTAGATACCTCACCTTAGACACCTCACCATGACACCTCACCTAGACACCTCACCCTAAGATCATTTCCTACCCTATGAGTAACCCTAAGACTAGGTCATCTACCCATGGCCTATTCTCACTCCATTCCAACCTCCTAACTAACTCTCATGCCTAATAATCCTATCTATTGACCATTCCCCAATGAAAAATACACTTGGTAGATGGAGAAACAGGCAAAGGGCTAAAAATAGCCCTTTTACCCGTTCTCTAGCCACTGACATTAGTCAACTATCAGCTGACATTAGCGGGATAGCTAACGTCGGTTACTTAAATCGAGTTCTAACATTGAGCTGGATCCCACTGACATCAGTTACTTAAACTAAGTTCTAAAATTGAGCTGGGGCCCGAATCCTAGATCTCTCTCTTTTGAATTCTTCCTCCCAAACTCTGAGACATTGACGTGCACATTCTGAGACAAAACATTAGACTTCAACTAACACTCTCCTAGCTACAAAAACTCTACAGAAGTGACTCCAAATTGGATTAGAACATTGCATGAGGGCTTCGACATCAGCCACAATAAGAATACTCATTTTAACACCCTTGGTTCTTCTAACAAAGTTAAGTATTATTCTATTTCATTTCAGTAATTTAGAATACATTAGTAATTAGTTTTTATTTACTATTTCCAGATACTATCAACCAGACCCAACTTCCTATGTAGAAAGGCTGAAAAGCCTTCCTTCTATTCTTATCCTCTTTTTACACCTATCCCTGACCTTTGCCCCCTCTCAAACCCTATTCATTGTCTTTCAACCCTACACAAACCCTTAAACTCATAGAATCCTCTATCATAACCTGAAACCCATCTAAGGCCCATTACCCCTATCAACATCAGTAACATAACCGATGTTGGCATATTTACCAATCAATGCCGGCAGGACTACCGATGTCGATGACTATAACAAACTAATTGCAGAGAACAAGTATGCATTATCTACATTCTCTTTCTTAGTCTTTCATTATTTGTTTTCATACAACACTCTTTTTATCAAATAGTGGATTGTCATCTCTCACAGAGCTCTATGCTTCTCAGATAGAGCGTTGCTTGGAAGTCCACCATATCTTTATCTAACACTCTCTTTGTTTAAGTCTTATTGCTATCTACAGGTGTCTTCCTCCACAGCCAAAGAGGAGCTCCTACAATGCTTGGATACGGTGTGCAACTTAATTTAGGTAATATACAAACCCCTGACCCTTTATCTTTAGTTTCTTCTTCTTCTGAATGTAAAAAGCAAAAAATGTGGAGAAACATTCTGGCACGCCCTGTGGGACCCTAGAGTTTTCCTTGGGTTCATTTTTTCTAAAAAAAGAAAACTTTCATATAGATGCATTAGGAAAAAAATTCTCTTCTTACATCCTTTTCTTCTATCTCTTTATTTCAAAAAGAAATCATAAGTGGAAGTTAGAAAGAACATCTTTCTTTTCCTTCTTGTCACTTCTTGCCTGCATCTTAGAGTAGTGAAAAATTCATGCTCTTAACCTCTTTTCCACTTGTTTGCATCTAAACAAAATATTTCAATTTGGGTTAAAAACTATTACATTTCATTCTTGCTTGAATGCATACTTAGCCCACTCACTTAGTAATTAAAACACATTATGAATAAATCATAGTGCACAAATGTTACACAACCAGACCACATGCACATCAAATTAAATATCTAAACATACTTGAGACAAGGCTCATCTAGGATTTCATCACCTAGAAGATACCTTACCCTTCCTGGTGATCCTACTTAGACTTCACTACCAAGAGGAGGACCCACTCTATTCTTTGGCAGAGTATAAACTATAGGCAAAGTATATATTGGCTAAGCGGCCCAGCTCGGCTCTGGGTTCACAATGTGAAGGGATCAAACCCCAGCACTAGGCCATGTACGAAACCTAACATAGATTTTTGATCACCAAAACATAACCTGAAACCAACCATAGTCTTCCTCTTTAGGACCCATTCTAAAATCCCAATTCTCAAACATATTCTTCTAAGGCATAAGCCACCACAACTCTAAAATTTATTCTTAGGAATTTAACATTTAGAGGTTGCTTGCCATCATCTATTTTACTCTTTTTATCTAATTTTTTGAGTTGGTAAGGTCGTATTTTGAGGTCCAAAAATAACTCAAAATTTCTCTTTCTTTAAAAAAAAAAATCAATTTTTTGTGTTTCTGGAAATACACAGAAACCAACTTCAGTTTTTCCACTGGCATCCTCAACTCATCTTCACCGACATTGGTTATCCCACCGACCTCAGCAACATTCCATAACCAACATGGGTTAGTAAACTGACATCAGTCACTGTCAACAAATTTTCTTTCCAAAACAAGCTTAAAACCTGACTTTCTTGTTGTTAAACACAACTTTTGAGTTTCTAAAATTGAAACACATAGTTTTTATAACCTAAACCCATTTCACCTTGCATGGTTTTGACACATAGTCAAGCCAAATCTCTTGTTGACCACGTGAGTCAACAGCCACTCCCACCTTCGCCTTCTATATCAAGTCCTCTAATGGAGTATAATTTAGACACTAAGCATACTCCTATCCAACCAACCCCCAATCAACTAACTATTGTTCCCGTAGGGGATCAAGACTTTGAGAGATTCTTTGACCAAAACGTCAAGGCTCTCCAACACTATCTCATAAGAAGCCAAATGTGAGACCCTTCAGGTAATCCTATTTTTGGGATGCCAACTTCTTTAGTTGAAGCAGGAATGATATCAACACCATCTGCTACCCAACCTATGGTCACTCAGGCTATTGCCTCGACCAGTAACCCAACCATGGTCAATGTTCAAGATTTGGCCTCTCCTTCTATTTTTAGACCTACCTCCATTGGGGTTAATGTAACCCCTCAACCGCAAATAATTCAACCAAGTTCAACACATTTTTAGAACTTGATTGTCTCTCCCCCACCCACTCTTGTGCCCATAAATACAATAGTGACCACCTGTCTTTTATCTAATATCACCATCATTCAACTACCTTTGGTGGCACCTAGTCAAGTTGTGCCCTCCAACTTCATGGCACAGGCCCCCTTGGCCTCAACATCAGTCCCTATGACGAACTACCAATATGTTGCATCTACCCAAATGCAATCAAGTACATCATACACCCCTCCTAATGCCTTCTAGGTACCCTATAACTTAGGGGGTGCTCCACCTACCAATCCATCAACCGATATAATCAAGATGTTGATGGATAAGATGTCTAACCTTGAGACATCCATTTTTGGATCAAGCAATGTTCTTTCATATGAACAAATCTGTAATGAACCCATCCACCCTTTGGTCCCTATTATACCATACCCTAGCCAGTGGGAACTCCCAAAATTTACTCAATTTCAAAGTAAAGAGGACCCATAGAAACATCTACGAGCGTTTAGACATGCTTGCTACCTTATAACACATGATGATGCATTATTACTTCGCATGTTCCCCATGTCACTTTTTGGTGCCACCCTTGATTGGTATAGTTCTATTACTAGTCATTCTCTTTTTACCTTCACTCAACTATCTTAGTTATTCCTCAACCACTTCTCAATCAACATCACTAATAAGGTCTCCATCACAGACCTATATTCTATTAGACAATTTGATGATAAATCAATAGCTGACTTTATTGCCTGTTGGAGAGGTTTAATCAACCAACTCTCCTTTTCATTACCTCAACCTAAGCTCATTGAGCTCTTTTAAAGAGCATATGCCAAGCATATCTCATCCACTAACATTTTGCACATTTGATGAAGCTTTCACCATGGCCCGAAAGCTTGAACTCCGCACGATCGAAGAAGATAGAGTCAAACTTTGTAGTAAAAATACAAACACAAAATCCAATGACCCACCTTCTTCCAAACCCTCTTCTTCCCACTCCAATTCCAAGGGATCGACAAACATTGTAGTCCTTAGATCATCATCTTCTACTACAACTAACCAATCTAAACCCTCCAAATCACAAAGCATCACAAGACAATTCCAACAAAGGTATATACAACGTCAATACACTCCAATAGGAAAATCATACACTTCCATGTTGGATAAACTAGTAAAGCAGGGAGTCCTCAACCTCCCTCCAATTTGACCACCCCAATTCGACCCCTCAAAAGCCATCCCTGCATGGTACAGGGAAAATGAATTTTGTAACTATCATTGTGTCAAGGCTCATGACATAGACAATTCCAAAACCTTCAAAAACATTGTCCAAGACATGTTAGACAAGGGGGATCTTGTTTTGGTTAACCCAAATATGTCGGCTAACCAAAACATAGATATCTTTAGGCAACCATTCCCTAACCATCCCCCTAGTCAAAATAATGTTCAGACCATGGCTAATGACCTCCTAGAGCGTAATATATGCACTGTCGACATGGTTTCTCCTTTTATTCCTAACCAACCTCTCCCATAGTCTGAAGAGGTTAGTCAACTCATTCCTCCACCATGGGTAAAAGAGCCTATTTTACCCATATCACCTCCACAACATCAAACACATCATCTACCCATTCTTTTAACTCATGAGGAACCCATATTACATGTTCCTCTTGCCCCCACCTTCCCTCTTCTTCTACCATTGGAAGAAGTTACCATTCATACCTCAAGCCCTCATGTAGAAGAGGCCATCATCACTCTACTTCACCCTTTAAAAGAGCCTTCTTCTCCTATTTGTCCTCCACCAATGGGGGATAGTCCTCCATCTACCCACCTTTCACATGAAGGAGAGTCTACATTGACCTCTCCCATATTGGAAGACACTTTGATGATACCAACACTACTAGCCCTGCCCTCATCCTTCCTATTACCAATGGAGGATCATACTTTCCATGCCCCTAGACCAGAAGTGTAAGGCATGATCATCCCTGTGCTATATCCTCTCGAAGAGCCACATTCTCCAATCCCTTCTCCGTTGAGAAAAGAACTCGTAGCCTCACCAACTTCGGTTGAGGAAGATCCAGTGACGGTTTTCTCTTGTCTTTGGCCCGAGATCACTACGTCTAACACTTTTCTACTCTCACGATCACCTAACTCCTCCAAAAGACCAACTGCAAGACCTCACATTATGTCACCTAAACCATTTTTTTGATTGGTAGAAAACTTAGGATTCTCCATTCTAGGAACCTAAAACATGAGGTGTTATGGGAGTGACTTAAGGCTCCTTATCTTACACAACCCACTTTGACTGCCAACCCTTTCAAATTAAATCATCTCACAATCTCTAACAAGAATCAGGCTTCTACTTCTAAATCTTTAGAAGCTTAATCGTCCACACCTAAACCCAAACCCTCACAAGCATCCATCATACTGAAACAAGTTAAATCTCTCAGTGTTTACCCCATATCAAACCTCACACACCCACAAGTGAAGTTAGATTTGAACCTCACCCCGCATAGTAGTAGTCCTTGCACTAAACTAAAGAAGGATGCTAAATCACGTCAGAGAACTCCTCCCCCACCTTCACCATTACCTTCTATCTTTTGTCCACATCCATCTACTTTAATAGGAGTGCTCCCGACTCCAACACTTCAAAAAAACAAATCATCTCCATTACTCCCTCTACCCATCAAACATATATTTTCTCCAAAAAATTTGACACCTCTCAACATGAAAGTGCCATCTACGTGAGTGGCCACACCACCAACCAAAAAGGTGGAACAAAAAACTCCTCCTACAACTCCTAAACAGAAGTTGTCAACCCTTACTATAACAAAACACATAGACCCATTAACGAGTTTATATGCTTTTCTATTATGCTAATTATTGCAATCTTCTAGCATCATTCTCCTGCCAATTAAACCATTCCAACCTCTCAGACAAAAACCATCTTGGTTTGATGACACTCAAATCTATGCATATCATCACACACCTGGGCATGACACTGAGTGTTGCTGCACTCTTAAGGCTGTCATTCGTCAACACTTGAAAAAGGACACCCTTTCATCAAGGATTCTCCTGACCATCTTTTCAACAAACCACTTACACCATTCCGTGCCTCTCAAACCTCCTCACCTACATCGGGATCCTATCACAAGACTATGGTCCTTCTACCACCTTCTCCCCCTTTATTCAAAATCAACACCATTAATGTGGCCACCAGGTCCCAAACTCTAAAGGATAGAGGAAAAGAGTGAGTTTCTATTCCTTGGACATATCCATTCACCAAGCCTTCTCAACCCTCAAAACCCAAGATTCCTATCTTGGGCACATCTCAACCAACATCTTGTGGGGCAATTCATGACTCCAGGGTGAAACAACTTCACCAAACCCCTGTGAAGAAGTCTTTATATGACCTAATTCAAAGCTCTCCACAACATTGCCAAGCCTTAATCAAATCTTTACAAGTAGTGGAGGTCCAACTTGAAGACCCCCAACCATTGGCTGCTCTAGTCAAATCATTACCCACCATTGCCTCCATCACCTTTAGTGATTCAGAGATTCCAGACTACAAGCTATAAGATTAGGATCTCTCCCTCTTAAACTAAGCCTTCAGATAAAAGCTTTGCAGGATGCATCCTTGCATCACACTCCTTGTCAGAGAGGAGCTTCAACATCTTCTCTCCATCTCATTTATCTAGCCCATTGAATATCTGTAATGGGTGTCAAACATTGTCCCTATCACAAAAGTAACTGGGGGAATTTGACTTTGTACTAACTATCGTGACCTCAACCAAGCATCGACCAAGCATCAACCAACCTCTTAATCATCTCCATATCTACCAAGATCGACCAAACCATGCCTACAACAAAAATTTGAAAGCGTGAGATTTCAAAATCAGAGATCTCATCCTTAAAGAAAACCAACACATGACCAATATGGAAAGAAGCCAATGAGGCAAGTTTGCTCCTAATTGGCTTGAACCTTACATAATAACTCACAAGTGTGGATCAAGGACTTATCGTCTATCTTCTCTCAAAGGCCAGCTAGAACTTGAGCCCCTTAATGCCTTACATCTGTGACCATTCTACTGTTAATCAAGTAATCATTCACTTGATGTTTGAATTGAGCTCATCCCTTGAGTAACCCTCGACATCCTCATTCCTATTCCTTTTAACCCTTTTTCCCTACAAACATTAGTCAACCCCTTTTGAAAAGCATGAATGCTTTGTCCTAATAAAAGGGAAGCCTCTAAACCTTTATAGTCTAGTCCATGACTAAAAGCTTAGTAAAAAACATATAAAATTGGGATGCCTAATAAAATATACAAAGGCCATAAACTGTAAATGTAGACTGCTCCCTTGAAGGACATCTACATTATTGTTGTAATTAGTAGACTACTCCCTTGAAGGATAGCTATTCAAAGACATCAAAACATATAAAGTAAAACATAGACCACTCTCTCAAAGGATGGCTATGCCCAAATTTTGCGACCATAAATAGCACCCTCTCAGAAGCTTCCCACATCGATCAGCTTCACATGACCACAAAACAAAACAACATCCCCAAGTAGACTTCCCGCATTGATTAGTCTACCAAAAAAATTTAAAAAAATTAAAAAAATTAAAAAAAAAAAAATGACTGACAAACTATTAAGTCATGGACTTGCCTATAGCCATTCTCAGGGTCACCTATAAAAGGGGCAAAGTTATCCCTACTAAAAAGGGTTACGATATCTTAACATATCACCTAATCACACCTATTACCCCAACATACTCAAGGGATTTTGAGCTCACTTAATGTCAAGTGATTCAAGTACTTCTCTAACACTAATCAATGGTCAATGACGTAATGTATGAATGGGGATTTTTGTTTACAAAAATTCTATCTATGCTATCACTATGGTCCTTGTCAATGAAAGAGCAAAATGCCTTTCACTTCTTATACACCTTCATCACATATAACCAAACCAAACCAAACCAAACCAAACCCAACTAAACCAAACCAAAACATTTTCTAACCATTAACATAACATCATTATTATAGACCATTCACATTAGTTTTTATGGAAAACAATACACATGGAAACTAACAACCACACACAATTTATGTCAAGCATATACCATCACCAATATGGAAACTTGCTGAAGCATAAATATCTCATTTCATTTTTAGCATACACCATCACTAATATGGAAAATTGCTAGGGATGAAAAACCATATAACCAATGTTATAGAATACACCATCACACAGTATGGATAAGGCTATAACATCATTATTCATTTCATTCTTAGCATACACCATCACTAATATGGAAAATTGCTAGGAATGAAAAGCCACATCACCAATGTTACAAAATACACCATCACATAATATGGAAAAGGCTGTAACATCATCATACACTCATCATTTCAAGCATGTACTATCACACATATGGGAAATGCTAACAACACTAACCTGACCAAAAAAACTATCAACCACTTTGACCATCTTCTTCCCTTTTGGGGAGAACTACATTGGCCTGAGGCCCTTAAAATAGGGGCTATGTAGGTAGCACACAGTTGACATGGGGTCATCTGAGTTTAGCTCAACCATTCATTCATTTGTCTACCTAATGAACCAACCATATAACCTTTAACCATGACCTAACATAGTCAAAACCAATCCATAACCTAATCCTTCTTCCCTTTTGGGGAAAACTACATTGGCCTAAGGCCCTTAAAATAGGGGCTATGTAGGCACCACTCTGTTGACATGAAGTCTTCTAAGGTTAGCTCAACCATTCATTGGTTCATCTATCTAATGGACCAACTATCTAAACTAGCCCAAAATCATGACCAAACAACTAGCCCTGACACTATAGAAGTCACTTTAAGCTTCTCATGGGGCACATTGGAGATCACATGCATCTCCCTGACCACAACAAACTACACTTGCGATCACTTATATCTCAGCCTAACTCAACCAATGACCTTGGAGATCATGACTGTCTCCTCAAACCATTAACACTTTTGAGACAACTTTGCATTGGTTTTTTTGATTGCATAAATGCTACCTCATGAATAGATAGAAAATTGTACGCACCCCACATTACGACCCTCACACATATTTTCAGATCATGACCAAGTTGATCCCTAATATTTGTGACATTTTCATGTTTTCTAGGAGCACTTCCTAGCCCAGATACTTGGAACATGATGACCATTAGAGATAACGCTTTGATTGATCTAACCCAATCAGCTACGACTAATAAGTTGGGGTCTGGTTAGTTTGATTTTAGTCCTCTTCAACCATTAGAGCTATAGCTTTGATCATTTAACCCAATCAGCTACCACTAATAAGCTAGGGACTGGTTAATTCAATTTTAGTGCTCCTTGACCTTGCCTGTGACAATTTGACCTACCTATCATGTGAAGTGGTATACACACAATCTCAACTATTATAGCATTCACACTCCAACTTCACCATACCCATCCACTATCTATCAAATTAGCAACTGATTTTGGACTACCTTCTCTCAATTCCCATTTTGAGGTAGAAAACTTCATCCCATACTTGGGGCAACTAACACCTTATTTTTGTCTTGCAGTTCGTCAGAATAACCAACAAGATAAAAAGGGGCAAATGTAGACACCAAAATTGTGTTGACTCCCCTTAAACACTTACACACCTTATTAATTTAACATAAACAACTTATTTTAAATTATGACCTCACCTAAACACCTCACTTTGGACACCTCACCATGACACCTCACCTAGACACCTTGCCCTAAGACCATTTCCTACCCTATGAGTCACCCTAAGACTAGGTCATCTACCCATGACCTATTCTCACTCCATTCCAACCTCCTAACTAACTCTCATGCCTAATAACCCCATCTTTTGATCATTCTCTAATGACAAATGCACTTGGTGGATGGAGAAATGGGAAAAGTGCTAAAAATAGCCCTTTTACCCATTCTCTATCTGCCAATATTGGTCAACTATTAGCCGACACTGGCAGGATAGCCAACGTCAGTTACTTAAACTGAGTTCTAACATTGAGTTGGGGCCCGAATCCTAGATCTCTCTCTTTCAAATTCTTCCTCCCAGACATTGAGACATCAATGTGCACATTATAAGACAAAACATTAGACTTCAACTAACACTCTCCTGGCTATAGAAACTCTGCACAAAAGACTCCATATTGGATTAGAACATTACACAAGGGCTTCAACATCAGCCACAATAAGAATACACATTCTAACACCCTTGGTTCTTCTAACAGGGCTAAGTATTCTTCTATTTCATTTCAGTAATTTAGAATACATTAGTAATTATTTTCTATTTACTATTTATAAATACTATCAACTAGACCTGACTTCCTACGTAGAAAGGCTGAAAAGCCTTCCTTCTATTCTTATCCTCTTTTTATACCTATCCCTGACCTTTACCCCCTCTCAGACCCTATTCACTATCTTGCAACCCTACATAGACCCTTAAACTCCCAAACTCCTCTGTCATAAGCTGAAACCTGTCCAAGGCCCACTACCCCTACAGACATTGGTAACATAACTGATGTCAGCATATTTGCCAACCAATGTCGGTAGGACTACCAATGTCAGCGATTGTAATAGACTGATTGCAGAGAATATGTACACATTGTCTACTTTATGTTTCCTATTCTTTCATTATTTCTTTTCATACAACACTCTTTTTATCAAATAGTGGATTGTCATCCCTCATGGAGCTCTACACTTTTGGGACCAAGCGTTGCTTAGTAGTCCACCATATCTTTATCTAATACTCTCTTTGTTTAAGTCTTATTCTTATCTATAGGTGTCTTCCTTCACAGCCAAAGAGGAGCTCTTACAATGCTTGGATACGGTGCGTAGCTTAATTTGGGTAACGTACAAACCCCTAACACTTTATCTTTAGTTTCTTCTTCTTTGAATGTAAAAAGCAAAAAACGTAGAGAAACACTCCTCACAAGTCACAAGATGTTTATTATCACTATACCTTGAATAAGGTCTCTTGATTTTGATTCTTCACAACACCTTTATGGCCAACACTTGACAATACACCTAGTTGTAGGTGTCTTTTCTCTTGATTAAACTTGTGCCATGTTAATGCATATGCCTTTTGATGATGATTTTGATGGTTTCTTCATCAAACATTGAAACCCTACCTAATTTTAACATTAAATGGGTATGGTGGAAGAATTAAAGATGGTGAGAGATGATGAAAACATAATAATGGAGATTGAAATAGGTCAAAAATATTGGGAAAGGATAGATTATGGTAGTGGAAAGAGGTAAAAGAGATTGAGGTGGAAAGGGAGCATAGAGGAGCATGATCAGACAAAAATAATGAGTCACAAGAAAACATTGGAACTAAATCAATATAAAACATGTGTTTGGAGGCTATTAGACTAATTCAAGGAGGTGTATTTGAAACATGGTTTTCTCAAAAAACCTTAAAATTTGCAAAAAATCTTTAATTTATGCTAAACTAGCTCCTTTTGAGACACTTGAAAGCATTGAGATGGGTTTCCTTAACCATGAAAATTGAAATAATATATGTGAATTATGAATTTAAACCATAAAAACTTGATTAAAATCCTAAAAATATGAATTCTTGAAAATTTGAGGCTACCTTCTCCTTGGATCTTACAAATTCTCTTTGTAAGCTTACCAACACTGTTGATTGATTAGCTAACTTTAAGACCATTTATTAATCTTTAATTAGATGAATAACCCCTAAAAGACACCATGTAAAGGTAGATCAAGTCCTCAATATTCTATAACAAGTTGAATTTCTCTAAAACATTACCCAAGTGAGGAGAAATCAGAGAAAAATTGTTGCTTTTTTGGTTTTAAGGTAGCATAATTTGACCTAACTTCAACTAGATGGTTCATGACTCTAGATAATGCAATTGAGAAACCACTTAAGCCATCAATAATCCATCTAAGTCTACTTTCATCACCCAAAAATTGAGAGTTGTACCCTCCTCCATCGGTCTGTACGATCATAAAACCTATAGATAGGCATGTCTATGCCAACAAGTATAAAACCAAAAAAGGACTAGCTTAGGGCCTACATGTCCATGAATTGTCATGAAAATTCTCAATAATATTTTATATTACCATATAATGAATCCCTTTACCTTGGCTATATATAATTCATATGGATTGTGTACCTCTCTTGCAAAATAGGTGAAAAAAGAGTGTTTTTCCCTTTTAAAATCTAACTTTCACTCTCCACCACTTGAAATGGAATGTTTGAGAAGTAATAATTTCATTATCATTCAAAAAATATAGTTTTGAACCTTTTTCATGTTTTAAACTTGAAAATGGCATGTGTTGCGTGAAATAGGGGCCTTTTTTGTTATTTAACATATGGAATGACCTTTTAAAAGTTTGAAACTTTAGAATTAAGCCATTTTTGCATTTTAAAACATTTTAAGAACATTTTTTAAATGAAAATTGCCCAATTTTAATCCATTTTTGATATTTTTTCTCAGAAATTGCTTTTTAAGGCTATAATTGACCAGTTTGACCAACTACAAAGGGATATTGGGGAGATTTACAAATGTTTTGATTGATATGGGTAGTAATTTGACCTTAACATGCCAAATTAATAATATTAACCATTGAAAGACACACTAAAACTAGGAAGGAAAAGGATGGAGAACTTTAGGAATCACTAAATTCTAGAGATAATGTGTGTGATAACCTTTTGAATTGGTACAACCAATTATTACATAGTTTCTTCACCAACCTCTAAGCTCAAAGACACACAAATAATATGGAGAAGCTAAGTGAATAGATTCAAATAAGATTATAAAACACTAAGACCTCCTTCAGCATAATCTATGATGTAGACCTCAAGAATATTTTAGATTTCATGCTCCATTGTGTACCCTACTATGGCTAATACAAGAAGTGATTCTAGATTCAAATGCATATAAAATAGATCTGACTCCTTTCACTAGCTTAGTTACGTAGACTATTAATACACCTGAATATAAACTACCTTTTGAGCTCTAGTAAATCATCAAATGATGTAAAGATACATAATCCTAGTCCAAGGACTCTTTTAGTCAACCTTTGTCTATGTCCATGCCACCACCTTCATGTTAAGTACTACATAGAGTACAAATTTTGAAAATTTTGTATAACATTTTATATTTGGGATGACTTAGTAATACAAGAAGGGCTAGGTGAGTTGAAAACCCATAAAGGGTAGTGATCTAGTTATGCTAGCCAATTGAAAACCCATAAAGTGTGGTTGGTTGGTACACTACTTAGTTGAAAACCTAAAAGGGTATCTGACTAATGCACAAGAGATGAAAACCAAAAATGGAACCTTGAGCAATTACTATGAATCTTATTGGTCTAACCATTTATTCAACTCTATGTAACTTGTGCATTCTTAGAGATCCTATGATGTTGTCTCAAGATGAGACAAATTTTTAAGTCTGAGAAAATTTTGCTAGAATAACATAGATTGTAAAGCTACACAAGATATTCATCTAATAGTCATGTGTTATGCACTCATTTTATCATTGTATAATCTATTTTGTCTTATATTCATGACTTATAATAGTCTATATTATGAAGAGACTCCACTTTTGGTGCCAAAAAGGAGAAGAATATAAATAGTCATAGACTATAAATGTTTATATATACTTCTATTTGTAAGAAGAAAAGAGTTATACTTTTTAGAAGAGATTAATAGAGATTATTTGGTTATGGTTACCTATATGATTTCTTGTTATGTTCCTTACATGCATTCTTATGTGTAATGTCTTGGTTACTTTCTATCTGAACTATTCTGAATACATTATTTTAGTTTATACACTATTGGTTGCTCTTAATTTCCTCAATAATGTAGAATAAATAATTCTTCTTATTTTTATATCATCCAAATTCCTATCTTTTTATGATACATTATTTTATGCACATGAATTAAATCATATCTATCCTCATCCTTAACACGTTGTCATGATTTAAGAACCTTTGATAACATCAAGGAAAAACATGATATTAGAAATCCATGATGACCCTATTGATGCCAATGGACTAAGTCAATGCATAACAATAAAATAAAACAAACTACAAGGAAATAAAAATCACACAAACTTGAAAATAAAAGCAACATAAAGCATCTTGTCATAGATAAAATTAAGAAAACCATGTGCAAAGGCTCAATGATACTGATAGTTAGATGGTGCTCATAATAAAGGATACATGCAAGGGGTTGTAATGATGATTTACCCCAAGTAGGATATATGTGGGAATAAAATATCATGAGGATGATATACATTATTTTATTTTATATAAACATGGTAGATATGGGAAGGACACATCCCCATGGTATTTTAAATTACTTTATTAAGGATTTTGACTAGATTTTAGGACAAGACACATATTTTTTGTTTTTGTGGCTTTATATATCTTTTGGATATTTGTCACACTTTCTGATTTTTTGAGGTTTTTATAAATTTAAAATGTTTTTGATGTATTTGGATTTTTTAATAAGTATATACAATGGAATTTTGAATAATTATATACAAATGGGAAATTAGATGTATGTGCAAAGGGTTATTAGCAAGTAGAAAACATGTTTTAGCATTGGGATGTGGAAAGTAATGCAAAATGAAGGATGGATTTAGAATGATGTTAGTTGAGGGAATATGAAGAATGGATTAGTGATCTCCAAGGATCATGTACCATATGAACCAATTGTATAATCATCAAAGTATTATTTAGATGATATGCCAAGATGTTTCCTAAAGTAGGGATCAAAACATCTTTTAGTTCTTTATTAAGGTCAGGACAAGATAAAATATGGGCATGATAAGATGAATATAGGTAGATAAAATATGAGGATTTAGATAGTATTGGATGGAAAAAATGGATTGAATGTAATGGAAGATGATGATGTATTTACAGGTGGATGGGGATACCCCCAAGTGTCAATGTACTTACATAAATTAATTATTTACACATGATGATGAAAACCTAGTTTTCATAATGGTACTTTCCCAAGGTTCTATAAGCATGGTTTTCACCATTGGACGTATTATTTATCTTTCTATTTTGATTTTTGATTTTTGATTTTTTTCATCTCAAATCATTAGAGGATTACAAGATGCATAATTTTGACCCTTTTTTTATCTCTATACCATACCTATTCTAGATAGCTCCTCTGGTAGGGTTTCATTATTGATGTGCAATCCACTGATATCAAAGAGATATTTGTGGATTGTTGATTTTATTCCTCTAAACCTATACATAAGTTTTATTCATAGTCTTTATGAAATAGAGTGTCTCCAGGGAGGGTAAATAATGATAAAAATTAGATGAATGATCTAATGTGATTGTATGATATATGATTTGAATGAAAAATATGATTGTGAAGGTATGTACAATTTTGGGGAGACCAAGGAAAATTGGTACTAACTTTCACACAATTAATTATTAATTATCTATGTTCTAATTTTGATATGATTTTGGATCTTGTGGTTCAAATACCTCTAAAATTTATCTTAGGAGGATAAAAATATTTTTTATTCCTTAGGCCTTAGTGTTTCTATAAATTAAATGATTTTAGGATTATCGTTTGTTCATATATTTAATTAAATGTTGTTATAATCAAGTAGTGAAACACTAAATTATTGATCTATTGGTGCCTCAAAGAATTGTTCACCAAATAAGACATTGATTATTTGGATCATGATTTTCATTATCCCATAATGCCTAAAATAAGGTTTTACCAGGGGGTGTTGAATTTGATTTTTATTATCCCCTAACATCTCAAACAAGGTTTTATTAGAGGATTTTTCTTCTTTATTTCTAGGATATTTATCTTGATTATCCCATGGTGCCTCAAACAAGGTTTTGATTAGGAAAATTGATTTTGGACTTCTAGGGTTTTTATTTTGATTATTTGTTAGCACCTCAAACAAGGTGTCACTAGGGAGCTTTGTCTTTTTATTTTGAATGTTGTTTTGGATCCCCATAAATTATGCAACAAATATTTCACTATGTAAGAAGTGAAACAATGTGTGATTTTTTCAATCCTAATTAAATGGTGTAGGGGATTAGCTACCAAGATAAGGGATAGGATAAATGATGTGAAAACAATGGGTATTATTTATGGAAGGATTAAAGGATACATAATCCTTGTATAAAATATAATGATAAATTAATTTGATACCGAAATAAACTTCCTAAAAAAAAATGAAAGGATGACTAATGTATCCAAATTGATCTACAAGATCTTTATAGCTAATTCCCTGATATATTGACTCTTATTGGGATGTTGATGCTAAATTTGATGCTAATATTGATTTTGACTCTGATATTGGTTTTAATATAGAACCCTATTTTGATGTTGATGTTAAATCTAATGTGAATAATGATGTTAATTGGACTAATGTTGATGATGCTTCTAATTTAGATGCAGAGTGTGATGCTAATTATGATTTGTCTTGATTAAGGGCATTTTATATTATGTTTTCCATAAGTATATTTTTGAATTTATATTTGGCAATGAAATCCTTGGGACAAAGGGATTTATGTAAATGAAATACTTTTTGTGATGGATGAAATATGGATTGTTGGTAAATGATGGACTCATCAAAGGAGGATTCATCAAATTTTGATGAACAATCATAGGGAGTCTCATAAAAGTGAGGCTCATAAAAAATGGGAGGATGGTCAAAGGATGACTCATCAAACATTGACTCATTAAGGATGGGTGAGTCGATAAAAAACATAAAATATGAGTTGATTATCTTGATCTTGACTTGTAAATGGGATAATTTAATCGTGACCTTGGAAATTATATTGACATATACATGTTTGGTGATCCTTAGACATGGTTAGATTTTATTATATCTTGATGTCTACATGGTTAATCAAACCTTGGATATAAGTCTTGAACTTACCACATGAATTAAGAGAATGTCCTTGAAATTTATGAAACTTGTAATATTAATCTTCTCAATACCACCCATGTTTTGTGATGTTTTACTCAAAACCCTTGGTATATGGATATACAATCAAGTTTTATATAACTAATTGGAAAAATATTTCCTCTAATGGTACATTTAAAATCTTGAATCCCGATTTGGATATGTATGGACTTGATTATGGATGTGATTTTTGTGGCTCAGGGGCTACATGGATATTGGACAAGGGTGCAAAAATAGGTTCCTTTTAGTTAGTGCCATGGGGCATGTGATGGTAAATACTAATAGATGGGAAGTTTAATTGATGTTGATGTGGAAAGATTTGATTTTTTATACTTTATATGGATATTGATTTTTTTGGATCATAATTTTTAAGAAATTGAGAACCTATTTCTAAGAGTCACAAAAAGACATCATTTTTTCTAAACAAGGAACATTAAAATTTGGATCTACTTAATCTAATTTAAATGCCATGGACCTGGATGAAATTAATATTTTGAATTTGATTTAAATTTTATATTTTATGTAATTTTACCTAATAAAGTTTGATTTAACATATTTTCCCCAAGAAAAGTGGATTGATGTCTGATTATCCCCAAGAAGGGAAGATTGATTTGATTTGATTTTTGATTAAGCTCAGATTGGATTTAGATGTTAGAATTGATTCAAATGGGAGAAAGTATGGATATTGTGAATTAACTATTCTTAACTAATAGGTATGAGAGATTAAATGGAAAGACAAGGATATAATTTAAATTTGGATATTCAATTAATTTGTAATTGATGTGACTTGGTCAAATTTTGACTAGATTTGACTTGATTGGATTTGGTCAATGTAGACTGGATTTGACATGATTGGATTTAGTCTAATTTGACAATATTAAACTTTATTATTTGAATTTGGTCAAATTGGACATAAAATTTTGACATGATTGGTTTGTTTTCAATTTTAAATGTTGAATTGATTTTTGGTTTAGTCAAAGTAGTATTGATTTGAATTTTTGATGTTGACTAGACTTGGTCACAATTGACCATTTGACTTTTGATTATTATTTATAAATTTGAATAGATCAAAGTTGAACTTGTGTATTGGATTTAAATTTTGAGGTTAAATGTATGATGTTTGACTTGATTTGAATTTTGACTTTAGAATGTTTGGCTTTCAGTTGAAGGTTAACATTAGAATATTTGACTTGATTTGAAAGTTGATTTTATATTTTGTAAGTGGAATGTTTGACCCAAAATAGGAAAGGGATAAAAATATACATAATGTGGATATTGATTTAGAATTATATTTTGGGTAAAAAAGACTTGATTTGGGTAGTTATCTTGAAATGATTAACTTTGGGCATTTGATTTGTTTTAACTTGGTCGAATTTGACATTGGATATGAATTTTTGATTCGTTATGAATTAGTCAAAGTTGAAATTATATTTGAATTGATTGGAATTAGTCAAGGTTTAATATATTTGAATTTGAAATTTACTTGGAATGTTGACTTTTACTTAATCTTTGACTTAAATTTAGTTTAATATGAATGTTTGACTTTATTTATAAAATTTGGTTGATTTTTAAAGATTGAATTATTTTAAATGGAATTGGAATTATATTTGGTATTGATTTGGATTTGTTTTAAAATAAGCAACATAGTAGTACAATGTGAATAGGGTAAGGTTTAAATCAAATAACAATGACATTAGGATGGGATAAAATTGACTCAAAATTTGAGCAGAGTAATGCCTTATCATGCAAATTTAGAATGGGATATAATAGCTTTTTTGGACTTAAGATAATTTTGATTTGTTTCAAGTGGAAGGTATAAAAAATAAAACATGGTATATGATAACATATGAGCAATGATACACAAACAAGATAATCCCTATGTTAGTCTATAAGTGGGTGTATAATGTGATTGTAGCCCAAGTATCTACCTCACAAGAAATGGGAACATGTTAATCTCTTAACCCTTACTTCAAGTGGTATAACATGAGATATTGGTGGGGGATTAGATTCCTTCACACTAAAAATATTTTTTGTATAAAAGGTATTAATATAAGTTTTATCAAGGCTTTATAGATGATCCCCAATATACCTCACAATATATGGGGCTCAAAATTCTATGGACAAATAATAATAATAATAATAATAATAATAATAATAATAATAATAATAATAATAATAATAATAATAATAATGAGTATTTTTTTGGATGTTCTAGCCCCTTCATGACAACTTAATGTGTAATATCTTAGTGAAGTGATATGGTTGTTTCTATAAGTTTTTCGCTTTTCTACATTCAAAGGAAGTAAGAAACTAGAAGTAATTGGTCAGGGGTTTGTACATACCCGGATGAAGTTTGTGCACCATATCCAGATGACTAAAGGAGCTCCTCTTTGGCTATGGAGGATGACACCTGTAGAGAAAAAGACTAAAACAAAGAGATTGTTAGATGGATGTAAGGCGGACTGCCAAGCAAAGCTCAGTCCCGAAAGTGCAAAGACATCCTGGAAGGATGACAATCCACTTTTGATAAAAGAGAATGTTGTTAGCAAGAGAAATGATGAAAGACTAAACAAAAGAAATAAAAGGTAATGCGTACCTGTATTTTTCTATCGGTCTATCATAGTCACAGATGTTGGTTAGTCTACCGGCATCAGTTTTTTTAAGGTTACCAATGCCGGTTAGTCTGCCGACATTGGTAGGGGTAATGGGCCTAAAGGCCGGTGTCAGTCAGGGCAATGGGGCTTTGGATGAGTTTCAGGTCTATCTGTGGTTGATGGGATGGTCTATGGTAGTCTAAGAGTCTGTGTAGGGTTTTGCAGGGTAAAGAGTAAGGTTTGAGGAAGGAGTCAGGTATGTGATAGGGTGTCAAAAAGAGTGAGTGTATGAAGAAGGCTTTTTAGCCTTTTTAGGAGAAAGTAAGGTCTGGTCTAGTTGATAACCGGGTCTGGTTGATAATATGTCTTAGAAGCAATAAATAGAAAATTGATTACAAATACATTCTAAGCTACTAAAATGACATAAAAGAAGAATACTTAGCTCCTTAGTAGAGAACTAGAAGTGTAGAAGCCCTATTGTTGATGCAGAAGACTCCCTGTAAAGAGGTAGAGTGATTGATGCAGAGTCCCTGTGGCCTTTGATGCTTGATATGTGTCTGGGAGAGAGAGAGAGAGAGGTCAAAATAGAATTCACATTCATAATCTGTGATTGATTAATTCAGCATCCCAGTGCTATGATTTTGCATCCTAGGGGGGAAGAGAATTTGCCTTTGAGTTGTTTTAAGCGACTGGCGTCGGTGATTCCACTGGCTTCGGCCAATTGTAACCGATGTCGGTGGCTAAAAGATGGGAAAAAGGCTAAAATTAGCCTTTTTCCCATTCTTCCAACTACCAGGGTCAATTGGTCATTAGAAAATGGTCAAAGGTGGATTAAATAAGCGTGAGAGGGTTGAAGTAGGTCATCAATTGGTCATAAGGTGATGGGAGGCATCTAAGGAGAGGTATCCAAGGTGGGGTGAGGTGTCATGGGTGATGTGTCAAGGTTGTTATTAATTTAAAATAGTTAATTTATTTTAAATTAATAATTGTCTGGGTTGGGAATGTGTTAGAAGTGGATCCAGGGGACCAAGGGAGAGTCGGCCAAGGAGTAGACACAATTTCAGTGTCTACATTTGCCCCTTTTTGTCTTGTTGGTTGTTCTAACAAACTGCATGACAAAAATTAGAGTTGATTGGCCCAAGTATGGGATGAAGTGGAGGTATCCCCAATTATGATGATGAGGTATCCCCCCTCAAAATGGGAGTCAAAGGAAGGGAACCTGATATCTGGTGCCAATTTGATAGAGAGTGGATGGATATGGTGAAGTTTGAGTGTGAACGCTACAAAAGTTGAGATTGCATGCATACCACTTCACTAGATGGTCAAGTCAAATTATCACAGGTCAAGGATCGATGAGTGCCAAAATTGAAATAATTAGGCCCCAACATTTAGTCATAGCTGATTGGGTTATTCAATCCAAGCTGTAGCTCCAATGGTCATCGTGTTCCAAGTATCTCGAGCTCAGGAAGTGCTCCTGGAAAACACAAAAAAGTCACAAGTAGTGGGGATCAACTTGCTCATGATCCAATACTTTTGAGGGTTGTAATGTGGGTTGTGAACAATTTTGCTAACCATTCATCAGGTAGCATACATGTAATCAAAACAACTAAGGCATAGTTGTCTCAAAAATGGTCGTGGTCTGAGGAGATAGTCACGATCTCCATAGTTATTGGTCGAGTTGAGTTGAGATAGAAGTGATCTCAAATTGAGATGTATGTGATCTCCAATGTGCCCCATGAGAAGTCAAAGGTGACTTCTACAGTGTCAGGGCTAGTTATTCGGTCATGATTGTGGACTAGGTTAAGTCACAGTGAAAGATAAAATGGTTTGTCCACCAGGTAGATGAACAAATGGATGTGGTTGAGCTAACCTTAGAATACGTCGTGTTATCTGAGTGCTGCCTACATAGCCCCTATTGGAAGGGCCTCAAGCCAATGTAGTTCTCCCAAAAAAGGGAGGAAGAGGGTCGGTTATGGAGGTGGGTTGGATGAGGTTAAGTCATGGTTAAAGGTAATATGGTTTGTCCATTAGATAGATGAACAAATGGATGTGGCCAAGTTAACCCTAGAAGATGTCATGTCATCTGAGTGCTGCCTACATAACCCATGTTTGAAGGGCCTCAGACCAATGTAGTTTAGACGAAGAGTCAAAATGGTTGATGATTGGTTTTGGTCATGGTTAAAGGTCAAATGGTTTGTCCATCAAGTAGATGAACAAACGGATGTGGCCGAGCTAACCCCAGAAGATGTCATGTCATCTGAGTCCTACCTACATAGCCCCTGTGTCAAGGGCCTCAGACCAATGTAGTTCAGGCTGGTTGAGTCAAAGTGGTTAATGATTGGCTTGGTCATGATGATGAAGGTAATATGGTTTGTCCATTAGATAGATGAACAAATGGATGTGGTCAAGCTAACCCTAGAAGATGTCATGTCATCTAAGTGTTGCCTACATAGCCCTTGTTGGAAGGGCCTCAGACCAATGTAGTTCAGACTGGAGGGTCGAAATGAGTGATGATTGGTTTTGGTCATGGTTAAAGGTCAAATGGTTTGTCCATCAAGTAGATGAACAAATAGATGTGGTCAAGCTAACCCCAGAAGATGTCATGTCATCTGAGTGTTGCTTACTTAGCCCCTGTGTGAAGGGCCTCAGACCAATGTAGTTCAAGCTGGTTGAGTCAAAGGGGTTGATGATTGGCTTGGACTAGGTTAAGTCATGGTTAAAGGTAATATGGTTTGTCCATCAGATAGATGAACAAATGGATGTGGCAGAGCTAACCCCAAAATACATCATGTCATCTGAGTGCTGCCTACATAGCCCCTATTGGAAGGGCCTCAGATCAATGTAGTTCAGGTGAAGAGTCAAAGTGGTCGATAGTTGGTTTTGGACTAGGTTAAGTTATGGTTAAAGGTAAAATGGTTTATCCATCAGGTAGACAAATAAATGGATGTGGCCGAGCTAACCCCAAAAGATGTCATGTCATATGAGTGTTGCCTACATAGCCCTTGCATTAAGGGCCTTAGGCCAATGTAGTTCAAACTAAGAGGCAAAATGGTTGATAGGTGGTTTGCTCATGATGATGTTACAGCCTTTTCCATATAATGTGATGGTGTATTCTGTAACATTAGTTGAGTGGTCTTTCATCCCTAACAATTTTCCATATTGGTGATGTATGTATGCTAAAAATGAATTGAGATGATTTATGCTTTAGCAAGTAATGGTTTATGCTTAACATAAATTTTGTCTGGTCAATAGTTTCCATGTGTATTAGTTTCCATAGAAACTATGTGAATGAACTATGTCATGGCAGTGGTTTGAAAATGTTTGGTTTGGTTTGGTTTGGTTAGGTTTTGGTTTGGTTGAATTGTTTGTGACCAAGAGGTATAAGATGTGAAAGGCACGTTGATCTTTCATTGACAAGGACCATAATGATAACATAGGTAGGGGTTGTTGGAAACAAAAGCCCCATTCATGCATTACGTCGTTGACCATTGATTGTGTTAGAGAAGTTCTCGAATCACTTGACATTAAGTGAGCTCAAAATCCCTTGAGTATGTTAGGGTGATAGGCGTGATTATGTGAGATGGATGGATGAACCCTTTTTGGCAGGAAAAACTTTGCCCCTTTTATAGGTGACCCTAAGAATAACTATAGACAAGTCCATGACTTTATAGTTTGTCAGTCATTTTTTTGGGGTAGACTGATCAATGTGGGAAGTCTACATGGGGATGTTATCTTGTTTTGTGGTCATGTTGTGAAGCTGATCGATGCGGGAAGCTTCCAAGAGAGTGTTGTTTGGAGCAAAATATTAGGCATAGCCATCCTTTGAAGAAGTGGTCTATATTCTACTTTGTATGTTTAATGTCTTTGAATAGTTATCCTTCAAGGGAGCAGTCTATTTATTACAACAATTATGCAGCTATCCTTCGAGGGAGCAGTCTACATTTATAGTTTTATGACCTTGGAATAAGCATCCTAGTTTTATATGTTTTTGTTGATTGAATTTTTGGTCATGGACTTGACTATAGAGGTTTAGAGGGTTTCCATTTTATTAGGACAAAGCATTCATGCTTGATAGAAGGGTTGACTAACGTTTGTAGGGTTGAGGGTTGAGAGAGATAGGAATGATGATGATGGGGATTACTCAATGGATCGAGCTCAAGTTAAACATCAAGTGAATAATTACTTGACTAACAGTAGACTGGTTGAAGATGTAAAGAATTTAAGGGCTCAGGTTTTGGTCAGCCTTCGAGAGAGGACAGATGAGAAGTCCCTGATCTATGCTTGTGCATCATGATGTAAGGTCTGAGTCAATTAGGAGCAAACTTGCCCCATTTGCTTCATTTCAGAATGGTCATGTGTTGGTTGATGTTGGACATGAATTTGGTTGATGCTTGGTTGAGGTTGTGATTAAAAGGTTGGTTGATGTTTGGGTGGTTGATGTCTGGTCGATGCTTGGTTGGTCGATGTCTAGTCGATGCTTGGTTGGTCGATGCTTGGTTGTCTGAAGTTTGGTTAATGCTTGGTTAATGTTTGGTTGATGCTTGGTCAAGGCTTGGTCAATGCTTGGTCGATGCTTGGTTGTGAAGTTAGTCAGGATGTTGTGGGCATTTGGGACAACACCGAACATAGTTGTTGCAATCTTGGTGAAGAGTGGGCCAATAATAGCCTAGGTAGAGGATGTGCTTGACAAGCGAGTTATCTCTGAAATGTCCTCCACAAATCCTGTCATGGACTTGTTTGATGACGTGGGATGTTTTAGTGGTTGTTAGGCATTGGATAAGGAGGCCATCGAGACCTCACTTGTAAAGAAGTCCCCCTAGCATGGTGTAGCGAGCAGTGTTCTTGATAAAATCTCACCATCTATTGCTAGAGAGTTTGGGAGGGATGATATAATATGTCAAGTAGTCCACGAGTCTCTTATACCCAGTGCCATGTGGACTAGTGAGGTTAGGAGGAATTTCCCCTAGAGATGATGGTCGAGACATGTCCAAGATAGAAATCTTGGGTTGCATTGGTTGAGAGGTCTTGACGAATAATGGTTATGTCAAAGGTGTAAAAGCCTAGTTTGTTCCTTTATTCTTCACAGTTTGGGGTCTGGTAGCCACACTAACAGTGTTGCTTTTGAATAAAGGTTGAGGAGGTGGTTGAGGGACCATAGTCTTATGTTGGGATCCCAATTTAGGTGAAGAGGTTTTAGAGGCATGTGATGGTGTCGAATGTTGGTCAAAAATGTGGTCAAAAGAAGCCTCAATGTGAGGGGTGTCCTTTGCCAAATGTTGATGGATGACAGCCTTAAGGGTGCAACAACGCTCAGTGTCATGCCCCGGTATTCGATGATACCAGCATATTTTAGTGTCATCAAACAAAGGTGGTTTTGGTCTAAGAGGTTGGTAAGGCTTGATAGGCAGGAGGATGATGATAGATGATTGCAATAATTGACATAACATCAAAGCATAAGAACCCTTTAATGGGTTGGCACTCTTTATTATAGTAGAGGTTGACAATTTCTGTTTAGGAGTTGTTTGGAGGGTTTGCCATGCCACCTTTTTAGTTGGTAGTATGGCCATATGTGGAGATGGCACGTTCTTGTTGAGAGGTGTTGGATGTGGGAGCAATCCTGCTGAAGTAGATGGATGTGGACCCAAGATGGATGGTAATGGTGAAGGTGGGGGAGGAGTTCTCTGACGAGGTATAGTAGCCTTCTTTGGTTTAGTGTGAGGACTACTATTGTGCAGGGTGAGGTTTAAGTCTACCATCAGTTGTGGGTGAGTGAGGTTGGACGTAGGGTGCACATCGAGGGATTTAACTTGTTTTGGCATGGTAGATGACTGCAAGGGTTTGGATGAGGTTGCATGAGGTTTTATAGTTAGTCATTTAAAAGATTTAGGTGATTGTGAGAGAATCATCACCAGATCTTCTTTGATCAAAGTTGGTGAAGTGATAAGTTCTCTCAGTGGAGAAGGAATTGGATAATGTGGCTCTTTAGTTGGAAATAGTGTAGGGATGATTATGGCTTCCTCATGTGGTCAAGGAGTGGAAAATGTATGATCCCCCATTGATGATAAGAAGGATGAGGGTGAGGCAGTCAGTGTTGGTGTCATCAAGGCATCCTCCAATATGTGAGAGGTCAAGGTAGATTCTCCCACATGTGAAAGAGGTGTGGATGGAGGACTCTCCTCTATTGGTGGAGGCAAAATAGGAGAGGAAGGCTCCTCTACCCATGGTGGACAAGTAGGTTGACTAACCTCTTCAGACTATGGGAGAGGTTGGTTAGAAATGATAGGAGAGACCGTGTTGACCATGCGTATATTATGTTCTTGGGGGTCATTGCCCATGGTCTGCACGTTATTTTGGCTAGGGGATGGTTAGGAAAAGGTTGTCTAAAGATGTTTAAGTTTTTATTTGGTGGCGTGTTCAGGTTATCCAAGACAAGATCACCTTTATTTATCATGTCTTGGATAATGTTCTTGAAGGTTTTGTAGTCGTTTATGTCATGGCCTTTGCCACAGTGATAATTGCAAAAGTCATTTTCCCTATACCATGTAGGTATAGGTTTTGAGGGGTTAAATTGAGGTGGTTGAATTTGAGGGAGATTGAGGACCCCCTGCTTGATGATTTTATCTAACATAGAATTGTATGTTTCTCCTATAAGAGTATACTGATGCTGTATGTACCATTGTTGGAATTGTTTTGTGATGTAGTCTAATGTGGATGTTTGAAGCTGGTTAGTTGTTATTGAAGATGATGGCCTAAGGATCATAGAGTTTGCCACTCCTTTGGACTTGGAGTGGGTAGAAGAAGGCTTGGAGGAATAAGGGTCATTGGATTTTGCATTGGTATTGTTACTATGTAATTTGACTCTATCCTCTTCGACAGTGCAGAGTTCAAGCTTTTGAGCCATGGTGAAAGCTTCGTCAAAAGTAAAGAATGTTTGAACCCACAAAGTAGATGAGATGCACTTGGCACATGCTCTAGAAAAGAGCTTAATGAGCTCAGTTTGAGTTAAGGAGAAGGAGAGTTGGTTAATCAAACCTCTCCAATGGGTGACGAAGTCAGCTATCGATCCATCATCAAATTGTTTGATAGAGTATAGGTCTATAATTGAAACCTTTTTGGTGATATTGATCAAAAATTGGTCAAGGAAAAATTGAGCTAGCTGGGTGAATGTGAAAAGAGAGTGACTGGTGAGAGAGATGTACCAATCAAGGGCAGGGCCAGAAAGTGACATGGGAAACGTGCATAGCAACAATGCATCATCATGCGCTATAAGATAATAAGCATGTCTAAATGCTCATAAATGTTGTTGTGGGTCCTCCTTATTCTGAAAGTGAGTAAATTTAGGAAGCTCCCACTAGCTAAGATATGGTCTAATGGAGACAGAAGGGTGTATGGGTTCATTGCAAATTTGTTCATATGAAAGAACATTGCTTGAACCAGAAATGGATGTCTCAAGATTAGAAATTTTGTCCATCAACATCTTGATTAGATCGGTTGATAGATTTATAGGTGGGGCACCCCCTAAGTTGTAAGGTGCTTGGAAGGTGTTAGAAGGGGCATATGACATAGGTGGTTGTGCTTGTATAGGTGCAACATGGTAACTAGTCACAGGGGCTGATGTTAAAGTCAAAGGCAGTTGTGTCATGAGGCTAGAAGGCACAAGTTGACTAGATACTGCTAAAGGTGATTGAATGGCGGCATTGGTAAAAGGATGAATAGTCACTCCCACGTTTATAGGCGCAAGAGTGTGTGGAGTCAAGACAATCAAGTTCTACAAATGTGATGAACTTGGTTGAATTGAAGAGTCTCGCATTTAGCCCTTAGTGAGATAGTGTTGGAGAGCCTTGACGTTATGGTCAAGGAATCTCTCAAAATTTTGATCCCCCTCAAGAACGATAGGGGATGGATTAGGGGTTGACTAGATAGGAGAATATTCAACATCTGAAGTACACTCCATTAGGGGACTTGATATGAAGGGTGAAGGCGGAAGTGGTTGCTGCCTTGCGTGGTCAACAAGAGTTTTGGTTTGACTACGTGTCAAAACCATCCAAGGCAAAAAGGGTCAGGTTTCAAAAACTGTGTTTTTTTAGTTTCAAAAACTCAAAATGTGTTTTTGGTAGAAAAAGGGGTGGGTTTTAAGGTTGTTGTTTTGGAGGAAAAGTTGTTGACAGTGACCGACGTTAGTAGAAAAACTGATGCCAGTGAAAAAAAGTTGCCGACGTTAGTGGAAAAACTGATGTCGATTACTGTGTTGTTTGGATGGAAGAAAAAAAAGGTTCTGAGTTGTTTGAAGCTTAGAAAAATGTGTCGTCACCAACTCAAAAAAATTAGATATAGATAGAAAAATAGATGAAGACAAGTAGACCCTAAATGTTAATTCTTAAGAATAAATTTTAGAGTCTTGTTGGCTTATGCCTTAGAAGAGTGTGTTTGGGAAGTTGGCTTTTAGAACAGGTCCTAGAAGAGGCAGTCTAAGGTTGGTTTTGGGTTAGTTTTGATGCTCAAGGTTTGTATTAGGTTTTGTATGTGGCCTGGTGCTAAGGAGCAACCTCCCCTCACTTCACGAGCCTAGAGATAAGCTGGGTCGCTTAGCCAGTATATACTTCCCGTAGAGTTTATACTCTACCAGAGAACAAAGTGGGCTCTCCCCTTGGTAGTGAAGTCCAAGTAGGATTACCGGGAAGGGTAAGGTATCTACTAGGTGATGAAATCCTAGTCGGGCCTTATCTCAAGTATGTTTAGATGTTTGATTTGTGAAAGTGGTCTGGTCGTGTAACATAAGTGTACTAAGATTTATTCATAATTCATTTTAAGTTACTAGGTGAGCTAAAAATGCATGCAAGTAGAAATGAAATGCAAAAGATTTTTAAGCCCAAATTTAAATGTGTGTTTAGATGTAGACAAGTGGAGAAAAGGTTAAGAGTATAAATTTCACTACTCTGGATGCAGGAAAGAAAGAAAAAGAAGGATTCTTTTTAACTTTGCTGATAGTGTCTTCTGGAAGAGATAGAGGAAAAGGATGCAAGAAGAGACCTAATGCACCTATATGAAAAGTTTGTTTTTAGAAGAAAAAGTATGAACCCAAGAAAAAGTCCTAGTGGTCCTACTGGGCGTGCCAGAATGTTTCTATAAGTTTTTTGCTTTTCTACATTCAAAGGAAGTAAGAAACTAGAAGTAATTGGTCAGGGGTTTTTATGTACCCAGATGAAGTTTTCACACTGTATCCAGATGACTGAAGGAGTTCCTCTTTGGTTGTGGAGGATGACACCTGTAGAGAAAAAGACTAAAACAAAGAGATTGTTAGATGGATTTAAGGTGGACTACCAAGCAAAGATCGGTCCCTAAAGTGCAAAGACTTCCTAGAGGGATGACAATCCACTTTTGATAAAAGAGAATGTTGCTAGCAAGAGAAATGATGAAAGACTAAACAAAAGAAATAAAAGGTAATGCGTACCTGTATTCTACGATCGATCTGTCACAGTCATTGATGTCGGTTAGTCTACCAGCATCAGTTTTTTTAAGGTTGCTGATGCCGGTTAGTCTACCGACGTCAGTAGGGGTAATGGGCCTAGAGGCCGGTGTTGGTCAGGGTAATGGGGCTTTGGATGAGTTTCAGGTCTATCTATGGTTGACGGGATGGTCTGTGGTAGTCTGAGAGTCTGTGCAGGGTTTTGCAGGGTAGAGAGTAAGGTCTGAGGAAGGAGTCAAGTAGGGGACAAGGTGTCAAAAAGAGTGAGAGCATGAAAAAGGCTTTTTAGCCTTTTCAGGAAAAAATAAGGTCTGGTCTGGTTGATAGCCAGGATTGGTTGATAATATGGGTTAGAAGTAATAAATAGAAAATTGATTACAAATACATTCTAAGCTACTAAAATGACATAAAATAAGAATACTTAGCTCTTTAGCAGAGAACCAGAAGTGTAGAAGCCCTGTTGTTGATGAAAAAGACTCCTTGCAAAGAGGTAGAGTGATTGATGCAGAGTTCCTATGGCCTATGATGCTTGATATGCATCTGGGAAAGAGAGAGAGAGAGAGAGAGAGAGAGAGAGAGAGAGAGAGAGAGAGAGAGAGAGGGAGAGAGAGAGAGAGAGAGAGAGAGAGAGAGAGAGAGAGAGAGGGAGAGAGAGAGAGAGAGAGATAGAGAGAGAGAGGTCGAAATAGAATTCACATTCACGGTCTGTGATTGATTGATTTAGCATCTTAGTGTTGTGATTTTGCATCCTAGGGGTGAAGATAATTCTACTTTGGGTTGTTTTAAGCGATCGACATCAGTGATTCCACTGGCATCGGCTGACTGTAACCGATGTTGGCGGCTAGAAGATGGGAAAAAAGGCTAAAATTAGCCTTTTTCCCATTCTTCCAAATACCAGGGTCAATTGGTCATTGGAAGATGGTTGAACGTGGATTAAATAAGTGCAAGAGGGTTGAAATAGGTCATAAATTGGTCATAGGGTGATGGGAGGCATCCAAAGAGAGGTATCCAAGGTGGGGTGAGGTGTCATGGGTGATGTGTCAAGGGTGTTATTAATTTAAAATAGTTAATTTATTTTAAATTAATAATTGTGTGGGTTAGGAATGTGTTAGAAGTGGATCAAGGGGACCTAGGGGGAGTCGACAAAGGATTAGACACAATTTCAATGTCTACAATGGTAAATTTAACTTTGAGGGTGATGTTTAATTGTTTATGTTAGGAATAAACCTCTTGCTTTCATGGAATGTGCTTAACACACAAATATTATTAACTCTGATAATACTTTCCTTTCAAATTTTATCCCTTGCTATAAAATAGGGTTGGTAAATGAATTAGAGGATGAAATTTCAATCACCACACCCTAAGGACATGAAAATGGTGATACTCTCACAACCAAAAGAAAAAGGTTGGTTCACTATTTATGATCCTCAAGATCTTACAAGAGGGAAAGAGGAGAGAATACTCTAGCTTTACTTTGATAAAAGGGAAGATTCCTATATTTATCCTTCTATCATGGACCATTTTAGGTTAGTGGTTATTACGTAGTTAGAAACGTAGGTAATTGAGTTGGCCTCTAAGGCAAGGTTATCTATTAGATACCTAATGAGTAGTTGTGTATTAGACCTTGGCATCTTCTCCATTATAGTGGATTTATGTATTATTTCATTAGGCACCTATGATGTTGTCTTGGGTATACATTTTTTTGTGGCTCATAAAGCCAAGTTAGATTGTCACAACAAGGCTATTGAAGGTGAAGATGACCTTGGGATGCCTATGGTAATATTTGGAGTCAAGAGATGTGTTTCCATTTGCATGATCACTACAATGAAACTTAAGAAGAGTGTAAATAAAGGGTGTTAATTGTTTTCTATAATGTTAAGTGATAGGTTAGATGAGTTAGAGAAGGATTTTTTGAATAACCATCCTATTTTATGGGATGTTTTTTATGTGTTTCTAGATGGATTGTTGATTATGCATACTCTATAGTAGATTAATTTTTAGATTGACTTAATACCTAGGGATGATCCCATATTGAAATCACCATAAAAAATGACCACCTCAAATTTTTGTGAACTCAAGTTTCATCTTGAGGAACTCTTAGATAAAGGATTGATTTGTCCTGGTGTGTCCCCATGGGGAGCACCAGTCATATTTGAGAATAAGAAAGATGGATCCCTTTGTTTATGCATTTATTATTGCCACTTTAATAAGGTAAAAATTAGTAATCATTATACCTTGCCTATAATTGATTTTTTTTAAAATTAAATGTGAGGACCCAAATTTTTATGCAAGATTGATTTGAAACCTATGTACCATCATTTACATATAAAAGAGCCTAATAGTCATAAGATGATGTTTCAAATGTAGTATGGGAATTATGGATTTACAATTGTACTATTTGGGTGAATTTGTGCTCCAAAAATATTCATGAGACTTATAAATGGAGTGTTTCATTACTTTTTGGATTGACTCGTGTTGGTGTTTCTTGATGACATTATAATATATTCATAAAATTAATAGGAACATGAGGACCATTTAAGGTAGGTCGTATAAGTTTTAAGAGAAAATTGATTATTTGGAAACATGAAGAAGCGTGCATTTACATAGTCTGAGGTGAAATATCTTGGGTACATCATTTGAAGAGAAGGATTTTTTATGGATCCTACCAGTATCCATGATATTATGGAATGGCCAACACCCTATAACATTATAGACATTCATAGTTTCATGGGATTGGTAAGATTTTATAGATGTTTTGTTGATTATTTATCTCGCATTGCAAATCCCATCACTTCACTTCAAAAATAGGGGAGGAAGTCTTTTTGGTCATTAAAGTGTGATGAAGTTTTTTAGTCACTAAAAAATAAACTCACTAGTACACTAATTTTTGTTGTGCCTAATCCTATGGAATAATTCTTTGTTTACAGTGATGCATCAAAGGAAGGATTAGGAGTTGTACTCATGTAGGAACACATACTTATTATGTATGAATCTCAAAAAATTAAGGATTATGAGATGAGATTCCTCATGCATGACATGGAATTTGTAACCATCATTCATTCTTGACTAAGATAGTGACACTTATTAGTTGGTCATCATTTTATTTTAAAAAACATATCATTTGAGTTTACAACATATATTTAATCATCCTAACTTCACTGCATGCCATAGATGTTAGATGGAAATTTTGTGTGAATATGACCATGAAATTTTCTATATCAAAGGAAAGGTAAACATAGTTGTTTATGCCTTAAGTAGGAGGTGTTATGAGTTAGCAACAATGAGTTTTTTAACCAACCTATGGAGTCATATTTTAAAATAGCTTCATGAGGATAATTTATACAAAGAAGTAAGGTAGCTATTGGATTTTGGTATGAATTTTAAAATTAGATTTAAAGGATATTATCTCAAGCCTAATGGTTTTTTTAACCATAAAACATGTATCTATGGTCCCTTAGCTAGTGGCTTGCATGAGCTAATGTTATCTGAGTCTCATAGAGTTCCATACCAAGGACACCCTAGAGTTAAGAAAATGCATTTTAAGTTAATCAAATTATATCATTGGTATAATTTTAGCTATGATATCATTGATTTTGTATCTAATTATTTGGAGTGCCAAAGGGTAAAGTCCAAGCATCAACATCCATCAATATTTTTATATGCTCATGACATTATTGAATAGAAGTGGGAAACTATTTTCATGTATTTAATTGTAGGATTGTATACCTCAAATTATCATCATGACTTTATTATGCTCATAGTGGACAAGTTAACTAAATTAACTCACTTTTCTCCCATAAATACCACTTAAAATGCCAATTTAGTGGTAAAGGTCTTTATGGATGGCATTATTATATTACATGGGATTCACCAAAAGATTATTTAAGATCAAGATTTGATATATACTTATCACTTATATACTTATTTTTAGAAGGTATTAAGTACTAAACTAAATTTTATAAGACATGTTATGGACTAACAATCTTATTGGGAAGACTATTTATATCTTGTTAAATTCACATATAATAATATCTATCATAATTCAAAAAAGATGGAACCTTTCTATGACTTGTATGATTAAGCCTATAAAACCCCATTGAGTTTGTATTTAATTGAGGATAGTGTCATGATTTTCCCTTCCATGCTATAAGACATGGAAAAAAAAAGTGATTAATATATGACAACACTTGTTGACTAAAAGGGATCACCAGAAGAAGTATGTTGAGGTGAAAAGAATTGATCAACATTTTAATGTTGGTGATAAAGTATTATTGAGGGTGAGACCCTAAAATATCCCCATCCATTATGAAAATGGGTCAAATATGTCACCTCATTTTGTTAAACCATTTGAGGTCTTAGATACTTTTAGTCCATTAAGTTATAGACTAGCCCTACTACCTAGCCTATTTCATGTTCATGATGCATTCCATGTCTTTATTTTACATCAGTATGTTATGGAAATTACTCATGTATTGGATTGGATGGCCTTGCATGTCAATATCGACACAACTATGACTTAAGAGCCCATCAATATTTTAGCATGTAGAATGCTAGAAGATTGAAGTAGATACCTAGATCAAGTTAATGCCTATTTGGACATATATGATGAATATGAAGCTACATGGGAAGATGACACCTTTGAGGGTTTAATATTATTACCTCTTTATATGACTTCTAGATGTAAATATGCATAAGGGGATGGGAATGTAAGGGATCGTTTTACATAGTGCTCATCTTTGGTAAGATGACTATGAAATTATGACTTATATGTTCTAGATATTAAATTATATTGTTAATTCACATCTAATTAAGATGTGAAAATATTTAATGAAGTCTCTCATGTATTTTGAACCATTATAAATACCTATTATCAATCATGTTTTGATTTCATACTTATGAAATAATGATTCTTACATTTCTTTATGAAATATCTATTTATGAAATTCTATTATGTCTATAATATAAACTGACTTAAATCATGTTGAATCATTTATTATAAATTTATGAAATGGCAACCAATTATTTATTAAATCATATTAAATTATTTATGTGTATGTTGATATTCCATGAATGATTGGGAATGATTAATTGATTGAAATTTCCTTAATTTATTAGATTTTGTAGCTTCAGCTATTAGGTTAGAGTATATTGATGTGTGAATATAGTGTGCATGAAAAGGAAAATGGAAAATGAAGGGAAAAGTCAAATTAAATAATGTTTATATCACTAATCTTATTTAAAACTTATTAAACCTATCCTAAGTATTTGGTTTCCTAGTTCGCCAACTTTGTTAACTTATTATCTATTTAGGGTAACCATCTTTTAAGTTTGGTGGGTGAAACTTGTTATAACTTGACTTGTAGCTATTATATCTAATGTTTATAATGTATAGTGGCTAATTAGAAGATATTCTATGAATTTACTTAGTAATAATATCAATTGGGAAAAGAGGTAAGGAATTATTTGAAGTAATTACATAAATCTGCAAGAGCCACCATGCATCTTAATTGAGCATGGGAAAGAACATCCCTTGATAGGTTATCTCCAAGAAAATGTAGGAGGTTGTCTTATTATATGATATCTATATATAAGTCAAGCTCCATTATTTTAAAACTGTTTTCCAATTTCAAATAAAATTTAGAATATCATAAGGAGAAATAATAAACAAGAACAATGGGTTAGGAGAGCCAAGTTTGGATAATTAAAGGATAGTGTCCAAGTATTCTAAAGGTTGATAAGTGGGATTCCTAAAAAATTATGCTTTCTACTACTCATTTAGAATGAAATGATATATTATTTTCTTTTTCTCCTTATTTTCATGGGAATAAAAGCACTTAGTTTATTCTTCCTATTTTATTGATTGTTCATGGTTGAGCATTGGTTTCCATGTAGTGCTTTTACATTTTTGGGCCTTAAAGACATTTTTATTCCTTAAATGAAATGGTTTATAATTTATTGTGTAAATACATTTATGATTTTATGACACTAAGTGATGGTGGTTTTTGAACAAATATTCATGTTGGTAGAATATAAATATCTTCATGTGTTGGGCATGGTAGTAGGTTGTTTAATCCTTCCATGAATGACCTAAAAATATCATTTCAAAGTCCTCTTATTCTAGTAATGGTGGAAGGTTGTTTGAAACTTACTTAGATGTTATAAGATCAACATCATTTGGTAGTAATTGAAGTCCTATTTTGGGCATGGTGGTACATTTTTTAACTCTCACATGACCATTATCAAGAAGTAATAGATTCAAAAATTCTCTTATTACTCCAATAATTTTGTGACCTTTACTATGTTGTGAAATCTTGCCTACTTGTTTTATATTTAAATGCTTAGCCTCACTTGTATGATCATTTTATTACCTATTTGCTTTGTACTTGGGAATGGGATTCTTTTAGGACAAGAAATGGAAATAATACTATAGGTGTTGCATGGTTATTCACTTGTGTTAAGATACCCTTTCTTAGATATCCACCCTTTCCTTTACCAAGTGATGGAAACATACTTAGAGATAAGATTCTCAATATCAGGGTTATATAGATAAATAACTTAATGATGACAAAACTTTTGGTAATGAGTCTTCCTTTCTATGGTTAGTAGATGCTTAAGAGTGGATGAGGAGTACCATTGATGACTGACATGTCCTCCATTATTTAATCATTCCTTGAGATGTACATTTTGATATATAACTCAATGGATGAATATTATTGTATCATTAATGCTTTACCAATCGTATTGATTATAATACCCTTACAAGAAAAGAGTTCATAAAATATCCAAATGAAGGATTAAAATATATATTTTATATTTACTAAACTTCAATGTTAAACTAAGTTATATATATATATATATATATGAATTCATGGATTATAGGATCCTTTTAAGGATCCAATATGTATAAAAGAGTCATTAGTCTTTGAGGCACTTCAAATACATGAATAAATTGATTTCCTTACTTATGTATTTATCATGAGTGAATGGTCTTTAAATAATTGTGTATCTCTTTTGATATTAATTTGATTTGATTTAATGAATGAAACATATCTTATTGAGAAAAACTCAAGTAAATAGATATGATTTTTTTATTAGGAATGACTTTATCATTTGACTAAATAGTTAGAATGTAAATGATTACTCTACTAAAATATTTTTTTTGGAAGAGTCTTGGATTAGTCATTTAGAAATATTTATGCTAGAAACATTCCTCCTAACAAAACCAACCTTAAATTAAAGGTGAAGTATTGTTAATATCTATTTGTTGAGTTATTTTTGTTTCATATGAAATTATGTCATTTGACCCTTTTTCCGTTAAGTGGAATGAAATGAGCCAAGGGCCACTAATATCCAAATAATTTAACTAAGACATTAAGGTATACCTCATTATGAGTGGATTCCTTTTTAACCATTGAGTTTTTAGTGAAATTTTGAGTCTTTCATATGGTTTACATATTTAGCTAAACCAATGAGAATATTGGTTTAGTGTTAAAAGAATATTTTCGTAGGTTTTTCTTGTTCAATCACTTATGAAATGAAAACTATACTTAACAAAATTTATTTTAAGGAATGAAAAATATACCCAAATCATACCATTGGTAGTATTCAATGCATACATTTTTAATTATTGTAGTCGAGTTCTTATTTATTGAGACATCTTTGAGTTTTCTTTTGGCTATGCCTTAGTCCATTTATGAATTACACTACATCAAGTTTTACCTTTATCTCAACCTTATATATTTATTTATTTATTTTTGTAAAATTATGCCTTAATTATCCCTTTTATATTAACTCAATAATCATTTTGAATATTACCTTCACCTCTTTTATATTGGTCTTTGGGTGGCATTTTCTCCTTAGCCAATTTCTTGCCTTGGCCTTTTGTTTCATTTTTGCCTTAGTCATTTTCACCACTTTAGATAGATGGTTCAAAGGAAGCCATGTGTCACTATCCCACTAAATTAGGAGTGACATCAGTATGGTCTATCATACAATTGATTTTGAGATAGTGAGATAGTGGGATGTTACTATGTGGAATCATCTTGATGACTTGTGATCCCAGAGATGACCAAATAAAGTGTGGAACCTTTAGGCCAGTGGAATTTTTACATATGTCACCATCTTAATGATGCATGATCTTGGATAAGACTATATAGAGTGTAAATACTCTAGGATAGTGGGTGAGTGGGATGTTACCATATGGAATCATCCCAACATCCCATCATCTCAGAGTTAGCTACACTATAAGCCCTCCCCTAAGATAGTAGGCAAGTAAGATGTTTCCATGTAGCATCATTTTAATAGTATGCAATCCCATTGATATAGGTTCAATTATGAAACTTTTTAAACAAATGAGTAAGTGTTAGGGTGCACCCCGGTAAGAGAAATCCTCTAAATCTCAAAGAAAAGCTAGCATGGCCTTGTATCCTACCAAAGCCACCACGTAGATGCTAACTAAATTAGTGATGATCTAAATTTAAGTCAACATCAATTTTGATATCATAACAATAATAATATTTAGTATAATCTCATGAATAATTCTAATTTATAGCCCAAAAAATAGGTCTATGGCCTTTATATTTATGATATGCTATGATTATGTAATGGTGGCAATATAATGGATTGCATGGGTGTTATGATTAACATTAATTCATGTATTTAATTTTTCGTATGTGTTTAGTTGTTTATGATTTGAATGTGTTGTGATTTTTTTAATGATAAAAGATAATGGGCTTGGAATTTTGGTATTAGAGCCTATGTTATAACACTAGGAGCTCTAGGAAATTGAAATTACTTTTAGAATTCTATTTTATGCATGTGATCGTATGTCCACTTATTGGTATACAAAATAAGATGAGGATGTTAAACATGTCATGGAGATGATCCCCTTGGTGAACATGAGCCTCCAATTCATTAGGGGATGAATTATTTAGGACAATAAATACTCTTATCCATGTAGAAGATAAGGGATGTCTTATAAGAGAGGTTTCATGTGATTAAACATGAAGTTATGTAGTACCTCCACACCACTCCCAAGATGATCAGATTTTAGTTGAGAGGGAGAGGTTTATAAGTCCTCCCCATCACCACTCTAAGGATGGTAGAGGTGAACTACATCACCATGGTGATTACTAAGAGAGATGAGACTTAGACCAGTCTATTAGACCTATGCGTAGTGACTTATTAAAGGATTTTCTTAGGCTACATCCTCCTAATTTTGATAGGACTTAGGAAATATTTTCAACAAAAAATTGGTTGGAAATAATGAGAGGATTTTTCACCTTATATGATTATCACTCTAATGGGAAGGCCCATTTGGGAACCCATATTGTTAGAGATGCAACTAAGATGTGGTTGGAAGGTGAGGAGTAGAAGCTTCACTTGACACCATCTTACCTCACACTAAATTATTTGAAGAGTAGTTCAGAGCACACTACCTATCACCTCATTTCATTTAGAATAAGGTTAATGAATTTCACAAATATTGAAAAGGGAGTGACATGGTTTCTTAGTATGAGTGTCATTTTATAGGCTTGATCAAATATGTGTAAGGTTACATAAATGAGATAATCCAAGTGAAGAGGTTCATTAGAGGCCTAATCTAGAGTTGGTTGGTGAAATATGAATTCTAACTCCCATAACCTTATTAAAAGTTATTGAAAAGTCCTATTTGGATTATGATTCCTTTCAAAAGACCTGGGATGCATGAAAGATGTTTCATGTAAAATTACAATATCAACACAACTCAAGGTTATGAGGTACACAACCAACACCTATGGGAGGTTGGAAAGAAAATCGATCCAACTTCAGTTCCACTCAATAATAATAATATGAGGGTAACCATTATGTCTAATGTCAGAGAAGGAACCAGTTGAAGAAATACTATAAAATTCAATGTGATGATAGACCTCAAGATTATTTTTAAACTGGGACTACACAAGCTCAATAGTCTAAGTAGGCAATACCATTAGGTTAACTATTTATTTCAAACATAGAATAACTAGATCCCCTCAGGGCAAGACCTATGGAAAGGTACTAGTTTCACTTGTGGATCTCTTAATATTTTCTCAAGAGATTATACTCTTAGACTATCAACTTACAACAAGCAAGACATAGTGTTGGAGAAAATAGTGGGTGATGTCAATTAAGGATAGAGAATTTATGCAGTGGTGGATGACCACCAAGATAATAACTAAGAAATAGTCATTATGACTATATGTGTAATTAAAGGAAACTAAATTTAAATTTTGTTTGAGTCAAGATATTTATGCTCATTTATTTCTCATTATATCATGAATTGTTATGGGTTAATGGCTATTAGGAAATTAGAAAGTTGGGAAATTGAGTTGGCTTATAAGACCAAGATGTTTGTTAGCTCCCTAGTAAATAGTTTCATAGTAGACCTTGGTGTCTTATCCACTACATTGGACTTGTGAATTATTATCTTAAGAAAGTATGATGTTGTCTTGGGCATGGATTGGCTTGAAGCTCATAAATCCAAGTTAAATTTGTATGACAATGTTATAAAAGGTAAATATGACCCTGAGATGCCTATGGTAATATATTAAGTCAATAGACATGTTTCCCTTCCCATGATCACTATGATGAAAATAAAAAAGAGTGTAAGGAAAGGCTATCAATTATTCTCTACCAATGATTTAGGGAAGGATTCTCTAGATGACCATCCTATTCTATGGGAATTTATTGATGTGTTTCTAAATGAAATTTTTGGTATGCACCCTCTATGTTAGATTGATTTTTAGATTGGCTTCATACCTAGGGATGTGATTATATAATAATCACCATATAGAATGAACACCCTGAAGTTGTGTGAACTCTAATTATAGATTCATAAACTCTTAGAGAAAGGTTTAATTCATCCTAGTGTGTCCCTATTAGGAACACTAGTCATCTTTGTCAAGAATAAGGATGGGTCTCTTTGGTTATGCATTTATTATCACTAATTGAATAAGGTAATGAATAAGAATTATTATCATTTTCCTAGAATTGATGATATGTTTTATCTAATTTGGGAATCCAAAATTTTCTCTAATATTTATTTGATATATGGATACCATGAGTTGTATAAGACTACATTTTGAATACGGTATGGGAATTATGGATTTATAGTTGTACTATTTAGGTTGACTAATGCTCCAACAATATTCATGAGTCTTATAAATGGAGTGTTTCACTCCTTTTTTGATATACTTTTATTTTTGTTTCTTGATGAAATTATAGTCTATTATTAGAATGAAGAGGATCATGAAGACCATTTGAGGTAGGTCCTACAAGTTTTAAGATAAAACTAATTGTTTGGCAACTTGGGGAAGTGCACATTTGCCTAGTGTGAGTTATAATATATTAGGCACATCATTTCAAGAGAAAGAATCCCTATGTAGCTTACCAATATTCATGCCATTATGGAATGGTGAGAAACCTATAACATTGTACATTTTCATATTTTCATGGAGTTGGTAGGATATTAAAGATGTTTAATTGATAATTTATCGCACATTGAGAATCCCATAACTTCACTTTAAAAAAAAATCAATAAGTTTATTTCTTCATCAAAGTATGAGGAATATTTTTATTCAAATAAAGAGTGACTCATTAATTCATTGATTTTTGTTGTGCTTAATGCTATTTGATAATTCTTTGTTTTCATCGATGCATCAAATGAAGAATTAGGATCTGTACTCATGAAATAAGGTAGAGTTATTGCATATGAATCTCAAAAATAAAGGTTTATGAGATGATATACCCAACATACGATATGGAATTTGTATACATACTTCATGCTTGATTAATATGATGAAACTTCTTGCTTAGTCATCATTTTGTTTTAAAAATATATCTTTTCAGTTCAAAACATATATTTAATCAACCTAACCTAAATATGTGACAAAGTCATTAGATGGAATCTATTTGTAAATATGATTATGAAATTTTGTATATAAGAGGAAAGGAAAACATAGTTGTTTATGTATTAAGTAGGACGTGCCATGAGTTAGTAGCAATGAGTCTGCAAACTGATTTATGGAATCAACTTTTAAAGTAGCTTCTTAAGGACAATCTATATAAAGAGGTAAGGTAGATTTTTTATTTTGGTATGAACCTTAAAGGTACATTTGAGGTCTTTTATATTGATATTAATGGTTTTTTACACCATAAAGAGTATATTTATGCTCCCTTAGTGAGTGGCTTTCATGGGATAATTTTTTTTGGGTCTCATAGAGCTCCCTCCTAAGTGCACCCTGGAGTTAATAAAATGCATGCCAAATTAAGGTAATTATATCATTGGGATGGTTTAAGCTTTGATATATCTAATTTTATATCTCATTTTATAGAATGCTTGAGGTTAAATTATGAGCATCAACAATAAATAGGATTGGTATATCCTCATGTGATTATAGAATGGAAGTGGGACACCATTTTTATGAATTTTATTGTAAGCTTGCATAAATCAACTTATCATCCTGATTTTATCATGGTAAAAATGGATAAAATAACCAAAACATCCCATTTTACTCCCACAAAGACCACTTACAATTCCAATTCAATGATAAGGGTCTTAATGGATGACATTATTAGACTACATGGGCTTCCCCATAAGATTATTTTAGATGGAGATATAATATATACTTCTCACTTATAGACTTATTTATATAAGGGATTAGGAACTCATCTCAAATTTTTTACTTCCTACCATACTGAGACTAATGGATAGACTGAGAGAGTCAATCAGGTCTTGGAATACATGTGCATGTGTGTGGACCAAAAATCCTATTGGGAAGACTATTTGTATCTTGTTGAGTTTAATTACAATAATAGATATCATAGTTTAATTACGATGTCACCTTTCAATTGTTTATATGGGAAATCCTATAGAACCCCATTGATTTGGAAACAACTTGAGGATGGAGTCATGATTAGCCCTACCATTTTATAAGACATGGAGTGGCAAGTGATTAAGATATGATAGGAATTGGATACTAATATGGATTTATAAAAGTCATATGATGATGTAAAATGAATTGAATGACATTTTAATGTTGGTGATAATTTTTTTAGTTTAAGACCCAAAAATAGCCCCATCCATTATGGAAAAGGGTCTAAGATGACACCTCATTTTATTAGACTATTTGAAGTCTTGGATACTATTAGCTCAGTAGGTTATAAACTAGCATTATGACCTAGCCTATCTCATTTTCATGATGTATTTCATGTCTCTATTTTGAATTAGTATGTTTCTTACATTGATCATGTATTGGATTGGATGGCCTTACAAGTTAAAACCAATGGGGTTATGAATTTGGATCCCATCAATATTTTAGCACATATAACATTTGGAAATTGAGGTGGATACCTAGATCAAGTCAATGTTTAAGAGGTAAAATATGATTAATTAGAAGCTTCTTGGGAAGATGTTTCAGCTTTGAGGGTTTGGCATCTTCACCTCTTTCAGTGACTTCTAGGCAAGAATTTTCGTAAGGGGATGGGAATGTAAGGCCCCATTTTGTATAGTGTTAATCTTTGGTAATATGACTATGAAATTAGTATGTATATGTTCTAATTATTGAATTATGTTATTAAGTCATGTCTAATTGAGATGTGAAAGGTTTTCATGAAGTCTCTCATGTGTTTGGAACCATGAGAAAGACCTATTATCAATCATGTTTTGATTTCTTACTTATGAAATATTGATTATTAAATTTATTTATAAAATGTCTATTTATGAAATTTGATTGTCTATGAGAGATATTGACTTAAATTAGGTTGAATCATTGATTCTAATCTTATGAAATGGAAACTACTTATGTATTGAATCATATGACATTATCTACGTATATGGTGAGATTCCATGAATGATTGGATATGGTTAATTTATTGAAATTTCCTTGTTTTATTAAATTTTGTATCTTTATCTATTATATTATAGGAATTTGATTTGTGCATCAAGTGTGAAGGAACATGAAAAATGGACAATGAAGGAAAGAGACTATGCAAAGAATTTTTATATTGTTAATCTATTTTAAACCTTATTAAACTCATAATAAGTATTTAGTTTCTTATTTCACCACATTTATTGACTTATCATCTATTTATGGTGGCCAACCTTTAATCCTAATGAGTAAAACTTGTTATCACATGACATGAAGATATTATAGAAAACATATAGAATGTCTGGTGGCTGATTGGTTGATCTTCCATGAATTTCCTTAGTACTATGATCAAGTGGGAAAAGAGGAAAATAAGTATTATAAACGGCCATATAAATTTTTAAGATCTTCCATGCACCTTAATTGAGTATCGAAAAGAACATCTCTTAATAAATCATGGATAGGCAAATTGAGGTCATTAGATTAATATGGGTTGTATATATATAATTTGAGTACCCTTAGTTTAGGACTTTTTTCCAATTTGAAATAAATTTTATAATTAACATAAGGAGAAGAAACAAATAGGAATAGTGGGTTAAAAGAGTTGAGTAGATAATTAGAGGATAGTGCCTAGGTGGTCTAAAGGTCGATAGGTGTGCCTAATAAATTATGTTTTTTACTATTTATTTGGAATAAAATTATATATTCTTTTATTTTTATTCATGTTTATAGGGTAATAAAATTACTTTGTTTATTATACTTATTTTATTTTTTGACATGCTTGAGCATTAGTCACCATGTAGTGCTTGCCCATTTGATGGCCTTCTAGAGGTTGTTCCCTTTTAGTTGAATGAAATGTTTTTTACTTTATTGTGTGAATAAATTTATGCTATTGTGTAACTAAGTGATGGTGGTCTATGAGAAACATTTTCATAGTGGTAAGGTATCAAATTTATCCTATGTTAGTCATGGTGAAAGGTTGTTTGATCCACCCATGAATGTCTTAATAGTGATGTGTCAAAGTTCTCATGTGTTGGGCATGGTGTAAGTTTGTTTGAACCTTAATTTGATGTCATAATTATATTATTTGAAGTAATCTTATGCTAGTCATGGTGTTAGGTTGTTCAAATCTCTCATGACCATTAGCATGAAGAAATAGAGTGAAACATCCTCTTATTACTCCAATATTTCAGTGGGCCTTGATATGTTTAAAAAGTTTTCTTGATAGTTTTATATTATTAGATTATTATATTAAATTTTATGATCATTTGATTGTTTTTACTTTATATTTATCACTAAGAGTATTTTGGGATAAGAACTGAGAATAAGACTATAGGTATTGCATGGTCATTCCCTTGTGTTAAGATACCCTTGACTATATACCCACCCTTGCCTTTACCAAGTGATGTAAACATGCTCAAATATAGGAGTATCAAGTTTGGAAATGTTTAGAGTAATAAATTAATGATGAAAAAATGTTGGGTGGTGAGCTTTCCATCTTATTTCTACTAGATTCTTAGGAAAAGATGAGGAATAGTGTTGAAGACTAGTTGGTACTCCATTTTTTAATTTACCCTAGAGATGTGCCGTTTGTTATGTACTTAAATGGACAATTTTTTGGGCATAATTAATACTTTAGTAGCTATCCTAGTTCTAATACTCTTAGAAAAGGAGTTTGGATAATATACAAACTAAGTATCAAAATATTTGTTTTCTATTTACTAAAATTTAGGTGTTAAATTGAGCTATATATGTTATAAATTCTTTGATTATAGGACCCTAGGATGGATTCAATATGTATAAAAAATTATTTATCCACTGAGGCACTTTCAAATAAAAAGAACATATTATTTTCCTTTCTTATGTCTTTGTCATGAGTGACTAGTATTTAAAGCATTGTGTCTCTTTTAATTTGAATGTGGTATGATTTAATGAATCAAACTTATCTTATTGAGAAGAACTCAAGTAAATAGCTATTAGTTTGTTATTAGGAAAAAAATTATATCCTTAGTAAATAGTTAGAATGTAGATGATTACTCTACTAAAATACATTTTATGGAAGATTCCTAGATTCAGGCATTGAGAATGTTTATGATATAAACCTTCCTCCTAACAAAACCAAATTTAAATGAAAGGTGAAGTAATGTTAATCTTTCTTGGTTGATTTTATTTTGATTAATAGTAAATTATGTTATTTGACCCTTTTTCCCTTTAGTGGAATGAAATGAGTGAATGGCAAATACCAATCAAATAATTTGACTTAGCCTTTAAAAAAGTCCTCATTATGATTGGATTCCCTTTTAACCATTGAGTTTTTAATGAAAATTAAATTCTCTCAGATCATTTGCATATTTAGATAAATAAATGAGAATATTATTTTAGTGTCAAAATATTAATTTTCCTAGGGCCTTATTGTTTAATCACTTATGTGATGCAAAATTAACCTAACAAAATCTATTATAAAGAATAGAGACTTCACCTAGATCATACCATTGATAGTAGTTAATGCATATATTTTTAATTATCATAGTTGAGTTTTAATTCATTAAGTAAACATTAAGTTTTAATTTAGATAAGCCTTAGTTGATTTATGATTTCAACTGCATCAAGTTTGGCCTTTATCTTAGCATTCATCAACTTTGTGTAACATTCTACCTTAGTTGGTCACTTTCTAATAACTCAATTACCTTCTAAAACCTTATCTTCATTACTTTTATATTGGTATTTATGAGGTCTCTTTTCCTTAAGTAATTTATTACCTTGGTCATTTATTTCATTTTTTCCTTAGTCATTTTTGTTACTTTAGGTAGATGGTTTAGATGACGACATATTTCCCCATCTTACTAACCAATGAGTGATGTTAGTGTAGTATATCATATAATTGGTGATAGGATGGATGGTGAATGAGATGTTTCCACATGGAATCATATTGGTGACCCATAACCCTAAGTGGGATGTTTACATATGGCATCATCCCAATGACTTGTGATATCCAAGAGTATCATATAGAGTTTAGATCTTCTAAGTTAATAGGTGAGTGGGATGTCATCATATGCATCATCATAGTATCATGTGATCTATGAGTGGGTTAAACATGAATCATAGCTTTAGGTAAGTGGTCAAGTGGGATGTTTCCACATGGAATCATCTTAATGATATATAACAAAATGACTATAGGTGTAATGCAGAAGATCATCAAACCAATGATTAAGTGGTAGGACACTATGTGGAAATAGAGGTCCTTGTGATCTTGAAGAAACTCTAGATAGTGTGGTCTTGGATCCTACCAAAGATACGATGTGAATTATGACTACATTAGTGATGACCTAGATTTAAATTGATAGCCATTTCAAGGTCATAGGCACAAAAATATTTGGTGCAAACTCAAGAATTTTGAGTGTTGGCCAAAAGAATTAGGACTATGAAATTTAGAATTATGGCATGATTCAATTATTCAATGGTAGTAGTAGGGATTACATGAGTGTTATGATTAACATGAATATTTTTATTTACTTATGTTTATGTATTTAGTTGTTTGTGTTTTGACTATTTCATGCTTATTGTTATGATAAAAAATAATGGGCATGACACCATAACTATGTTACTTCGAAGACATATACTTAACCAAGGTTATAAACACTTAAGGGATTATATTAGGAAAATAATTTAAATATTTTATATGCAAATTGGGGTGTATCAGTTTACTTTCATGTTCACTAATAACATCCAATCTAATCACATTTCCTTTGTGTTATTCCTAATAGTACATTTAAAAACCTTAACCTTACTTGAGTGCCTAAGATCAAACATAAAATAGTCTATAAAGGAATAATCATACTACATTCTCAAAGGTGTTAAGTTTAATAAATGATAACATCATAAGTAATATTTATTCAACTAATATTTATAAATTTTTAATAATATGTCATTTCAACAATATTTTTCTTAAAGTTAGTGAATAGTCTATTACTATCAACTAGTGCTACCCTCTTAATTCATAGAAACACAATACATAACTTTAGACTCACTACACAATGTATTTACCCCACATACCAAATGTATTAATAATATTTTTAAAAATATAAAAAAATTATTACTCAATAACACATAATCAATCAAGAGATAATAAATAGTTAAAAACTCTTATTGTTGATAAACATTATGCCAAATATGGTTGTCTTGTTAATATGAATCATATCTCAATTATCTTTACCAATTAAATATAACTAAACAAAGAGTATAAAATTTACAACATGACCCTATCTTAGGTTTAACTTAGTATGTATTTACTATATATATTTCATGTTGTCATATGGTCTCAATTCACATTCTCATTTATCATGATATACAAAAATGAGTGTCAAGGATGCGAGAAAAACCACAACAAATAAATGGATGTTTCAACAACCATTGTTATTATAAATTTACATAAGATCCACTATCAAATTCTCAATAAGCTTCATAGTACATCTAGTTTTGCTTTTCTAAATAAGTCACCCATTACCATATATTTAGTAACTTATTTTCATATCAATATGTAGTAACCATTAAATTTTAAGAGTAATTGGGGGGACACATGTTATATATATATATATATATATATATATATATATATATATATATATATATATATATATATATATATATATATATATATAACATGTGTCCACCCATTTACTCTTAAAATTTAATGGTTACTAATTAAGCATATAGTTAATTCCTAAAAGTGTCTGTAAAAGATGGAAATTCATCAATCCAATTCCTCAAATTTAACATTCCCTTTATTTGAAATATTAATGCATTTTAACAAGACTATAGGAAAAATAATGAGACTTTGACAAATATTATATCCTCTTTTACTTAATGTGGAAAAAGTATCTTTACTCGATCATTAAAGTGTCATTATAAAATCTTCACTTAGTATAATAATTTTAATTTTTAAACTTAAAGACTTATTTAACCTTCCATAATCATTTACTAAAATTGTCACAAAGTAGTTAATACAAATCTACCATTAAAAATGATGAAAAACAATAATGTTCACCATTCTCTTCTTATTCACTAAACGAACATCATAAAAATAAATTAATGCCATGAAAAACTTGCAATCCATCATTGTTAAATTATAAATTTTTAAAATTCCATCATATAACTTCTTATAAATTCATTAACCCATAAAGCATCCAAAGTTATCTTTTTTATTTTAATAATTCTAATAAGTGTACACAATAAAATATGTATCTTGTAGACCATGAATGATAATTGAATTAATGGAAATTTACATAATTTTCCTCCACATAAGTATTAGGGTTAACAACTAAATCAACAAGCCTTTAATGTTATATAACAACTTGAAATAAAAATTATTCACTTTACTTATTTAATTATAGTACTTCAAATATAAACCACATGTATTCCAAAAAATAATAATGAATACATTTATAAATTATCATGCAATCATGTTATTTCATAAGTTGATAAAAGTTATAATTAATTATCTTTAATTAAACACTTCCTATGTTCATAATAATCAACATTGAATTACAACATAAATTATTCTCTTTCATCATACATAGTGAAAATAAAGCACATTATTTCCAATTAAGTTATAAAGTAACATAAAAATATGACCACCAAATGAATCCAATAAATTATGGCATGTATCAGTAGCGAGTGACCAACATGCCCTTTCCAACATAATCAACCCTATAATTACGACCCTAGACCACCCAATCCATTAGTTGGATGTGGAGTTTGGAAATAGGGATAGGATAAAAGGGTAAAATATGAATTGAAGACTTTAATATAACTAAAATAGGAACATAATTTCAAAATTCTCTAAAGATAACAATAAATTAAAAAGAAATAAGATAAGAATGATAATATTAACCCCATTAAAGAGAAATTTATTAGTGATTAACTTCAATTCCATCATCCACATCATAGATTGAATTTGATTGACATTCATGAATCAATAATTACCCATTAAATTCATCCACCTCAATATTTATACTATTGTACTAGAATCATAATAATAGAATTGAAGGCAAACCATGCATAATTTTATCTCCAATTGATTGTCAGATAAAAAACACACTAAAAAGAGTTTGAAACACATTATTTAAAAAATATGGTACTAGGAATAAAATAAGAGTCCTAAAAGTTAACAAAAATTTATAAAATATTTTGAAAATATTCATCTAAAGAACTATTAAATGTGAAATAATAGCTCAGATTCACAAATTTATTCTTAGATACAATCACTACTCAAAACATAGTTTCCCCAAAATTGAGCCCATTGGTTGCACAATAAAATCAAAACATAAATAGTAATAGAGTTTATCAAGAAATACCATTAGAAAATCACAATTGAATATAAGAAAAAGATAATCATTAAAAACCAGATGCCATGTTTTTACCCAAACAACTAAAATATAAAAACAACCAAATTTAAACTAAAAATTTAAAACCCCATAAATTTATTTCATAAGGCCACCATAAAAACACAAATCCACATAAAACCATGATTACATTAAACATAATAAAATCATAAAACATTAACCAACTCGATCATACCATTTCAAAAAAAAAACACATGACAAAATCATAAAGTTGATCAAATAATTGTATATCAAAGAATTCCCACTCATAATAACTAAAAATATATTTCACTCAATAAAAATAAATTAAAAATATATGAGAAGAAAAAAATAAATGTCAACATTAATACATAGTCAAATTCTCATAAGCACACAAAGTTGTATTTTTAACCAAAATAACAATAATAATGAAATCCCATCTTAGCCATGCCTCCAATGGCTATAATAATTTAATTTAAGTCCAAAAGTATGTCTCTCAACTTCTCATTGTACCTATTGTGTAATTTCCTATTGGAATCACAATGATTGAGAATAGAGGAGTTTAATCAATTTTTAAAAACTTTTAATCAATTACATCCACACATATATGAACCATGAAAGCAACATAATGATCTAACAATGCATTAAAAACTAATAATATGAGCATGAAACAAGTTAACACATCACATATGTGGAAAACCCTCATGGGTAATAAAACCCACTAAAAAAAATATTAGAAAAACTAACATATAAGATAATGTATCAATTTTAGTTGAGCTCTAACCCAACATGGAGGACCAACCCCAGATTTATCAATCACCCACTTGAATTTAGTATGCACCCAATTTTTAAGAGGATAAAACCCCTTATGAACAAGACAAAATTAGTCAAAATACATTTATACAAGCATCAAAATTTAATTTATATCTAACTCCTTGATCAAGCACCAACTCAACCAAGACCAATTCGACATGCACCAACCTACAAGGAAGCTTCAACTCCCTTGTTGACTGAGCACCAACTTAGCCAATCACACTTATTTATTATACTATTTCAGTTAATTATATATCTAATATATCTAAACTATATCAAATTTCATACATCAAGAACATATTGATGCAACTCTGATAGCCTCTCAATATATTACGGTCACTCCTTTATCTCTACTCCACTTGATCTCTGTCAAAACTACTTATAGTCTTCTTCATTCAATTAGCCCTTATCAATATTGAATAAGTCATATGAACTATATATTAAAATGTATAACACATTTATGAAATTAGTTAAATACTTATCTACTCTTTTTGAAGGGTTTATAACATGTTTCCCAACCTTCTTAGGCTCATAAATCTATCAATCCATTCACTTTTTCTAACCTTATCAAATAGGCCTAAAAAGCCTTGTGTGTATACTCATCTCTTGTTCATATAACACTTGGTCAAAAAACCACACTCAATACCTTTGTTTAATTACAAAATATGTCTTAACACGTGTTAAAAACATGAATCCATACTAATTAGTTAGCCATAATAGCTCATATGCCTTATTCCTCCTTTAGGTCTCTTGGAGACCTATTTGCATTAGGTCTATCTAGTAACATGTAAACTTGATCCCTTATAACACCTTTCACCTCCATATGTGGAAAAAATATTTCCAAAAATATCTCAAAATACCTTATCAAACATCCTCTAAGCTCCATAACACCTTTCACATCAACCTCCTTCATGAAATCCCTCAATAGTACTCAGTTCTATTAGGTCTGTATACACCAAATTTTTTATCTTTCAATAATAAATATAAAACACAATTCATACACTAAAAAATGATAAAAAATGAATATATATAATATACATGACCTCAGGGTAATTACCAAATACACTATACACTTTCACTCAGAGATTAAGGCTTCAAGAACACATCTGTAACTCATTCACTCAAAACTACCAGTTTACCTCAAAACATAGTCATGGTGACATGAACATCCAACAAATATGTAGATAATTTTGATGAATTATGATGCATATACAAAATCATATTATATATTTATACCATTTTCCATTTGAGAGTTTGTATGGTCAAATGTCAAATATTGATCTTACAAACCAATTTCCTGACCCCAAATCACATAGTCTAAACTAAACTAGATAAGCCATTTTGGATTCAACATTTTCATATATTTTATTGACCTTAAAATATTATTAAAATAATCAAAAATACTTAAAATTCCTAAATAAAATTTCCATGCTCTTCATTTAATCATTCTATCATAAAAACATACTCAAATTTATCTTCTCACTTCTGCTTGGGTTTTAAATTGTTTACACCATTAGGGCTGTCTATGTCTAGCTAACTTAGAAGAATTTTTTTGAATATATTAATGGTGGAAAATATCCAAAAACCTTCATGGGAATGAATTATTATACTCTAGATTATAATTATATCCTTTTGCTTTTCTTTACCAATACAAATTTTGACTGCTACAATAAATTCTTCATAAATAAGCCCTGTCCTATAGCAGTTCCTCACTCACCTAAAAACTCAATACCACTTAAAAGTACCTGAGAGAGTAGAATAAAATATAAAATAGTTTTATTAAGCATTTATATCCATTTTGAGTTTATATGAATAATATCTTTCACATCAAGTCCTTATTAGGGTTTTAAGGAATTTTAACATAGGTTTTGACATGAGAAATTATTCATAAAGGAATTCCCCTTAACTCAAAAACTAACTCATATAGATATTATATAGGACCCTTAGCCATCTCTCTTTCACATCTCAACTACCCATGTAGCTATTACACATGCCAACAAATACTTGAAATTCCTTCTGGATTTGGATATCTTCATTTTGTATACTCGAAAGACCTCAAAACCACTTTCCATGCATTTTAATATAAACCATGGCCTCATACTTCATTATAAGTTATAAAAAAACGTTAAGTACCTATAACCATGCTCTCATTCACACATTCACCTTGAAATATTATCCACATGCCTCATTAAGATAGGTACGTCTAAAGAATGGTCTAGGTGTAGACCAAGACTGAAGGACCTACCTTCAAAGAATCACTTTGAAACACTTATGATTGAATCTAAAACATATTATCATTCTCACACAACCTTAAAAAAATCTCACATGCACAGGTTAACTCACATCATTGTGCCACTAGCTCATACCTTCACCATGTCATGACCTAAAAAAAACATTAAAAAAGTAGACATAAGACATCACAAAATACTCATATAGTTTCACCATTATATTTTTGATGACAATAGTATATCATATCCTCATATAGACCTCAAACCAGATTACCAAACTTAATATGACTTGACATGTCTCTTTCATGCACCTTAACACCTTTGACACCGAATATCACAAGATGTATATATTGAGCAAAATTGGCCTACATATAAAAATTTTACCTAGATGGATTAGGGAACTCTCTTAGACCATTAAATAACCTTCTAATCCAATGACTTGTCCCTTTTTTTTCCTAACTTGATGATGCAATATAATATTATGGGAGGTCCTGGTGTGGTGGGAGAAGCTTAATAGAGTTCTCGTTAAGTGGGTGATATAATGGTGAGAAGAGAATATAAACCTCATGAACCTACCAAATGTCACTTAATTTTTTTTTTAAAACTTTAATAAATATTTAATTTGAATTTGGATATTTTGATGAACAAGCCTAGAAATAGGTCTAGAACTACAATTGAAAGATCTAACAAGTTTCCATTATGTTTAAGAATTCAAGTGTATGAGGGAGGTTTGCACAAAGTTTTAGATATTATAATGAGTCCTAGAGTATATATTATGTTGGAGAGTTATCATGGTGATGTCATGGAGGCATCTTTTTGAATGGATGAAGTGCCTTGATAATCTAAATCGCAATGACAAAGTGTGAATTGTACTTTTACTAGTATGCTTGAAGGAGGATTGGTTGATCTTTGGTTTTGTCATGGATATATATATATAAAGGGAAAAGTATGGAGTATTAAAAATGTGTAATTGTCCTATAAGAGGTTTTATATGCTTTTATTTCTTGTGTGCATAAGTGGAATTCATCTAGTTGATCATTGTTTTCATGTAGACATTTTGGGTCTAGTGGTAAAAAATCTAAGTAGGCAATTTGTTGACATCACCATTGCCATAAGTAGATGAATCAATGGCATTTGGTCATATGTTTGTGACCACATTAGTCCCTAGTTACTATGTGATAAATCTAGATTTTTCACTGAAACATAGTCAAAGATATGTAGGTGCATTTTGATAGTATTTTTTATGTTCAAATAAAACTAAGCAAGCATGTTGATGTCAAAATTCACATGCATAGAGGTTTTAGGATGAAATTATCATATGGGTTTATTTAGTATTGTCCCTAGTTATTATTAACTAAATATTAGGTCACACACCTAAGCATGATAAATTATATGCATGTGTGAAGTTGGGCTCCTAGGTAGTTTGACATTATTTTCCCATACTTAGCCAAATTTTCTTGAGGAAAGAAAGAGTAAATTAGTTTGGTGATGGAATATATCACACATGTGAACATATAAAAACAATACGATCTTATGGGTTTATTTAGTTTTTATCCTAATTTATTTGTACAAAATTTTATATCATGCACTAAAGCACATCAAAAGATATGCATGTGCAAAGTTGACCTTCTAGGTAATTCTTAACATTGTTGGCTCTGTGGTAGAAAAATATGAGTTAGAAGATTAATGGAATTATATCTCAAACATAAAAAGGCTTTAGGAGTAATTTTTAAAATGGTTGGATTTTCCTATGTGATGGGATCATATTATCTAAATTTGAGAACATGCAAGTGAGCGAGGTAAAAGTTACTGAGGTTCAAGGATGTCTTCTTAGACAAATTGTAATGGTTCCCATACTTAGTCAAATTTTCACAAGGTAAAGTTCAAAAAACATCAATGGAGAAAGTTTAATCTAAGATGTTAGGATTATAAAATATGGTTCCCAATTTTTTATGGTTAATGTTAAGAAGAGATAAAGATTGAGATTCTTCCAAGGATCAACGCTTCATGGGAGTTCATACATCTAGGTCTACGATGCATAGTAAGTCAAATGGGTCAAAGTGTTTGATGATTAAACTGAGTAAATATCAAGATCACTAAAAAATTATAAATGGATAGTTTTCACTCCAAGATGTCTAGAATCAATGAGATCAGGACAAGTGTTCAATGTTTAACATCAAGTAGAGGTAAAGATCGAGCTATGTACAGGAGATCGATGGAGCACAATATACCAATAGTCAAGATGAATATCCAATGATGAGAGATGAAAGGTAAAGGTTGAGTTAATTAAAATTATATCGATGGTGTATGATTTATATAATCATTGAGGACATGATATGTGAGCAAAGTGATCGATGCTTAATTATGACTATTTGCATTTGAATATTTGAATTTAACAAAGGAAAAAACTAGTGCTTTGTATTTTTACCATATATTTCAATCTATGCAGAATTTACTTATGGTGTAAAAATATAATTTTTATATGACTCAAATATGAATTTTAAAATATAAATTTTAAGATATACATATGTGTAAACTCAAATTTATGAAAGTTAAAATTTGATTGTGTGTTTATGTTTATTTTGCAAGTTACCCAAGAACATTGTTTGAGCTTGTTTTGATGTTGTTTCAATGTTTAATGATGAATTAGCTATTGTATCATGTTTTATTCTTGATTAAAATTATTTTTGTTAGTTATTAAGGACTTACCAATTGTATGTAGTATGAACAAAGGCTTATAAGATGACTGTGTGTTACTTCATGATGATTATGTGCATAGAATGTTGTTTGAGAAAATTATGCTTAAGTAAAAGGGTACTATGTTGGTTTTTAGAATTTAAAGGAGACTTATAGATCATGTGTAATGGTTTAATGTATTTTAAAGTGTTCCTATATTATGAGTTTTCTTGGATAAGTGTCAAAGAGCTGAATGTGTCTCCATAAGACCTAAAAGTGATTTAGGCCTATTGGAAAGTGGATTGTGCTTTAGTGTGATGCATGTATGATGACTTAATGGTGAATTCATGTGTTTTTGATGATAAAAAATATTTTGATCTATTGGGTGAATATTTTGTCACTAGCTAACTGACATCAAAATGGTTACATCAACAACAATAGAAGGAGATTTATGCAGTCAAATGGGTGTGGTGACCACAGCCAGAATGAGATAAATCTCTCCTCTCAGCAAGGGGAAGTTCCCTATAATATATAGTATATATATAATCTAAAAATACAATTACAAGTGAAATCATACCATCCATCTCTCTTTTTTTAGAGATGATGTTCATAGAATGGAGGAGAATTCTAGTGTAATTACTAAAAAGGCACTTCTCTTCTTTTAGAAGTGATATTCAACAAACAACAAGATTCTTCCTAGGTAGTAACAAAAACCACAAGAAACCCACAAAAACAAAAAAAAAATCATTATTCCTCCCACTAATTAATACAATGGAATATAGTAGTTTGAAGCGTATCTCAAAGTCTCCACTTCAACTACAACAAAGTAAAAAGTTACGAAGGATAATGGGAACTCAATGTCTCTCCAATATCCTTTACTCAAAACACAAATTGAAGGCAATTATGGTAGCATAAAGTCTCCCATAGTTGGATTTAGGACATCGTCCATCTTATTTCAACTTGTTTTGCTTGTTTGATTAAATGGACAATACTATATTTAGGAAACAAACATAAGAACAATTTCTTAGATGACACAAGTTTATTCCAACACAAAGTTTGAAAGGTCACTTGCTTTCTCATTCATTTAACAAAATATGATTTATAGTCTGAGCTCAAAGTCAAAGGAATGAATTTAAATTTGGGTATAGCTTCACTTCTAATAACCAATAGATCTCTTTTATACAAAATGAGAGATTACAATATATAACATCATAAGAAAGACTTGGGTGCTTGTTTTCATGAAAATAACCCATGCTGAATTGAATGCATTGAATATCTGTGAAAGGGCCATGCTAGAATAGGTCATCAACCTTGAATTTGGCATTCTAAATCATCTCAAATGTCTCCTCCTAAGCATGGGTTGTCTAGTCTTCTTTATGACACTTACATAGCTGTCTATTCACCTTTACTTAATGTAGAAAAATAGGCCACACCTTTGAATGTTTGCTCTTTCTGATGTCCACCTGGTGGACTATTCCACCTACTAGAATAAATATTCTATAGATATTTTTGGACTTTATGTAGTCATTCCCTCCTTCCTTGCCACATTTTGTCTTTTCCTAGTGATCTGAGCTCTCGAGACTATTTTCTCACTTTATGCTGGCTCCTTTAGATCATTTTTGGGTTAGTCATTGAGCTTGTTCTCAAGTTTTTTGAAAACCAATGGTTATTCCATCACCCTAAATTTGATGTCCATGGGGACATCACTAGTTGCCTAAACCTCTTTGAACCTTAAACCTTGAACTCTTTTTGTTCAAAGGTTCAATGGTTCAAAGGTTCAACGGTTCGGCGATTGAATGTTTTGTAAAGGGCCGCATTCGCTCTCTTTTTGTTCTTTGGTTAAACCATTTCTTTGAACCATTTGGTTGAAATTATTTCTATAATATTTCACTTCCTTCATTCACTCGAAGCTTCCTTTCAAACTTTGAACTCTTTGAACCCTTTAAACCTTTGAACCATCTCAGCTCGAGGTTCAAAGGTTCATCGGTTCATTCTATTTCTTTGAATCCTTTGAAGCTTCAAACTTTCTAGATGCTTTCACTCTCTAAGTCCATCAAACTTATTGAACTTGTTGAACCTTTGAACCTTTGAACACTTTTGGTTTAAGGTTCAATGGCTCAATATTCACTCTTTGAATCCTTTTATTCTCTAAGTCTTTTAAAGTTGTTGAACTCATTAAACCTTTGAACTTTTTGGAGTTCAAGGTTTAATAGTTTGATGATTCATTATTTAACTCTTCAAAGCCTTCTTTTCTTTAAGTCCATTGAAGTCATTGAACCTTTAAACTCATTGAACCTTTGAACCTTTTAGAGGTGGGGTTCAATGATTTAATGGTTCAATGGTTCATTCCAATTGTTTGAAGCCTAACGTTAAGTATTTTGATCAAACATTTACATTGAACCATCCTTAAAACACTAAGGAAAAGCCTCAAGTGTTTTGAACTTCCTTTGAAGAAAGCCCACATGTTGAACCTATGACTTCCTTAGCTGAAAAGGCTTGAATATCTGAAAAACTTAACTACTCAGAACATTTTTGAGAAAGAAAAAGGAGAGTTTTGGTTTATAAGACCAAAATGGTCTATATGTTGTCCATAAAAGCAAGTGATAGATTTTGGGAACAAGAGTTGGCTCTAGTTGGGGAACTTCTATCAATTGAAAATTGAAGTAACTGAAGGAGTTAAAACTAGAATCTCAGTTCCTTCATCTATGCCATTAGGCTATAGAGTCATGCTTACCCAAAAAGAAAGGCAGCAAAAACCAATGATGCCAAAAATAAATGAAAAACACAAAACAAAGAAATACTATAAAAATGTATATATGTACAACTAGACTTATCTGATACTTGAAGGATTGAAGTGCTTTAGATGCTACTCATTGTGAGTTAGAGTGAATGGCATTTCATTTTGATATTTTAGAAAGAAACTATTTTCACCATAAAAATGATGAATGGAAAACGGGCCTCTCCATAAGGAATCCAATTTTCCATGCATTACTTCTAGTTCTCTCTTCTTGTCCCACAACAAGACTTGATCTCTAATCTAAAAATCATGAATTCTTGATTTTTGGTCGAAGAGTCTCTTCATCAGACTTTGATGTGCAGTAATTCAGTCCACCACCATAGTTTGTTGCTCGTTAAGCTTGATCAAGTATATGATCTTTTTGTCGATGGAACTTTCAAAAGTTGAATCTTCCACTAGCTTTGTTAATTTTAATGCTGGTAATTCTAGGGTGATTGGTATCTCTACATTTAGACCATACAAAAGTTGGAATGAGGACATACATATTGCCCTCTTGAATGTAATTCTATTTTCCCATAAAGCATCAAGTAACACTTTATGCCAGGTTCTCTGATTGTCATCTACCAACTTCCTGATAATGGTCACCAAGTTTTTGTTACTTGATTCTACTTGACCATTTCCTTGAAGATAATAGTTAGATGAGTGGGAGAGAATAATCCCATAATATTAGTAGAACTAGGTAATCTCATGAGAAGAAAAATAGGATACATTATCTATTACAATCTTGGTTGGGACCCCAAACTTGGAAATGATGTTTTCCTTGAAGATATTACATACCACCTCTAAAGTGGCATGCTTGACTAGAATGGCTTCTACCCATTTGGTAAAGTAGTCGATGGCTATAAGGACATAATCATGTCCATAACTCGAGGATGGATTGATAGTGCTAATGAAATCAATCCCCCATTGCTGAAATGACTCTTCTATCACCACAGGCTTGAGAGGTAATGCAGCTAACTTGGGTTTGCCAACGAACTATTAACACAGCTCACATCTACACACCCAAGTGTATGAATCTCAAAATAGAGTAGGCCAATAATACCTAGCTCATAGAATCTTATGGGAAGTCACAGGTGCATAAAAATGTCCTCCAAAAGCCAAATTGTGGAAGGACTCCAAAAGTTTGTTCTACTATGCTTTATCCATGTAGGGAAGGAATACCACAGAAAGGTTCCTCTTATATAGACCATTATCCCATAGGACATAGTTGGAAGATTTCAACTTAACAGTCCTCTTTTCTTTATGAGACAGGTGAGCAAGACATTCACCATAGGTAAGGAAATGAACAATATTCAAATACCACTCATTCATTGTGGTGACAAAGAGAGCTATTGGTGTGTCTTCAACTTTTATTTCTTCATTCCCTATTTCTTCTGGTATGTTATCAACAATTAATTGGTAGAGACCCCATCCTTGCACAAGCTTTGTAGGTTTGATAACAAGATCAAACTCCTAGATTTTGGCAATCCAATTGCCCCTTTTGGTCCCAAACTTCTGCTGAATTAGTATAAACTTGACTATTGTATCAGGGACCCAAGAAATGGTGTGTGAGTTTAATATGTAAAAATGGAAGTGTTTTACCACTTTTACCACAACATAAGCATGATTCTCCATGTTTGAATACTTTAGCTCATGAGATTTGAGAGGACAACTCATGAAAGATATAAGAGATTCCAAACCTTCTTTTTTCTGTTGAATCAAGATGGCTAAAAGTGTATGCTTAGAAGCATAGCTGTACATCATGAATTCTTTGGTGTAATCAAGACAAACTAGAATTAGGGCATAGGTGTTAACTTTCTTGATGTCTTGAAATGTTGATTTGCCTTCTTTAGTCTAGCTGAAAGTGGCTTTTCTCTTCATCATATTAACAATATGGCGAGTCTTCTCTACAAATTTAGGAATGAACCTTCACAAAAAATTCACCTTTCTAAAGAAAGAGTGAACTACAGTCTTACTAACAGGAAGAGTAAACTCTTGAATTTATTTAATCCTTTTTGGGTCGATCTTTATGCCTTCTCAAGATACACTATGACTGAGAAGTTTCCCTTCAGTAACCCCAAAAATTGATTTCTTAGGATTAAGAGAAATACCATTCTACCTACATCACTCCAACACTTACTGTAGATGATGCACATGATCAAGATGATGTTTATAAAATACTTTCAAATCATCAAAGTATACCAGAATGAACTTACCCATTTCATTTTTTAAAGTAAGATCCATTGCTCTTTATAAGGTGGCGCCAGCATTGATCAAGCCAAAAGACATTCTATGATATGCAAAGGTGCCCCAAGGTATTGTGAAGTTTGGTCTGCTTCACCAAATTCCACTTGATTATATACTAAAAATCCATCCAACATTGATAAGATCTCAGCACCAGTCACTATCTGCAGCAACTGATTCATGATGGGTAGGGGATAGTTGTCCTTTAAAGATGACTGATTTAGATTTTTGAAATTGACACATAAGCAAATTTATCCATTCTTCTTTCTTACAGGGACTATATTAGCAACCCAAGTGGAATGATGGATTGGGAAAATAATTCTTGCTTTCAACATTTTTTGTATCTTAGACAAAATTATGCATGATATCTTGGGGTTACACTACCTTTGCTTCTGCTTGTGAGGCAACGACCCAATCTTGAGAGGAATTTCATGCTTGATTTCTTCAAGTTTGAGAGATTTCTGATCATCATATGAATATGTCAAAAAATCAATTTAATGGTGAAGTAGAGTGATAAATTTGAGTTTTTCATCAGGGGTACAACAATTACCAATGTTGACCACTTTTGGATTGTCTTCTATACTCAAATTGATTAGATCAAAATCCTTAGAGGATTTTGAATCCATTTGTTCTTCCTTGATAAACCTATCATTCTTGTCAAAAAATTTCTCAAGAGAAACTAATCCTTTGGGAATTTTATTCCCTTTAAGTTGAAGGAACTCTTCATCAGCTTTTGAATTTATTTGTGGGGCTAATTCTTATGGTGGAGACTCACTGCCTTCAAATTGAAGATTTTCAAAGCTATCTATTTATTCCAAAAAATTAATGATTTCATTATCACCATTGAACACCTAATAATGGTTAGCATTATCAGGTACACTTGGTTGAAATACCAACTCGATAGTGTACTTGTCCTCTTTGAAATCTTCATGAGGGATAGAGAGAGTTGCAGAGATATCCAATGCATCTGTATGACTATTGAATTCTCTAGGCACAACAGAAATATGAAAAGAATCAGAGATTTTAATACAGTCCCATACTAGATTGTGATAATGTCATAATCTCTCATTCTTGGTTTGATACAAATTCCTCACCTGACAAATCACTAGCTCAACATCTCCTTTGGCATAAAAGATGTTAACACCTTTATCTTGAGCAACCTTTAATCCAAGCAGTAGCGATTCATACTTAGTAGTGTTGTTGGTGTTGCTAAACTACAACTTATATGCATATGGAAAAATATTTCCTTGAGGAGATATCAAAATAACTCCAGCTCTAGAACCAGTAGAAGAGTTGCTGCCATCAAATTCTAGAATCTAAATATCATCAAATTTTGATCTTCTTTCTGATTTTTCTTCATTAGGAAGAGAAGATCCTTTTTCATGTGTATTTCAACCTACTAATTCTTCTAATGTCTTATCTAAATTTTTTGGATTGTCACTCAGTAAGATTTCATCTACTGAAATAGGGACATCCTTAGTAGACAAAAAGTAGTTACCCATTCCTGAATACTTAAATAGAATTTAAGCTTCAAGGGCTGATGTTTGGGTGACAACATACTTTACTTCCTTCTTAGGAAGAAGCCTTTACATTATGCCCTTGATAGGAATCCTCACCTTAAATAGGTCCATGCTTAATTCTCCACCAATGTTCTTGCAAAAAAATTACCCAAGAAGAATGTCGTAGGAGGCTGGGACGTCGGCCACCAGAACTGTCATTTTGATTATGTTATCTGGGAAGGCTTTAAATGTAAATTGAGCATCCTTGATTTGTCCTATAAGTGGAACTTGTTTGTTTTCCATGCAGAAACATCTCCCAAAGGTCTTAATAAGCATGACACTAAGAGAATCTTCCACCTTAGCAGGCATGACATTGTCAGATGTGTTAGAATATATAATGCAATTATTCAACTGATGACCATTTATTAGCAGGGAGACATAAAATGGTTTTGTCTTTCCAAGGGAAGCTGGAGGAGTAATAACAAGATTATTTTAGGTAGGTGTGTTCTTTGGGGTAACTAGAGTTACTTTCAAAATTTCTTGTCTTGCAAGAATGGTTTTATTCTTGATGCATTGAACTAATCTATCCAACTGCTTAGGGTTGGATTGCAAGAATTCAAACTCAGACATTTAAATTTTGGTCTTCTTAGCATGGTTAATTATATAAAATGACTGAAATGAATTCAAAATAGAGGAAGGCAGTCCATCAATCTAGGTTTTACTGGGTGTGGGACTGCTCTGTGAATTTGAAACAAAAAGTGATGTAATATTTGTGGTACTTACTTTTTTAGTGATCATCAGGTCCTTTGATTGGAAAGGTAGTGAAGTTCCTCATTTATCAATTGAAATTATTGGTCAAGATTCTTCCACTATTTTTCCTTTATTTGCTTGTTGAGCTAACTAATTTTGGGACTTGGTAAATACAATGTATGGTCCATCAAATGCTTCTCCTTTACTTCTAGGTTCATCCTGGTAATTCAAGAAACTAATGTTGGATTTTTTAGCTGATTCTTCTTAGCCTTCTACAAAGAGATCAACATCATCTTCTTAGTTCACCTCAAGTTGGAAAGAAAAGTTAGATTTAGTTTCAAGATAACCAACTACTAAGTTATCTAGTGCTACTTCAATGGCAAGCTTCCCTAGTGGGGGAGGAAGGCTATTTGGTTTCCCTTGATGTTTGATAGCATTGTCCTGATATGACTGGTTGGAAAACATCCTCCTTTGTATATCCTAATAAGGAGGAGTAGACATCCCTTGTGCCATTTTCTTTTTCAGAGCTTGCAATTCATTTGCTAGCTTTTACACCATAGGATCAGTGGTGCCTATAGAAGAATATTTAGAAGATGAAGAAGATTTACTTCTATTAGGATCTCTTCTTATCTTTCCTACCAGGATAATGTCACCTTAAACCTTAGTGGCCAAAATATAAGTTGTAGCAAGATCTATGTGACCAACCCACCTCAATAAGAAACCCACTTTAGGAAGCTAAGAATTGATGAAGAAGCATTTGAGATTCTTAAGTGTCGGTTGAGCAATTATGGGAATCATGTTCCTCAGCTTGTCCAATTTAGCAATAAAGTTTCTCATGGGTCCATGAGGCTCCTTCTTCATTGTGTAATCTTTGATAACAGGGTGTGTGCATCTTCTATAGGTTTGAATCTAGCCTTAAATTTGGCTTTGAGAGTGTTCTAATTAGTTACTATTTGGGCTTGCAGATGATAAAACTAGTCTACAACAACGTCTTGCAATGTATCCACAAATAGTTTGACTACAATGTCTTCATACTCAATGCCTATTACACCATAGGCTATGAAAAAGGCTAAAATATGTTCATCAGGATGAACCTTCCCATCACCATAGAACTTGGGTAAATTTTTCCTTGAGCTACAAGGTAGCTCATGTAGAGGTGGGGTCAGATTTAGGGGACCAAAAGTATTACCCCAGGGGCCTCGAGCTATGATATGGCTATTGAAAGGAGGGATAATAAATCTCTATGGGTTATGTAAAGACAAAGCTCTACTAGCATAGGAAAGAGAAGCTTTGCCTGGTATTGGGGACCTGATGTTTATAAGAGGAAAACCCTTGGTTTGCTAAAGGTGAGTTGGTAGAGGAAAAAGATTAAAATTAATCAACTGCACCCACTCAAATATAGGGTCAACAATACCTTGAGCTCTTTGGCTTCATGTGTACGATGGATCTACTAGAGTGTAAAATGGATATAGAAAAGAACTAAAACTACTTCAATTTAAAGCTTGAGGAATCAAACTACTTGTTCTTCCCTAGCAGAGTCACCAAAAACTGTTGGCGTGAATCTATCTTGTTCTTTCCCACTTCACGTCATTCCCCAGTGGAGTCACCAAAAACTATTGGGTGAATATTTTTTCACTAGATAACTAACATAAAAATGGTTACATCAACCGTAGCATAAGGATATTTATGCAAAAAAAAGGGTGTGGTGACCACAGCCAAAATGAGATAAATCTCTCCTCTCAGCAAGGGGAGGTTCCCTATAATCTATGGTATGTATGTGTGTGTGTGTGTGTGTGTGTGTGTGTGTGTGTGTGTGTGTGTGTGTGTCTATATATATATATATAAGCTAAAAATACACTCAAGGGTGAAATCATACCATCTATCTCTCTTTTTTCAGAGATGATGTTGACAGAATATAATAGAATTCTATTGTAATTACTGAAAAGGCACTTCTCTTCTTTCAGAAGTGATATTCAGGAAACAACAGGATTCTTCGTAGCTAGTAATAGAAACCATAAGAAAAGGTAAGAAACTCAAAGAGGATGGAATTTCTAATATGGATGAGGATGAACTAATTGATTTGATTTCAATGAAATTTAGAATAGGTTTAGCCAAGTATAAATGTAAACTACCCCTCAAATGCGTTAATTATGGTGAGATAAGACATTTTGATAATAAGTGACATCATAGGTATAATAAGGATAATGATGAAGAGAATGATCAAGGTTGTGATGATGGCAAGATATCATTTAGCTTTGATAAAATAAAAAAGGTATTTAAAAGGTTTGACAACAACAAGAAGTAATTTAAGGATAAGAAGATACTCTACACCCAAGAAGATTGCATCTCATCAAATGAGAGTAAAGTCAGTGACTCTGAGTATGATCATGAAGATTATGGTTATGCTAAAAATAGAGCCTTCATGACTAAAAAAGGAATTTTCTCACATCAAAATTAATCTACTTGGATTAATTCAGATGATGATGAATATGATGTGGACTATGAGACTGAATCGATGAATGTTATTGAACAATTGAAGATTGAGAATAATATCAATATGATTATATATAAACTCAAGGACTACGAGGAATAATTCAGTGTGTATGAGGAAAGAATAAATGAAGACACCAAGGACCATGAATATATAGTCAAGCATCTTAGTTGTCAATTCTAAGTCCTTTCTACAATCCTAAAATCTAAAGAAGATGAATGTTCAAGGTATGTAATTAAAAATGAGTCATTGAGATCTGAGGTAGAGAATAATGCAAGCAAGGTGAAATCATTTGTTAAGTTTGACAAAATTTATAATGATCTTGATGATCTCCTAAAGAGTCAAAAGTTAGCTAATTATAGATCTGGATTGGGTTTTAATGAAGAGCCCAAATTTTCTTCTCAATTTGATATGAATGTTAATGAGAGAAAGATGGATTAGCCTTTGAAGATAAATCATTAGACAAGGAATGAAGGTAAATTAGATCAGATAACCAAATATAATGAGGTATGCAAGTTTCAATGGGTATTGATATACTTGTAATTAGTTTGGCCATAGGGGTAGAAAATGAAAGATACCTATTATAAATTAATTTTCTTGGAACTATGATGGGGGTAATCAATCAAAAGATGTGAGAAAATTTCACTACTTTAACTATCACGATGTGGGACACTTTGTAAAACATTGTTTGAATAAGGTAAGATAATCTAAGTTTCCATCGAGTAGTATGGTTTGATACAACTATGAAGAAAGAGGTCACATTTCTAGATTATACAATCAAATTCCATTAAGTCAAAATAATTTCAATCATGCTCCAAGAGTGGAAAGAAAAATGCAAGATAACTCATGGAAACCAAAAGTGAGTCACGATGAATCTGTAGGTCCAAGTAATATGTTTGATATGGTGGAAAATGGTCTAGAAGTTGAACAATTCCAAGGGATCCCATTTTCTACTCATATTGATAATGAAGAGATGAAGATCAAGGAAAAGACCAAGGTGTTAGTTAACAAAATTTCTAAGATGTGTATGGATCCAAGTGAACATCTTGTTTTTGTTGAGCAAGTATTATTCAAAGTACATAAATTGTATATGTCTAGTGATGAGGTTTCAAGATGTAATATTATTTATTCAAATGAAAAGGTATATCAAGATTCCATAGTTGCTCCATGTATTGTCAATTCTATCTTAGAAGAGAAGGAGAGAGATGTATAAAAGGAACTAGCTATCATAGTTTAGACTAAGAAGAATAAGAACTAGAGAAATAAATTTTATATCTATAAGAGGATTCATGTGGTTACTGAGAATATGTGGACCACTCATGGCTTCACTTTGTTTTAGAGAATTGTGGTGCAAAGGATTTCTCTTTCTATGCTTCTTAAGAGGTTATTTTTGGTGTAGAAGTAAGTGTTGTTGTGTTTTTCCTTAGAAGTTCCTAGAAGGTTAGAAATGAGTGTTTATAGTTGGAACAAATACGTCTAGGTGGAAAATATACTGAGGTGATGTCATGATATTGATCACTCTATATAGAATAGTGTAGAGGGTTACATTGAAGAATCCCATATGGCAAAGGAGGATTCTAAGTTATCAAGATGATCATTTTTCATAGAAATGTTTGTTAACCTTATTCTAGGAGGATCCAAGTGGTTTGTCATCTGAAGGTATGTTAAAATTGAATTAGATATTTTTGTTTGATCTTGGGTATCTCAGTTTGTTCTTAAGAGTATGCAAGTCCTAAAATGGGTTATAAGATGTAATGGTTCCTAAATATGTGAAATCTCAAATCTTGGTCAAAAAGTGTGTAATGGTTCTCTATGTGTACAATACGTTTTAGAGGTGGATGTTGACCAGAAGGAGGCTTGTTGAATCTTTTTGTTTTAAGATGTTAAGGTTTTAGGCTATGATAGAAAAATTTTATGCCTTGTGATATAAGGTATGAGGATATTTAATAGCTTTAATGGGCCAATTGGGTTTTCAAATCATGCTTCATAGAGATTTGAAGGTTTGTGGTTTTCAAGTTATTCATGTTTTTGTCAAGATGGAGGCCTAATTGGCAAGTTGGTTTATGAAGAATGTAGATTATAGATGATGATATAGTTGTTATAAATTGTTTTGCTTGAGGGGGTATATGATATTACTCTATATATGATGTTTTATATCTTGATGGTTCATCTATAGAAAATTATGGGCTCTGCAAGTTCTAGGTAGGGCTATAAAGAGACTAGATAGGCATAGTAAGAAGAAGAGTGATTTTTTATTAATGTTTCAAAAAGAGAAAGGAATGAGTGTTTCTATGTGAGTTACAAAGTTCATTCAATTTATGTTTCATATTTGATGACTGGCATGAGGTTCTATTGGTGGTCCTTGAGGCGGTTTGAGAGAGAAGGCTATTGAGCTTGTGTGGTGATTCTTCATGGTGTATGAATATTTGAAGATGATCAAGATATGAAATGGATTAAAAAATGTAGGGTGAGTCCCTCTTAGATGTTTATTGGTGAGTTCCATCATTTTTTAGTTTTCCTATGTGTTCTTTCTTCATTTATTATAATGCTTGGTTGAAGAGAGTGTTGGCATGGAACAAGAGAAAGGTGTCAATACAAGAAGAGGTAGGCTCAAGGTAAGGGGAAGTTTGTATCATATTTATAAGGTGGTCCTCTCATATTTTTTGGTAATCTTTTTAGGTCCTAAATATTAGTTGGTTACCACTTTATCATTATGTCAAAGGGAGAGAAAGTTCATATTATGAGAGTGCTTGACGAGAGAGAAGGAAGGTGAGTTATATATTGTTAAATGATGTTTTTTGACATTAGTGAAAAATGGGGATATTGTTGGATATTTGTCATGGTGAAATCATGGAGGTGTCTTGGTGAGTGGATAAAGTTCCTTGATAATCTAAATGGCAATAACAATGTGTGCAATGTGCTTGTCCTAGTATGCTTGAAGGAGGCTTAGTTAATATTCATTTTTGTCATGGATAGAGATGTTCAAGTATGATTATGGAGTATTTAGAATGTGAATGGGGTCCTATAAGATATTTTATATTATTTGAGTGATTGTGTGCATAAGTGGATTTCATTTGGGTGATCATTATTTTCATCTAGATATTTTGGGTCTAGTGGCAAAAAATCTAAGTAGGTAGTTTACTCAAATCACCATTACCACATGTCGATGAGTCAAAAAGGAGTTGGACATATGGTTTTGATCAAATTATTCCCTAGTTACTATGTTCTAAATATTAGGTCATGTGCCTAAACTTAGTCAAAGATATGTGGGTACAAAGCTGGGTTCTCAATCATTTTGATAGTGTTTTCTATGTTTGATTAGAGCCAAGTAAGCATGTTGATTATGTAAAAATTCATATGAATGGAGATTTTAGGATGAAATGGTCACATGGGTTTGTTTATTATTTTTCCTATCTCATATGAACTAAATATTAGCTCATGCACCCAAGTGTGACAAAATATATGTAAGTGCAAAGTTGGGCTCCTAGGCAGTTTGACATTATTTTCCCATACTTAGCCAAATTTGCATGAGGCAAGAAAGAGCTGAGTAAGCAATTTGGTGATGGCATATAACACACATGTGGATGTTTCATAATAATATGATCATATGGTTTTATTTAGTTTTGATCCTAGTTTATTTTATCTATATTTTAGATCATAAACTAAAGCACATCAAAAGATATGCATGTGCAAAGTTGGCCTTAGAGGCAATTCTTGACATTATTGGCTCTATGGCCAAAAATATAAGTGAGAAAATTAATGGAATTATAACTCACATATGAAAAGGATTCAAGAATAGTATTACAAATGGTTATATTTTATTATGTGAGGAGATCACATGGTTCAAATTTGAGAATATACAAGTGAGCGAGGAAAATGTTATTGAGGTTCAAAGTTATCTTCTCATATAGATTGCAATGGTTTTCATAGTCAAATTTTCACAAGGTAAAGTTAAAAAAACATAAATGAAACACATTTAATCCAATATTTTAGGATTATATGAGATTTTTGCAAGTTTTTGGTGCTTAAATTTGATCAGAGATAAATATTGAGCTTCTTCTAAGGATCAATGGCTCATAGGGGTTCATACATCTAGATATATGGTACACATTAAGTCAAATGGGTCAAAGTGTTTGATGCTTAAAATGAGTAAAGATAGAGTTCCTTAAAAATGTATCAATGGATAATGTTCATTCTAGGATGTTTCTTAGTAATCAGATGAGGACAAGTGTTTGATGTTTAATGTTAATAAAAGATAAAGATTGAGCTACGTACAGGATAACAACAGAGTACATTAAGTCAAATAGTCAAGATGAAGGTCGAATGATGAGCACTGAAAGGTAAATGTCAAGTTCCTTAAAATTATATTTATTATGTGTGATTGATCTAAGTAGCGAGGACATGAGATGTAAGAAAAGTGATAGAGGTTTAACTATGATCATTTACATTTGAATATTTAAATTTAAGGAAAAAATTAGTTCTCTATATTTTGGCCATATCTTTCGATCAATGTAGAATTTTATCATGGTGTAAAAAGGGAATTTTTATAGTAATCAAAATCTCATCTGTAAATATAAAATTTTAATATTTGAATGTGTGTATAATCAAATTTATGAATGTTTAAATTTTATTATGTGTTTGTGTTTGTTCTTCAAGTGACCTAAGAAGATTGTTGATGGTGTTTCGATGTTTAATGATGAATTAGATATTAGTGAGTGTTTTAAACTCCATGAAGATGATCTATGTGAATTATGAAGTATTGAACAATCATATGTAGTATGAACATACTCTTATAAGGTGATTGTGTGTTTATTCATGATGACTATGAGCATATATTTTTATTTGAGCAAATTGTGCTTAAGTAAAATGGTATTGTGTTGGTTGTTAAATTTTTAGTGGGAAATATAGATCATTTTCAATGGGTTCATGCATTTTAAATTGTTCTTATGCTCTTATTTCACTTATATAAGTGTCAAATAGATGATTGGGTCTCTCTAGGACCTAAAAGTGACTTTGGCCTATTTGAAAGTGGATTATGCTTAAGTGTGACCCATGTAAGATGCCTTAAGGGTGAAGACATGTGTTTTGGGTGATAGGAAATATTTTTATCTTGTTAATTCATGATTAATCTATAAATTGTGAAACCAAATGTATTGGTTTTTAGACTTTGAGAGTTGTGAAAAGTGTGTGAGAATTATGAAGTAAAAGAGAGGTAGAGTGCTCAGTTGATGAATTGATGAGTAGAGTAGATTAGTGACTATGTGTATAACTTATAGATCATATTTATGATGTCATAAAATTTATCTTATAGTTTTATGATATGCAACCAGGTTTGAGTGTGAATATGAGGATAGTTTGAGTGAAGAAGGAGAGAGATTATGGCATGCCTATGTTAGAGGCATGTATGAGATAGAGAGGAAGTTTGTATAGGGTTTAGCTAAATAGAGATTCTAATTAGGTGTTAAAGACAAAAGCTATAATTCATATGTGTTCATATCAAAGGATGATATAAAGGATTTGATCTTTCTTAGAGGTAGTTTCTCCTTGTGAAATAAGGGTTTTAATAAAAGCTTTGGTGAGGAGGATATGATCAAGATTTGTTGGTATAAAGGAGTTGACTAGTATACTTTTTGTAATTTATCATAGGAAAATTATTCCATGTTTTTTAAGCTTGATATTGAGTTTATTTCTTGATGAGGGTTTCTCATAGGAGCTATGTGTTATGTGTTTGATCTTGTGTATGCATTGAATGAATGAGCTCTCTCATTAATGTTGCTTGATCAAGTTGATAAACATTGATTATTTAAATAGTTAGAAAGGATTATAATTAATATTTTAATATCTGATCTCACTAATTCATCCCACCCTCTTAGTGATTGTACCTCTAACATATTATGTACAAAAGACCCCCAAAAGTACATTAGATGACTTTAGGGTCCTTAAAAGAGAATTTTTTAGTGAAAAAGTAAATTTTTGTGAATTCAAATTGGTTTTGAATTAATACCACATCATTATGGAATTATTTACCCTTTTATACATGTTCAAGTTCATTTTGAGTCATTTGGAGTGGAGGAGAGGAGTTTGGGTACAAAATGATGCATTTTGGAGCCTTTTAAAGCTTTGGTAGAATAGGTTTTTGGAGATTTTGCTTAATTAATGGGGTAAAATATAATATTAAGTCATAAATTTTGTCCCTAATATCCTATTTTAGTCCTTTTAAATCATATTATAGAATAAGAACTAGCAAAGGTAAGGAAAATCTATTGGCGGTAAATTAGGCATCAAACATGTTTTTTGCCTCTAATGGATGTCAAAGAATTTTATAAGGTTTACATAAGGAACTAAAGGTAATTTATATACTAAATATATTTACCATGTTTTGGACTACATAGGAAATCTTTTGGTCCTTCATGCTAAGGAAAAACCATTTTTGGTAGTTTTGGACAACTCTAGGAGAGCCTATGTTTTTCACTTAGTACGGTCAAGAGAGAGAGAGAGAGTTGGGACCAAATATTTTGATAAGTGATATGTATAATAATTGAATTACACTTTATTTAATGATTTGTATTGTTAATTTCTCCATATTTATGAACAATTAGTAATAATTTAGGTTTGTCTAGATGGCCTACTCATCTATATAAGGTCTAGGTTTTCCCTTGTTTCTTCACTTTAGAATTTAATTAGAAATAATGGTTTTATAATAGTAATTAAAGGGTAAAATTATACCTATTAAAGTCATTTTAATCATATAATTACTCCTAATAAGTTACTTATGTCATAAAACATTTTCTCCTTCTTATCTTTATGAAATGGTCATTTGATCAATTTTAGAGCAAAAAATTGGGTTAGAGGGATGTACATCCTCCTTATTCCACATAAAATTACACAAGTTATATTTATCATAAATCCTCATTAATTCATTAGAGCCTTGACAGGCTGAACAGTCAAGTTATTAGTTAGAGATCTAATGGTATTGTAGGCAAGTTTATCAACTACATAAGTTTTCCTTTCCTATAGTGGTTCCAAAATAAAAAGGATATGATTTTTAAACCTATAAATTTTCATGTCAATCATTTCTCATCCTAAATCCATATCTAAAAAAGCTAACATCATGAGAGTTGTAGTCAAAATGTGAGACACAGTAAGCTTATTGCTTCCTTTCAGCTGAGTGAGGTATGTGAGGTCATTGTTATGTTGTGGAGCTAAAAGCTTCAACTATTTGCAGACATGGAGGAGTTACTGAGTGTCACAGTCACCAGCATCAGTTAGGCCAACCAACATTGGTCAGGGGTGAATAGAAGGGCAACTGACATCAGCAGGAGTTAGCTGACATCGGTCATCTCTAGTTAGATAGGGACCAACGTCGGTCACCTGTGTGTTCCAAAACTATTCATTACACGAATACTTAGTTTGTTGAACTAAGTGTTTGCATGTAAAGGCTATTTTGAGTCTTGAGATACATGTCTAAATTAGGAGTCTAAGTTATGGTTAAGTTTGGGATTTATTTATAGACCCATTGGCATGTATTGTAATGATGAGCTAAAAAGGAAGGCAAGGAAGATCCTTCCATTGTAAGATCATTTGAATTGTAGGTTATTGCAGGTTCATGGGAGATCTACTTGAAGTACTTTAGAGTACTTGTGTACTGGTAGGGTTATTACTGACTGGTTAGAGGTGAACACCAATTCTATGTGTGAGTTGTGTGTTAGGACCATTTTTGGTATGAGAGTGAACTCTTGATTGAGAATTACTAGGAGCCCTTGAGGTGTGGGAAGCCTCTGAGAGGTGGAAGAAGAAGTGGCATCTTCTTTATTGTATTTTATTTTTGAATGAATATTAATACAAGATTTTGTATTGTCTCTCATATTTTATGTTATTTGTGAATTCTAGTTACTTGTACTTCTAGTTAATTTTGCATGTTTAATTGCTTGTATGTGTTAATCATATTGTGCTCTTTCTGAGGAGCAAGATCCTAACAAGTGGGATCAAAACAAGTGTGTTGTTGTAGATTCCCCATCAATTGGTATCAGAGCTTTTGGTTCGGATACTAATAGGTTATATCAGATCTAGTTAGTGTGTTTTGATTACAGGTTACTCACAGGGGTTTGTATTTGAGTGGGAGTAGAGTAATGGTAGAAGAAAGTAAGCTACTAATGGAGAAGTTTAATGGCAAGAATTATCAATTATGGAGGATGCAGATTGAAGATTATCTATATCAGAAAGATTTGTACTTATCCTTGGGTGGGGTTGATTTCAAGCCCCAGGATATGAAGGATGAAGAATGGGAGGTTCTTGATCGAAAGGCTCTAGGATCTATAAGGTTGAGTCTTGCATCATTTGTGATTTCCAACTTATCACATGTTAAGAAAATGATAGAGTTGATGGAATCTTTGGCAAATTTATATCAAAAACCCTCAGCTTTGAATAAGGTATTTCTTATGAAGCAATTATTTAATTTGCAAATGTTGGAAGGTGGATCTGTACATAGTCATCTTAGTGATTTCTATGGTTTGGTAAACCAGTTAAATTTAGTCAATATTGTTTTTGATGATGAAATTAAGGCTCTCTTAATCTTATGATCATTACCTAAAAGTTGGGAGAATTTGGTAATGGCAGTTAGTAATACTGCGTCTACTTCAAAAATCTTAAAAGTGGATGATGTTGTGAGTGTAATCTTGAATGAAGAAATTCGTAGGAAAAGCATAGGTGAATCATCAGGAAATGCTTTGAGTGTGGAAAGCAAGGGAAGATAGAGAGAGAAGGTCGAGCATGGGAGATCAAGGTCCAAGAGAGGCAGGAGATCCAAGTCCAGGTATGGCAGAATAACCTACTAGAAATGTGGAAAGCAAGGGCACTTAAAGAGAGATTATTGGTTGGGTGAAGATCAGCATGAAGGACATGAAGAAGCAGATGTTGCAAATTATGTTGCACAGGATGCTCTGGTATGTTCCTTAGATAAATTATAATCTTGGGTTTTAGATTCTAGTGCATCTTTCCATGCATCCCCAAATAGGGAATTTTTTCATGAATATGTCTAGGGAGACATTGGAGAAATTTATATAGGGGATGGTAAGCCTTATCAGATGGTTGGCAAAGGGAAAGTGAAGCTGAAATTGTAGATAGGCAACACATTGGTGTTGAAGGAGGTCATGCATATCCCAGTCCTAAAGAGGAATTTGATTTATATATGAAGTTTGGGTGATGAGGGTTTCACAGTAACTCTCATAATGGACTCTTAGAAGGTTACCAAGGGTATACTTGTTGTAGCAAGAGGTAAGAAAGTAGGTACACTTTATCCATCTACTTGTATTACTGATTCTTGTTTTGGTTTATCTACTTTAGTTGTAGATTCAAAGATGTGGCTTAATAGGCTTGGTCACATGAATAAGAAGGGGATGCATGTTCTTGAGTCAAAGGGTATGCTTTCAGATTTTAAAAGCATGGATCATGATTTTTGTATGTAGAAGAAGAAGGTAATGTTTCTTGAGAAATCTGATGTTCGAGACAAGAATAGGAAAGCCTTGGTTTTTAAGGAGAAGATGACAGACAGAGATCAGTTAAAGGGGCTAAAGAATTCTGAGCAGAGCAAGTTTGATATGGAAAAGGGTTTGATCCAAAAGGAGCTCACAGGTAAAAGTCATTTCTCACAAGTAAAACACAGAGACTGATGTCGGTTAGAAACCTAACATCAGCATCCAGACAGGGACCAATGTCAGCTATGTGCAGACTAACATCAGTGATACAAGGATAGATAAACACTGGCATCGGTCAGGAGGAACCGACGTTGGTGATGAGGCAGTTGCATGGAACTGACATCAGTCGGGTGCAAACTGAGATGTGACCAACATCGGTCACTGAGATAGATTTTAGGTAGACAACAAGTTGTTAAGGAGTCTCAAGCACCCATATGGAGGACTTAAAGGGTAAGTAAGCCTCAAATTCATTATTTCCCTTCTTTACACTACTTGTTGCTCACTGATGGTCAAGAACCAGGAAGTTATTAAAGAAGCAGAGCAGGTAGATCCATGAAATAGTGGGACCTTGGCATGGATGAAGGATGTGATTCCCTGGAGAAGAACCAAATGGGAGTTTTGGGTGGAGTTGCCAGTTGGAAGGAAGCATTGAGAGACAAATGGATGTTCAAGATAAAGAAGAGTGGAAATGGACATGTGAGATGGAAGGCCAGGGTATATGGTCTTGAGTAAGTCATAGGATAATGGAGGTTTGACCATTGTGTTTCTCTTTACCAGGTTGGATAATATTAGCTACATTATCTTATTATTGTATTGTGTGCTTGTTGTAGGGTTACACTTACAGGGAGTTGTTGAACTAAAGGTAAAGCTAGTTTAGAAGTATGTCATGAGGAATCTGGGAGCAACAAGATTCTTTGGCATGAGTGTGTTCTAGGGACATGGAAGGTCATAGGTTGACTTTGTTTCAGGATGATTGTGTGAAACCAGTTAGCACACCGATGGTTGGACAGTTTTATGAACAGTGTCTTAATTCACACAGTGAGTTTAAGTGCATGGTATGTACTAAACTTGAGTTTTCCCAAGTAGTGGGAGTTGTCAAAAAGTTAGGAGCCAATCCAAGAAAGAAGCACCAGAGGGCAGTTCAGTGGATTCTCAAGTATTTGAGATGGACCAGCAGTAGGTGCACATGCTATGTAGGGTCATGTTCTTTTTTACATGGGTTTGTAGATGCAGATGTGGCAGGTGATTTGGATGATAGGAGGTGCACCATAGGTTGGTGGTTGGTCTTCAAGGGTGATCTTTAAGATGGATACAATGCCAAGAAACAAACTAGATTATGTATAGGTACAAGTACAATTACAGATGTTTATCTCTAAGTGGGAGATTGTTAGGTTGTGGAGCTAAAAGCTTCAACTGTTTGAAGATATGGAGGAGTTGTTAAGTGTCACATTCACTGGTGTCAGTTAGGCTGACTGACGTCGATCAGGGGTGAACAAAAGGGAAACCGACATTAGTAGGAGTTGGCTGACATCGATCATCTCCATTTAGATAGGGACTGGCGTCGGTTGCCTGTGTGTTCTAGAATTGTTTGTTGCATGAACAATTAGTTTGTTAAACTGAGTGTTTGCATGTAAAGGCTATTTTGAGTCTTGAGCTGTGTGTCTAAATTAAGAGTCTAAGTTATGGTTAAGTCTGGGATCTATTTATAGACCCATTGGCATGTATTGTAATGATGAGCTAAAAAGGAAGGCAAGGAAGATCTTTCCATTGTAAGATCATTTGAATTACAGGTTGTTGCAGGTTCATGGGATATCTACTTGAAGTACTTTAGAGTACTTGTGTCTGGCAGGGTTATTACTGACTGGTTGGAGGTGAACACCAATTCTATGTGTGAGTTGTGTGTTGGGACTATTTTTGGTAGGAGAGTGAACTCTTGATTGAGAATTACTGGGAACCCTTGAGGTGTGGGAAGCCTCTGAGAGGTGGAAGAAGTGGCATCTTCTTTATTGTATTTTCATTTTGAATGAGTATTAATACAAGATTGTGTATTGTCTCTCGTATTCTGTGCTATTTGTGAATTCTAGTTACATGTACTTCTGGTTAATTCTGCATGTTTAATTGCTTGTATGTGGTAATCATATTGTCCTCTTTCTAAGGAGCAAGATCCTAACAAGTAGGATCAGAATAGGTGTGTTGTTTTGGTTTCCCCATCAGTCATGAAGAGGTTCATAAAGATGTTATGAAGAGTTAAAAATTTGTTTAACACTTTATTTTTGCATGATAAATCAATCAATATCCATTAAAATGATAAAATATAGACTGTGATAGGATTTTCCCCATGTATGCATAGTCATCCACCATGAATGAACACCTATAAGTACTATAAAGAATATCATCACATTGAAACAGAGAAACTATCTAAATTAAATCCCTTCATGGTTTAAATGTCATATTTTAATAATATGAAGAGTTCCAAGATGGACAATAAGTTTAATTTTCATGCATGTTGCTCAAGTCTTGTATTTATTGCCTTGTCTACAATGCCAAAGCATACCTACAAGAGGCTGAGAGCATTATGTTGGGAGTATTGAACTTGTTTCATATCCTTCATGGTGAGAATAATGTATTAGGAGACCTTGATAAGTTATAAACCTCATTAGATGCTCATATATCATGATTACTACCTATAATCAAAGTCACTACCCTAAAACCTATTGCGTATGCACCTAAAGGCTACAATAGAGATCTAAGATGCTTCATTAATGAGTTTTGACAAGATTTGAAACCCTTATTAAGGTATTAAAATGTTAGAGAGACTATAATAATCATATCTAAAGTCATTAAGGATTAGGCAGAGTTAAAATGTCATGATGAAAGTTCAGAAACTTAGTTTGGGGACATTTTCCCTAAAAATGTCAAAATAAAGACCTACCCCATTTTCATGATATCATATAGCAATCTTTCATGATTCCCAAATGATTTTAAAAGCACCCATGTTATGTCCTCCACATAGGGGTATAAATTTTAAAAATAAGGAAGGTGTGTGACTAGTGGAGAGTAGTGTTTGAAGATGTTAAAATCATAGATTTGTTCACTATAGTTTTTAAGTGTATTCTATAGGTTTGAACCTCCAAGAGACAATCAAAATCTAAAGTTGTACTATAAAATTACATATTAATAATAATTGGTATTATTGAGATTGATAGTTCATACCAATGACTCAAATTCATCAAGGAGTTAACAATGCAAATTTGTGAGTACACTACCACCTACAAATTCTCTACCCTCAAAAAATCACATACAATTGAATTTAAGTGCATTATTTACAATTTTATAAGTGAAATTAGTGGATCCATGATCATTAGAATGAAAACAAGTTATAAACACTTACAATAAATATAAGTGAATAATATACCATATCGAACTAATTTCAAAGATAATGCTCATCTAGCAACCTCCTATTTCTTCATCAGTAGGGGAGCTATAGTTAGTATACTTAACAGTGAATTAGAACATTATGGTATTGGTGTTGATATGGTTTTATTTTTATGTAAATTAACCCAAGTGGGTTTTAAAATGGTTTAATAACTTCAATACAACCTTGTATCAATGATACAAGCCCTAAATCATGTAGAAAACACCTACAGGTGCCTCTTTCAAGTAATAAGCAGTATTAGTAGTAAAGCCTAGTGGAGCAAGTACATGGATTGAGGGTGAAATTATGAGTTATAAGAATTTTATGAACATATTAAACACCTCAAAAATTATAATGGCAATTTCATGATACTCTCAAAACATATAAATAATGAAAATAAAGGAAATGCACCTACAACCAAGGATGTAGTATGAGTGATATTGAAGAGACCTTCAAGCATGGATATATTTAAGAGGTTTTTTAATTTTATATTATAATTATGAGATATAATAAATAATACATCATGATTTTTTCACACCTTTCAAGCATTATACACCTTTCCTCAATCCATATAAGGGCTAATACGCAAGTAGCATAGTCATATTCTAAGCATGGAGAAGGACAGGAAGTGGATTCCTTAAGGGTTTCATACTTAAGAGGAGAATTAATTATAATCATGATTATATATTTAAATTAATATAATTAAGTATGGATTCTCAATGGCATGAACATAGTTAAGTTAACCTCAAAGTTGCACCGACAACCCTAGGAACTTCTTACAAGCCTAATGGAGATAGAGGCTACAGTGCATAGGATTTTAATAGGCATAGGTATGTTTAAAGTTTTAATAATGTAAAATAAATATGTATTTTTCACCATAAACCTTAGGTTTATCATAATTTAAACTTAAATATATTCTAAAGACTCAAAATGAGACTTATAGACCCTATTTTTGAGTTTTCATATTAATAGTTTGGACTGTGTAATTGATTTTTATGAAGTAACTAATCATGTATGTAGATTTAAAATCTATATATGGATTTGGTAGGTTAAATTTTGGTATTTTAAACTTATTATAAATATTAAATTATTTTTTATATTGTCTTCTTGGGTGTAGAAAGAACTCAAACTTATAGAACCATTATTTCCTACACAATCAAGCATAAATCAAGTTAGAAAAGTTGAACAGTGGATTGGTAAGGATTTTAAAAGGATTCAAGGAGTTATGGGATGTCAATAAAGAAATTTATAACCTTTAAAATTATTTATATACTCATTAATTTTTTCACAATCCATTTTTTATTGGTTTTTGGCTTGAATAGGGGTGTAAAATCACTAAACTAGGGGTTTGACCATATAATGAGTTCCAATAGTCCAAATTGGCTAAAAACTGGTAGTATGATAGTTTTCAAGGTTATATAATATAATCATAAACTTTTATACCTGTAAAATATTTGGTTTATGGTATATATAGGACTGAGTCATATTTAGGCTCAAATTAGCCCAATTGGGAAGCTTTAGTGCTACAAAAGTGACTAGAACCTAGAATCTAATATTTAAAATTGAAAGGAAGGTGTAAATAAACATAGGGTATATAAATATATCCTTATATTCTTTTTATTCTTTGTAATTTTCTTACAAGGGAAAAAAACAAGAGAAAAGGCTACAAGCCTTAAGATACCTTTGTGAGCCTTATGTGTGAAATGGAAGGGTGAAGTGTGTTTCAGCACATTTGGAGGGTTGGAGAAGATGTGAATTGACATTATAAGAGAACCTACCATATAATAGTGTTAAAAATTTTATAAATAATCTTTAGATTGAAGCAACTCAATTTAGGGACAAAATCCCTAAAAGCTCCAAAAGAGAGCCCTAAACATTTTTGGTGTCAATATATAATAATGTTTCATGGGGTTTTGATCAATCTCAATGCATCTATATTGTATTCCTATCCTAGGATAACATCTTTCAAACACAAGGTATGTATTTTTTTAATTGGGTTTCTTGCTAGAATACTTCAAAGTTTCACTTTTGTTCACTATGTTCATTCAATGATTTCTATAGGTTTTGAGCTTTAAATTGTCTTCACAACCCAAGTTTATAATATGGAGGTATAGGTTCATGATTGAGTTAATAAGACCATTTTAGGTTTAAATAGAATAAACAAAGGTTTAAATATAGTGTTTTTACCCCATCAACACCTACTAGAACCTCCTTGATAAGGGAGAAATATAAAACACACAGCCATCACCCATATTCAATCAAGAGCAAGGTGTATGTGGAAGGTTTTGGCAAGGTTGGAATGATAAATAGGTTGGGAGGACCATCCAAATTGTTATTATATCATTAATATATTCCTTCCACATGTAAAATGAGTAAAGGATTAGTTTTCCATCTAATAGAGACCTACACCAAAAGGAGAATACAATCATGTTTTACATAAAATGCAACATTAAATGAATAATCAAGAGATCTCTCCATATGGTCTCCACACAATTTTTTAATCAATAATATTAAGAGAGAAACAAGATAAAATTAGGTTTAAGGCCTTTTTTGGAGTAATATACAGGTTAATCCATACAATTAGTAATAAAAAAGTGTACCTACATCTAATGTACACAGTCCTTATAAGGTCTTTGCATGACATCAAGGCTTGATGAGCTTGAGAAATCATGGAAAGTTTTATAAACCCTATATTTTTTCCATTAATACCATATAAATTATTAATTAGTCATGTTTTAAACTTTTATTTTAAGGAACTACACCTATAGGCCATTACCTAACAGTCTTTAACTTGACAAGTTTCAAAAAAGCCTTTGAGGTCATGGTGACTATTTAGATCAAGATAAGCAATAAGATGAATTGATTTCATATAAATATCAAGAGTGATGTAGATAAAAAATTTCAAGGGATAATGATCCTCCAAAAATAACCTATAGTATTTGATAAAACATTATATAATTAGTAAGATACTAGTGGACTATGGAGGAGGGTTTTTAATGTTGAAAGACATTCAAGATAGGTTTTAATATATTATATGATAAAAAAGAATATCCTAAATAAATTTTGGTATATGAACCAAAAAATATCATCAAGTGATTTCTATAGGTACTCATGATATATTTTGTGTATCCTATAGCCTACCCTTAGAGTATCATATAGCCACATAAGGGTTTAGTACTAACCTACAATAATCAAGTACGTATAAAAGGAGAAGGTCTATTTTAAGAGTAATAAGGATGGTGATCATATGGATGTGATATTAAAGTGATTATTGAAGGTTTTTTACCTAGGTGTGTACTATAAAATAATAATAGTCTCTTCTTGGTCCTTTGACCTCTAATTGAAACCTAAAGTTAGCAAAGATAGGCATCTACAGCCAAGTAGGTGAATTTGGAAAATGAAAATAATTTAAGAGGGTATAAACCATTTCAATAAGGATTAGATTCATAAGAAATAATTGTGACATTATCATGACTCATAATCACCTCATGTGGTCATGGCATCATTACTCTATACCAATCCATACAAGCATGAAGAGTACTGTCAGGCACCTTAAGTGAGGTATTTGATCTAAGGAAGAGATAGTGGTGATCTTGAGAAACATCATGATGGTTTAGATAATATAAGGTGAGAGGTGGATTTAAAAAGGTAAAAATAATAATAAAAAGGACTCTCAGGGACCTTCAAATAGCCATTTCCCCTCAAATCTCTACCTACAGCCTCACAAACCCAATATTTCTTTTAGATTGGAAGGTTTAATGAAGGCATAATAGTCTCTAAGGAGGTTACATGTTTAAGGTAAGATAATAAAGGTAAAAATAATTATATAGTGTCATTTTTAGGGATAATATATAGATTCAAGGATAAACAAAGTTATTCATAAAAATTAGAATTAATGAACTAGAGTCATTGGAAACTCAGACCTATCTATAAGCTCTTGGTGGTTGATGACACATTGGTCAATAACTAAAATTTATATTCAATATATATGATTCAAAGAAGAATAATTAGTGAAGTGAGGTTAATTAAATTAATAAATTATCCCAATAAATTTTATTATTAGGTTCAAGCCCCATAAACATCACACCTACAATACTATTGGTACATACAAATAGGCTTCCTCAAGAAGTAGGATCTTGAGAGAAGTGGCATGAGGTTGAAGTAAAACCAATGAAGAGTGGAATAATTTAAGGATATTTTACATGAGAATATAAAATCACATTAGTATTTTTATATCTAAAACTAAGGTAAAAGGGAAGAAAACTCAATTGTGAAATTTGACCAGGCAGGCAAATGTCACTAGATTTTGCCAAAATGGTCCTACAGGGCAAAATATACATGATCTAATCACAAAATTTGGTGGATAATCTCATTAGGAACTAATATACCAACTAAAAATATTTATAATGTTTTTTTATTGTGGGAACTCTTTTATATTTTAGTATAATCAAACCTATGTCTAATCATGGTCAACATTTGGCCCTACCTCAGAGGAATTGGTCATTGTAGGGCATCAACATATCAATTAAAAGCACTAAATTTGGTATGAATGGTATAAATTACCAAAAAAAATAATCCAATTTAATCCTAAAGTTAATATAAAGAGTTAAATTGCCCTATGTTATTACACAATCATCTTACAGTTAGGAAGGTAGCCATTGGAGACTAAATGAAGTTTTGTCAATTTTGGGTGCTAATAACAAGTTTAGGCCTTGGAGAGGTCTTATAAATGGTATAATATGATGTTTGAATCTTTTAGTTACCTATATAAGTTATCAAACTTAGGGGTTTCAAGTAAATTTTTAAATAAAGACAAGTTTAGGCATGGAGGAAGGATGCATGTAGCTAAAGATAAATTTTGGTAAAAAGGGTATACATGACAACGTATGCGTAAAAAAGAATTGAAACATGGTAAGATTGGTATTAATGACCTATTATACCTAAAAATAATATATTTAGGGTCATGTAATTAGTGTAAGTTCCCATTGTTTATACATAGTCCCCTTTATGTCTCATAATGGTCACTATTAGTGTAGGCATACTTTTTGGAGTTTAAACGTGTGGTTAAGATTTAAAAGATTATGAAAGTATTTTAAAATCATTTTAATATGTTTCTAAGACTATTAGACACATTTAAAGAGTTTTCACACTCTAAACATCATGCAAATGCCATAGGCAAACTCAAAACCCCACAAACAGTCTCCAAGGCATAAAAAGCAAAGTTGGGTTTTGATCATTTGAAAAGGTATTATGTGATTCTATAGGTGGAATCAAGATTTTTTCAATAAAGGAAGATCATTGGGAATTTCAATTTGGTCCTTTGGAGGAATTTGAACTTTTTATGTCTAAGACACCTAGTTTTAGTGCTTCTTGAGATGCTTATATCTTTCATACCATGAAGAGTTGGGCCAGGTTATTCTAGTATTTTTTGAGTAGAATATGTAATTTAAATTAATTTTGGATTAAGTTTGGTTATGGGATTGATATTTAAAAATAATAATTAATAGTGTGAGCATGTCTAGAATGCTTACAAACCCTGTAGGTAATCATCTTTGCATGTGTATCATTTCATACCTTCTACATGGGAGGCCAATATTTTCAAGGGTGTTGAAGGGATATATTAAATATAAATACATTATAATAATTAATTAAACAGTCATCTTGAAAGTGAGATTTTTTAGGCTACCAAAGGAGTTCTTTGACTTGTTTTGTGTTTTTGGACTCATATGTCCATCAAATGACCTAGAATCACTTGTAAATCACCTAAAATGCTTAGATGAATCCCTTTATTTCATAACCAAACTATTTTATAAAATAATCTAATACATTTGGGTGCCAAGGAGGCCCAAAATGGTTCAAAAATTATTACTTTTATGGTTCTTAAAAGAGATAAATGGTATAAAGCCATGAAGAGGGCCTAATGGGACCTAAACCATAATTATATGGCACTTAGATATATTCACAAGGGTTTATATGGTGCCCTGTTGAGCTAAAGGATCAATAACTTAGTTTTTTTACACTTTGTGCATTATCGTAGGTTTAAGGGTGATTTCCACCATTTTTTTAGGTATTGAAGGTTGTCTAAATATTCATTTTATTCCTTGTATTCATGATGAACATGTATAAAGATATTTTACATGTCCAAAAGTGGTCTTTAGCATGACAAATGACTTTCGGAATAAGTTTCAATGTAACTAGTTTAAGTTGTCTCAAGTTTGAGACCTCCATCAATGGGGTCTATGAGAGTTTTATATTTCATGGATTTTATTCTAGGTTGGAGGAGAAAAGTTAAGTTGATAATAGAATATAGCCTCAAAAGGCAAAGACAAAACTTAACCTTCATGGTCAGTTAAGCAAAAAATGCTTAGTCAATTGACTTTTACCTAACATCCTCTAGAAGAGAATGTGAAAGGGGGGCTTAGAAGTCCATGGGAATTTTTTTTTATGTTTGGGAGAGAAAGTGGAGAATTAAATGAGTTTTAAAAGTCTTTGAAGACTTTTCCCTTTTGAGTGGTTCATGACATCATCATCCTCAAAAGGTTTCTATCTTCTTGTATGTTTATAAGACAATGAGAGGGATTGAAGGCTATTTGGACTAATGAGGATTATTTAATTGAATAAGTATTAATTCTAATTAACCCAAATATGTTTTATACTCCATGCAAGGTGGTTGTGTCTCGTTTATTGAATTTTTTTTCTTGCTTTTCCTCTCTCCTTGCCTTTCTCTTATACCTCCTAGTTATCCCCCATTTTTGTAATATATTCTCATTTTATAAGGAAAAACAATGTAATTTTTTTAATAAATACCTTTTGAAGAAATAAATATCATTTTCACCTATCTCTTGCCTCTAAATTATGTATAGCAAGCTTGGGTATCATGGCCTTGTGAATAATTGTTCTTACATGTCCATTATCCATCTTTCTTTCCTCTTTTTATGTGTCTTAAAGTTAGTCAAAAGTATTAAAATGAACTCTTTTAAATAATTAATGGACTCTTAATATTATTTTTGGAGCTCTTCTTTGCTTCATGTATTGTTTGGTGAGCCTAGTTTAAGAAATACTTATGCAAATTAGCTAGTTTGTGAGGTTATGTGAACAAAAATTATCTTATGGTAAGTTATTATTTATTTAAAACTTATGTGAGTGTTTATTAGTTTGGTTTATCACTATTTTAGTCTTATTATTCATCATATACCCCATTTATATCCATTTTTCAAGAAGAAATATTAGTTTAGGTGGTCTACCAAGTGGAATTCAGCCTTCTCTAGAATTTCAACCTCACTAAATGATACCCACAACATGAGGTCAATTCAATATTGTAGATGGGAATTAGAGAGCCTAAAAAACTCTCATACAAGGGTGAAATTATATAATACAACATTTTATGACATGATTATTTGGACCACTTTCAAATAAAATTGGTCAAGTTTGATGTTGGTTTGATCAATTTGTAATGGTTATATCTTTCGTCTTTCAGTGTATGGTGACTCTAAAGAACACTCAAAATTTTGGTGGAAGAGTAGTAACTATATTTCATGTCAAAGGTGACTAAAAGATCAGATTCTAAAGGTATTCATTTTTAATTTTTTGATTTGCCTTTAAACTTAGCAAAAAGGTTAAGATTTGATAACACTCATCCCTATAAAGGAAAATTTCCTCCTAAACTAGTTTCTATATTTACCTCTATAAGAAGATATTTTTTGGGTTTCACTACCATTGCTACACCAAGATCTCTACCTTTTATGGATTTTAATGGCCAAAGTCCTTAAGTATTTAATCAAGATGACCCCATTTCAATTGAATATCTTAAAAGTGTTCCTTATTCTATGGAAAACTAGTTAACAACCCATTTTGAGTACCTTACAGATATAGCCAACTTTTGTAATATTCACGACATCAATGAAGAAAATGTGGTTATTAGGATATTGTCAATCTAATCTAAGGGAAAGGCCCTAGACTTGTATATAAACCTAACTTCTATTTATATCACATAATGGGAGCAGTTAGGTGGTGACTTATGTAAGAGGTTTGAAGATAAAAGAGACCACTTGTCACTTGCTAAATAGTTAACTACAATTATGAGGGCTCCTCATGAGGTTATGTAGGATTTCAATACTAGGATACAAAAGACATGGGATAAGATTCCAATTTTTTTAAGTCTACTCCTAAATATGATTTCTTTTACTATCTAAAAGCTCTCAATAGTGAAATTGGAGTAATGATTTAGTATATGGGAGGAAACCCACTACTATATGCTTATGAGGTGGTAATCAGAGTAGAAAATAGTCTTGTATTATCTGGAAAGCTTACACCTAGGCCACCAATGCCTTCATTTCTTGAGATTCAACCACCTCATATTTCTATTCCTCCCCTTTATGCCATTTCACCTATGCTAATAATTACTAATATGCCTACACCAAAACAAGAAAAGGATTTAACTAGTCAATTTAGTGGCTCTTAAGAACATAAGAACTTCCAAGAACTTAAAAGCATGTTTCAATTCTTGGGAAATGAATTGGTGAATGTGAAGAGGTATAAAGCTCAGCTGATTAGGCCTTATCAAGTGCTATATCAACCTAAGTAGTCTTATCAAAATAATATGCCACACTTTAAATGAAATTTCCAAGGACAAGGATAGCCTAACTATGATAGAAAAAATAATTAAAATCTTAATGCTATAAGTACCTCTAGTAATTTGGTTCCTATTCAAAACAATATTGCTCAATAAGGTGAGGGTATTATGTATTGGAATCAATCATTCGGTCAATCTATTATCCTAAACACTAATTTCAATTAGGGTTTTAATGATCAATGGAAACAAGGTTCTAGCTATGGATTCAATCAAGATCTTATGGCTTAGAACATAGAAGTTTCTATGATGATGAAAATATAAGAACCTCAATAGGGCCAAGGGCCTAATGAAGGACCAAACCATTTGGGTGCTATAATGGTTAATTTTGAGAAAGAAGAGTGTTATGTATTTAATCAATATGATATTTCTATCCAAGTAAACATTCCAATGATAGCTAATACAAGGTTTGAAATAAGGAACATGGATGTTAATTAGGAAGCAGTCAAAGAGTCTCCTACTCTTACTCCTTTACTATCAAAGACAAAGGAACCTATTGCTACTCTAAATGTTTCACTAACTCAAAAGAATCAGAACTAAAGGAATGCCTTTGTACCCCAAAAATCACAAATTTAAAACATAGTTGTGGCTCCCAAATCACAAGAAAAATTTGGTTGTTTGCCCATCAATATTTTTGAATAAATGAAAAATTCCAATGTGAGTGTTCCAATGTGGGGCATGATTTCTATGCCTAGTTAAGTGGATATCCTTCAAGAAGGCTTGTAAAATATCAATGTTTCTAAGAAGCCACCAAGCAAGGAAAACATGGTTCTCACCAATAAAACCAAAGGGAATAATAAAGGCCAATCAAACAAGGTGGTCAAACCTCCTCCTTTCTACATTTTTGTAAAAATTGGTGACTCCTTGGTACACAATTTCATGGTAGATAGTGGAAAAAGTACTTTAGGAATGTCAAAGTCAAAAAAAAATTAGCTTGGATTGAAGTATGAACCCTAATCTAAGGGAGTTTTTTAACTTGATGGATCTTTTACCAAACCAAATAATATTATCAAATATCTAAACTTGACCTTGCATGCTTGACTTAGTGTTTTAGTGGCTTAAGATGTGTTGATTTTAGAGGTGCCTCCTCATTTTCTCTATGCTTATCTACATAATTCATAGATAAAATATGCTGTTATATAGTAACATATTGGTCTTATATTGATTTGAAGATAAGGTATGGGTCTAGTGTGTCTATCAAAGATGATTTTATTTCATAATTTCACACTAAGTCTTATGGGTCAACTATCCCAAACATTAATTGTACCATTCTACATGAATATGGCCACTTGATTAGTCAAGAACTAGTCACTCATCTTGAAGGGATACCTAATATTTTTTTAGAGGAGTTATTGAGTGAGAATCAAACACTTTAACATTTAAAAGGTCTAGAATAAAGCAACATGGGAGTTTGTTATTTACATGAAGAGAATGAATTCATGCCATCCCTCACTAGGCCACATGATGATTCTAGTGGTTTGTGTAAATTATTTTTCTATGGCTAAAGGATCAAGCATGGTGTGGGTGCATGTGTGATTTTGATATCACATTACAATGATAAGTAATTTTCATCTTACAGGTTCCAATCTAATTTCTCTTACAATGTAGTTGAATATGAGCACCTTATCCATAGCCTTTAGTGGGATAGTAAAAGAGGAATCAAGTAGTTACAAGTGTATGGGATATCAAACTGATAAAACATTGATTTAGAGGCGAAAACACTACTAATAACCCCTTGATGAGGTCCTACAAACATATAGTGTGGGACATACTTGAAGACTTTGAAGCCTTCAACATCCAAGTAGTCTCACTAGTTTCAAGTAGTGCCAAGGGTGAAAAACTAGCATGTTGATAGGTTGGAAGCTATGTGATCTCTATTTGACATCCTGAATGAGTTGAAAAGATACAAAGTATAGGCACATGTCAAAGTGGTAGTAAGACCATCAATACTAGATAATGAATCTCATTCTTATGTTTTTTTTATAGTGATAAGTAGATTACTTTTTCCATGCAGTAGGAAGCAAAGTTTTCCTCAATGAACCAAGTTAAATTTCAAAATTAGTATAAGGATAAATTTTTTTAGTTGAGGTTTAACAATATTCCTAAAAGGTTGGTCACCCTTGAAGGTATTTTCCATGAGGGAGATCATATGAGGAAAGATAAGACATTGATGCCATATGATGAAGATAACTATGAAAGACTCCTTATCTTCAAATATAAAATCCTCAATCTTGGAAAGGTAAGCAATAAGGTATAAATTCATGATTTCATTGAATTTTGTAAGGAATATCCAAACATCTTTGCTTGGGAATATAATGATCTGAGAGACTTGAGGCTTTGTTCCCAAGCTATCCCAACACACTATAGAGTTAGAATCTAATGCTAATCCCATTAGGTAGAAGTAAAGGCATATAAACCTAAAAATTGAAGAGATAATGAAAAAATAATTGATTAAATTTATTTATTCCAATATCATTTTTCCCATCAAGGACTCCTCATGGGTAGCTAACCTTATACCGATGAGAAAGAAGCATGGTGAGATTTGGTTGTGTGTTGACTTCAAAAAAATGAATAGGGTCTCTTTAAAATATCATTACCCCTTACCATCCATGGATCAACTCCTTAAAATGGTTAATAGTTCAAAATGCTTCTCTCATTTAGATGGGTACTTAGGAACAATTAGGTGCTGGTAAGATAAGAAGACCAATACAATATTACCTTCACCATAAAATGAGGCACATATGATTATCAAAATATGTCTTTTGGCCTATCAAATTCTAGGGCCATTTTTTAAAGAGCCATGGACATGTATTTCTAAGGTTTACTAAATTATATGGTGCTTGTCTACTTGGATGACATAACAGTTTTCTCTGAGAAGGCTAGTGAGCACTTGAACCACCTAAGATTGATATTTAAGAGATGTAGAGGATATGATATCTCATTTAATCTCAATAAGTGTGTGTTCACTATCCATGAAGGAAAACTCTTGGGTCATATTATCTCAAAATAGGGACTAGATATTGGTCTTAATAGAATAAGTGCCATCTTAGCGTTATCCTTCCCCAAGCATAAGAGGGGATTTTAGAGTTTACTTGGGAAGATAAATTTCATGAGGAGGTTTATACCTTATTTTTAAATACTATTCAAACCCATTATTCCTATGTTGAAGAAGAATCAAGTATTCACTTGGTCAAATTAAGGTAAAATAGAATTTGAAGCTATCAAGAAAGCCATTGGCTAAACACCTACACTCATGAATCTTGATTTCTCATAGAATTTCATATTGAATGACTTTTCCAATATTGAAAATATATTAGATACGTTGATGAGAAATAATGGTAAAGGTATTAAGTATCCAATTACATTTATTACTTAAGGGCTTGAAGGGCATGAAATAAGGTATAAATTTATAGAAAAACAAGTCCTTGTAGCGGTAAAAAGACATAAAAAGTTTAGAGCAATGATCTCTAATAGTAAAATATATCTTATGGTGTCTCATCTTGGAGTGAGAAACCTCCTTATTAAAAAATAATTTAATGAAAAGAGGGATGGTTGGATTACCAAGGTCATAAAATTTGACATGGATAACAAGGTCACTATGATAGTGAGAGGTAAAGGCTTATGTGAGCATATGGTTGATGACCTTCATGAAGATAAAGAGGATGTCTTAGTGATACAAAAAAACTCACAAATAGATTTACCTCTACTTCACACTTGTTGTCTCCAAGATATGATAAGGTTATTTATAATAGGTGAGTGCCCTCAAGTTATGGATAAGACAAAGAGAAGGTAGTTTATAATTTATTCCATACCTTATGCATCAGTTAGTGGGGTTATATTAATAAAATACCTCAATTGATTGATCCTAAGGTGTATTGATGATGATAAAGTGACCAAGTTATCACAACAATTCCATGATGGGCCTGTAAAAGGCCATTTTACTCCAAGGACTAAAATATTAAAAGTGATGAGGGCTGGTTATTATTGTCCCAACCTCTTCAAGGATGCATATACATGGCTGAGAAAGTGTCAAAAGGGTACTCTTTTTATAGATAATCAAAGATTGGTAGCCCTTCCTCTTAACCCAACTCGAGTAGAGTAACCCTTCATAAAATGGGGATTAGAATTCATAGGGATGATCAATCCACCTTTTATTGGAGGAAGAAATCAGGTAATCAATTCCATTGATTACTTCACCAGGTGGGTGGAAGCAATTTTACTTAAAAAATATAATGAAATAATAGCGTTGGACTTATATGATATCATAGTAATGAGTTTTGGTGTACCAGTAATAATAATTTTAGATAATTCCTTAGCATTTTTTGGCATGAGGAAAAGTGAATGGGAACTTCACCTAGGCATCTACCTTAGTCTATACTCTAATTACTACTCCCAATGAAATGGAATTACAAATTAAACAAACAAAAACTTGATAAGGATCATCAAGAGAACTATGAAAGAGAAACAGAGAGTGTGGCACACAAAGTTAAAGATAGCCTTATGGGTTGATATAGTGACTCCCAAATTTGCTATTGGAAACTCACCATTTGTCCTTGTATATGGGAGAGAATATAACTTTCCCATCTCTATTGAGTTACCTACCTTGGAGTTAGCCAATCATCTTGAGTTGATGGAGAGTGAACCTATGAGAATGAGGATGGTGGAGCTCATGGAGCTTGAAGAAATGAGAGACATTGTAATGAAGACACTAGAGTCACATCAATATCAAGTCAATAAAGCTTTTGATAAGAGATCCATGTCAAAGGACATCAAATAAGGGGATTTAGTCCTTAAGTGTAATTCAAACAAGGCCAAGCCAGGCAATCATACCAAGTTTGGTAGTTTATGGAGTGGCCCTTACTTGATCCATGGATACAAAAAACATAATGATTTTTACATTGCCCATCTAGATAGAGAGGTATTACCCATCTTATTCAATGATATTCATATAAATCCTTTTTATTATAAGATTTTTCATGTATTATATATATATTGTATATTTTTTCATGTTTTCCTCTAAGTGCCTTGTGCACATCCTTTTTAGTTGTGTGTTTCCATTACCTAAGTGCCTTAGGAATAGTGTTAGTTTTTTTTCCTATTGTCATTATTGTTTCAATTAGAGGTTTTATAAAAGAGACAAACTTATATCAATTTCATATTAGTTAGGAAGAAAGACTTATGACCCTGTATGCCCAATGGATAATATAAGATAACTAATTTATTGCATAACATACATGAAATCCTAAGAGGTAACCAAAAATGTTGGCCAAAATTGTTCTACATATTAAAATTTTTCCTATATGGATCAGGACACTCTCTTGGACCATTTAATAGCATTCTACCCACATGACTAGTCCCTTTTTTGTCCTAACTTGATGATGTAGTGTAGTATCCTGCGAGGTCCTGGTGTGGTGTGAGAAGTTGAGAAGAGTTATTGTTAAGTGTGTGATAAAATGGTGATATTATGATACAAACATCATGACCCTACCAAATATCACTTGTAACCTTTTTAAACACTATAACCAAGCTTTAAGATGAATTTGGAGATTTTGAAGAAAATGCCTAAAAATAGGTCTAAAACTTCAAGTGAAAGATTTAGTAGGTTTCCATTATGTTCAAGAATTAAATGGAATGAGGGAGGGTTTTACAAATTATAAGAGATTTTAAAGATTTAAAAATGAGTCCTAGAGAATCCATTACTCCCAAAAGACCCCCAAAAGTTTATTAGATGACTTAATGGTCCTCAAAATAGAAATTTCAAGTGAAAAAGTAACTTTTAAAGCAATTAAAATTATTTTTAAATTATTACCACCTCCTTATGGCGTTTTTTACCTTATAATACATGTTTAAGTTCATTTTTAGTCATTTTGAGTGGGGGAGAGGAGTTTGGGAGCAAAAGGATGTATTTTGGAGCCTTTTGGAGATTTAAAAGAATAGATTTTTTTAGATTTTGCTTAATATAGGGACTAAATTGTCATATTAAAACATAAATTGTGTCCCTAATATCCTCTTATATGGATATAAAATCATGTTCCATCACAAGAACTATAAGAGGTAAGGAAAACCCATTGGCTACAAACTAGGCATGAAACATGTTTTCTACCATTAATGGAGGTCTAGGCATTTAATAAGGTTTACATAAGAAAGGAAAGGTAATTTATAGCATACAAAATATTTCACAAGTTTTGGGTTATATAATAAATATTTTGGTCCTTCATGCTAAGGAAAAATCATTTTGGGTAGTTTTGGACAGCTCTAGGAGAGTCTTGGGTTTTCATGCGATATGGTTAGGAGAGAGAGAGAGTTGGGATAAAATATTTTGGTAAGTGATATATAAAATAATTTAATTCTAATTTTTTTCATTGGTGTTTTTCTTCATCTCCCCATATTTATGAATAATTACTAATAGTTCAAGGGTGTTTAGATGGGCTACTCATCTAGATAGGTTCTAGGTTTTCCCTTGCTTATTCACATCTAAATGAAATGAGATAAAAATATTTTAGAGGATTAATTTAATGGTCAAATATAACCTATTAAAATTAATTTAATCCAATAATTCCTCCCAAGAAGGTACCTATGGCATAAAACTTGTTTTCTTTCTTGTCCTTGTGAACCATCATTTGATAAGTTCTAGGGCAAAAACCTAGGTTAGAGGTATAATGTAACTCCTCCTCATTATGCCACATAAAATTACATAGGTTATATTAGTCATAAATCCTCATTAGTTCACCATATCCTTGATAATCCAAATGGTCAAGTTGTTATTTGGAGGTCCAATGCAGTTGTAGGCAAGTTTATCAACTACATAAGTTTTCCTTTTCTATAGTGGTTTGAAAACAAAGAGGATATAATGTTTTCACCTCTAATATTTCATATCAATCACATCTCATAGAAAATCATATTCTCAAGTAGCTAACATCATGAAGTTTGTAGTCAAAATGTGAGACATAGTCACCTTATTACTTGTTTGCAGCTGAGTGAGGTATGTGAGGCCCTTAAGAGGTTCATATAGATATTATGAACAGTTAAAAATGGGTTGAACACATTATTTTTTCATGATAAATAAATAAATATCACTTAAAATTGAAAAATATGGTCTATGGTAGTATTTTTCCCATGTATACATAGTCATCCACCATGAATGAACACCTACAGGTGCTATAGAGAAGAACATCACATTGAAAAGGAAGAACCATCTGACTTCAATCAATTCATGGTTGAAATATCTAATTTTAATATAATTATTAGGTTAAAAATGAACCATAAGGTCACTTTTCATGCAAGTTTATATCTTTTTTTAATAAAAATAGGAGGTTAAATATGAACCATAAGGTCACTTTTCATGCAAGTCTTGTATTTGCTACCTTGTCTACAACATCAAGGCATACTTATAAGAGGCTAAGAGCATTGACTTGGGAGTATTGAGATTCATTAAAATCCTTCATGGTAAAAATAATTCATTGAGAGACCTTGAGAATGCCTAACATCATTAGATGCTCATATAGCATGCTTACTTCCTATACTCATAGTAACTACCATACAACCTATTGTGTACGCACTTATAGGCTAGCATAGAGATCTAAGATTCTTTGTTGAGGAGTTTTGAAAATATTTGAAGCCCTTATTGAGGTCTGAAATTTGTATATAGACTATAAAAATAATATCTAAAGTCATTAAAGATCAGGTAGAGTGAAAAGGTCATGATGAAAGTTGAGAAATGTAGTTTGGGGACATTTTACCCCAAAACACTAAACATAGACCTACCTCATTTTGATGATATAATATATTAATGTTGTATGATGTCCATATGATGTTAAATGTACCCATGTTGTGTCCTCAACATAGGTGATTAAATTTTGGAAAGGATGGTTTGTGACTAGTGGATAGTAGTGTTTAAAGACATAAAAATTAGGAATTTGTTTAATGTAGTCTTTCTATGTATTCTACAAGTTTGAACTTCCAAGAAACCTTCACAATCAAAAGTTTTAGTATAAAAGTAAACCTTCATGCTAAGTGGTATTTTTTAGATTGATATGAAATACCAATGAATCAAATTTATCAAGGAGTTTAAAATTAATATTTATGGGTTGACCACTACTTATAGGTGTTTTTCCCTCAAAAACTCACCTACAGTTGACTATAAGTGCATTGTTTGCAATTTTATAGGTGAACTTGGTGGATCCATGATAATAATAACACACAAAAGTTAAAAATTCTTCCAAGACCTCTAATGTTATCATAGACCACATGGCACTGATTCTAAAGTTAATGCTCATCTACCAAACCCCTTATTTCTTTGTCGATAGGGTAGTTATAGTCACTATATTTAATAGTGAATCAGAACATTATGGTATTGGTGTTGATATGGCTTGAGTTTGATATAAATGGACCCAAGTGGGTTGGAAGATAGTTTAATGACTTAAATAAAACCTTGTATCAATGATATAATCCATAAAGCATGTAAGAAACACCTACAGATGCCTCTTCTAATCAAGAAACATAGTCAATAGTTAGGCCTAGTGGAACAAGGACATGGGTTGAGGGTGTAAGTATGAATGGTAAGAAGTTTTTGAACATGGTAAACACCTCCAAAATTATAATGGCCATTATATGTAACTCTCAAAACATGTAAGTAATACAAAGAAAGTAAATGTGTCTACAACTAACCCATTAGGGTAATCTACATCTAAGGATGAAGTATGAATGATTTTGAAGAGACCTTCAATCATGGAGATATTTAATAGAGTTTTCAAGTTACTAGTTTGGACTATGTAATTTATTTTTATGAATGAAATGATCATGGATGAAGATTTTAAATGTCTATATTGATTTTTTATGTTCCCTATGGTATTTTGAACTTATTTTCCCTTATGGTCCCTTTTTGGTCCTAACTTGAAGATGGAGTACAGTATCCTGGGAGGTCCTAGTGTGGTGTGAGAAATAAGTAGAGTTCTTGTAAATTAGGTGATCCAATGGTGATATGAAAACAAAAACATTATAATACTACCACATGTCACTTGTAAGCTTTTTAAACATTCAAAGTAAACTTTAAGGTATATTTGGAGATTTTGTAGATAAGGCCTAGAAATAGGTCTAAAATTATAAGTGAAAGATCTAGTAGGTTTCCATTTTGTTCAAGAATTTAAGGTCATGAGGGAGATTTTTACAAATTCTCAAAGATTATAGTGAGTAAAAAATGATTCCTAGATAAGTTACTATGCCCAAAAGACACCCAAAAGTGCATTAGATGACTTAAGGGTCCTCAAAATAGAAATTTTAAGTGAAAAAGTAACTTTTTGAGGAAGTCAAATTGGTTTTGAATTCTTCCCACCTATTTATGGCATGTTTTACTCTTTTATACATGTTAAAGGTCATTTTAAGTTATTTTCAATGAAGGAGAGGTGTTTGGGAGTAAAATGATGTATTTCAGAGACATTTGGAACTTTAGCAGAATAGGTTTTGGGTATTTTTCTTAATGTAGGGGCTGAGTTGTAATATTCAAGCATCCATTGTATCCATAATATCCTCTTATAGTCCTCTAAAATCATATTCTATTGTAATAACTAGTAGAGGTAAGGAAAACCTATTGGCTAAAAACTAGGAATGAAATAAGTTTTCTCCCATTAATGGAGGTCCAAGAATTTTATAATGTTATAAAAAAGAAGGAAATTTCATTTACATCATAACAAATATTTACAAAGTGTTTTATTACATAGGAATGATTCTGGTCCTTCATGCTAAGGAAAAATATTTTTGGGTAGTTTTGGATAGCTCTAGGAGAGCCTCAGGTTTTCACTTGATATGAGAGAGAGAGAGAGAGAGAGAGAGAGAGAGAGAGAGAGAGAGAGAGAGAGAGAGAGAGAGAGAGAGAGAGAGGAGAATCAAGTCATTAGAAATCAATAAATGAGACAAAATCACCTTCCATGGACTCTCAATAACCTTAAAATAAATTAGCACTAATAATTCCCCAAAAAAATAACCACCATTAGTCAAAAAATCCTTTAATCCTTCTAATTGGCTTAAAAACATACTAGAAGACAAAACTTTTTGTGGATGATGATGCCATGATCCACTCAAAAGGCCAAAGTATCCAAAGACTTTGAAAACTCAATGAATGATCCACTTATCTTCCCAACCTCGAATCTTCTCTCTCTTAGACTTCTATGCCCCCTTCCACTTGCTATTCTAAAATATTCTTGGGAAAAGGTTAGTTGACTTAGAATTTGGTGCTTAATTTATCATGGAGGTTATCTCTTGGAGTTTTATTATTGATGTTTTCTTCTATTTTCAGCTTTAATTTTCTCTTCCAACCTACAATAAACTCCATGAAACCTACAACTCTCATAAACCCCATTAATGGAGGTCTCAAGCTTGAGCCACCTTCAACCATATACCCTAAAATCTACTCCCAAGGCCATTTAACACCTTAAAAACCACTTCTCAACATGTATAAAACCTCCACACCTCTCTAACATGTATATGCGTAAGAAAATTAAGATTTGGGAAACATTTAAGACCTTCATTTATTGTGGAAAACACCATTAAACCTACAACAATTCATAAAATGTTGATAAATTGGGTTTTTGGACCTTTAACATAGTAAGGAACCATAAAATATATTTTTAATATCTAAAATTACCATATAATGATGTTTTAGGTCCCATTAGGCCTCTTTCATAAAATTTAGACCATTTCTCTCTTTGAAGACCTACAAAAGTAAGCATTTTTGATCTATTTTGGGCCTCCTAGGAACCCAAACATGCCATATTCTTTATAAAAATAGGTTTGATAGGATATTAATGGATTTATATACACATTATAGGTGGTTCCCAAGTCATTCTAGGAGATTTTATGTACCTGTGAGTCTAACAACACAAAACTAGTCAAAAAGCTCCTTTGGTAGCTCAAACTAGCTCACCTTTAATATGATTATTCATACAATGTGGACCTCAATTCCACCACTTCCTACCAATAATCTATAGTTAATATACTCCTTCAACATCTTTGAAAATATTGGGCTCCCATGTAGAAGGTATGAAAAGATACATACATAAAGAGAATTGCCTGTAAGGTTTGTAAGTATTTTGGACATGCTTACACTCTGAGTAATTGTTCATGAAGATGGGGAGATAAACTAGAAAAATAATTACATAAATTGTAATTCAATTAGGATAATTATCACTACCCAAAATATTCTATCCCAAATCTCTCTCTCCTAACCATATCAAGTGAAGACCTGAGGCTCTCCTAGAGCTATCCAAAACTACCCAAAATGGCTTTTCCTTAGTCTAAAGAACCAAAATTATTCCTATGAAATAAAACAGTTGGGAAATATTTATTATTATTTGAATGAACTTTCATTACTTTTTAAACCTTATGAAATTATTGGACCTCTATTAATGGCAAAAAACCAATTTCATGCCTAGTTTGTAGCCACTAGGTTTTCCTTACCTCTGTTGGTTGTTGTGTTGGAATCTAATTTCAGAGGCCTAAAAAAAGATTTTAGAGACACCATGTATGCCTAAATATTACCTTTTATCCCATAAATCATTCAAAATCTCCAAAAATCTATTTTGTTAAAGCTCTAAGTGGCTCCAAAATGTATCCTTTTGATCCCAAACTCTTGTCCTCCATTCCAAATGATGTCCAATGACCTTGAAATGTATAAATAGGTAAAACATGCCATAATTAGGTGGGAGGAAGTCAAAAATAATTTGAATTTCTCAAGAAGTTACTTTTTCACTCAAAATTTATATTTTGAGGACCCTCAAGTCCTTTAATGCACTTTGGGGGTCTTTTGGGCATAATATCTTCTCTGGACCTTATTTTCGGCTTGTTAGAATATTTTAAACTAGATGAAAACATACTTCATGCCCCTGAATTCTCGAACACCATTGGAACCTACTATATCCTTCACTTGTAGTTTTAGACCTATTTCTAGGCCTTTTCTTGAAATTTTCCAAATTCACCTTAAGGCTAGCTTAAAATGTTTCAAAAGCTTGTAAGTGACATGTGGTTGGGTCATGATGTTTTTCTTCTCATTCCACCATTGGGTCACACATTTAATAAGAACATTATTTAGCTTCTCACACCACACTAGGACCTCGCAAGGTACACACTACATCATCAAGTCAAGACCAAAAATGGACTAGTCATAGGGGTAGAAGGTTACTGAATGGTCCAAGAGAGTGGCCTAATCCATATAGGAAATTTTTTTATATGTAGGCAAATTTTGGAAAACATTTATGAGAACCTCCTAGGATTACATGCCTATCATGTAATAGATTAGTTTCCTTATCTGATCCATTGGAAATATGGGGTGAAAATAATTTCTTCCCAATTGATATGAAAATGATACAAGGCTATCCATTTTTAAAAATCTCCTCTTAAAGAAATAAGGACAAAAAGAAACTAAACCACCTCTGTGCCCAAGGTACATAGGGAAGGAAACCACACAACTAAAAAGGATTTGCACAAGGCACTTCGAGGAAAACATAAAAATATATACAAAATGTAAAATATATACAATGGCTAAAAACTTTTATAATATCAAGGTTTTCGATGAATACCATTGAATGATATGGTTAATACCTCTCCTTCTAGTTGAGCAAGCTAAAAAACATTATGTTGTTTGCATCCATGGATCAAGTAAAGGCCACTCCACAAGTTGTAAAATTTAATATGGTTTCCTATCTTGGTCTTATTTGAATCCCACTTGAGGACTAGATACCACTCTTTTAAATCCCTTATTATGGATCTCTTCTCAAAGTCTTTTGTGGGTTGAGATTGATGTTACTATAGTGTCTTCATTTCAAGGTCCCCTTTTTCTTCAATATCCATGAGCTCTTCTATCCTCACACCCATAGGTTCACTCTCCATAAACTCAAGATGATGGGCTAGATCCAAGGCATGTAACTCAAGGGAAATGGGTAACTTGGCTTCTCTCCCATATGTAAGGATAAATGCTGAGTTTCCAATGGCAACTTTTGGAGTCACTCTATAAGCCATAAGGTTGTCCTTAACTTTGTGTGCCACACTCTCTAATTCCCTTCCATAGTCCTCTTGATGATCCTTAACAAGTTTTTGTTTGTTGACTCTACAAGTCCATTACCTTAGGGTTAGTAATTGGAGGATCAACTAAGGTAGATCCCTAGTTGAAGATCCCACTCACTTGTCCTCATGTAAACAAATACTAAGTAACTATCTAAAATAATTGTTGTTAGTACACTAAATCTCATTACTATACTATCATAGAAGTCAAACACTATTATTTCATTAACTTCCTTTATAGCAATTGCTTCCTCTCACTAGGGGAATTAATCAGAAGTAATGAGTACCCATTTGTTCCCTATAATGGAAGGTGGATTGATCATTCCCATGAAGTACAAACCCCATTACATGAAGGGTTTCTCTACCTAATTAGGCTGAGAGGAAGGGATGCCAAGATTTACTTGCCTACAAAGAAAACATAGTTTTGACACTTTTTTACCCATTCATATGCATCCTTGAAGGGTTAGGGCCAATAATAACTAGATCTCATCACTTTTATTGCTATAGTCCTTATGGTAAAATGGTATTGTATAAGCCGAAAATTGAATTTCTCCAAGATCTTAGTCCCTTGATCATTGTCTATGCACCTTGGGATCACTTCATTGAAATATTTTTTGATAACCAAAGCATAAGGTTTGGACTAAAGTCTAAAATATATTCTTTTCTCCTTATCCATACCTTGAGGGTACTCACTTATTATTAAGAATCTTATCATAACCTAGAGCCAACTAGTGTGAGGTTGAGGTGCATATGTTTGTGAGTTGTCTTGTGTCACCAAGACAACCTATTTATCTTCTTGAAGGTCATAGATCATGTGATCAAATAATCCTTGGCCTCTCACTAGCTTAGTGACCTTGATCTCTATGTCATACTAGATGATCCTTGTAATCCAACTAGCCCTCTTCTTGTTAAGATCTTTGTTAAGAAGGAATTCCCTCACTCTAATATGAGACACCATAAGATAGATTTTACTATTGGATAACATTTGTCTAAATGTTTTAAGGATTATTAACACTATAAGGACTTTATTCTCTACAAAAGTATACCTTACTTCATACCCTTTAATCCCTTAACTAAAAAATGCTATTAGCTACTCAAGTCATTCACCATTATTTTTCATCAACATAGATGACATGTTGTCAATGTTGGAAAAGAAATATAATATGAAATGTTTTTAGAAATTACGATTCATGAGTGTAGGTACTTGGGAAGTGGATTACTTGATAGCCTCAAATCCCAGTTTACCTTCCCCTAACCAAGTGAACACTTGGTTATTATTTAGCATAGTAGTGATGGGTTTGAATAAGCTTTCAAAAATAGATATAAACATTCTCATGAAGTTAATTTTCCAAAGTAAAATGTAAATTCCCTTCTTATGCTTGGGTATGGATAATGCCAAAATGTCACTTATTATATCAAGATCAATAACTAGTCCCTATTTTGAGACAATATGTCCCAAGAGTTTACTCTCATGGATAGGAGACACACACTTCTTGGGATTCATTTAGATCTCATACTCTCTACATCTTTCAAATATCAATTTTAGGTGGTCCAAATGTTCAATATCTTTCTTGGATAAAATTATTATGTCATCTAAGTAGATAAGCACCATCTGATTTAGCAAGACTTGGAAAGCCATGTTCATGGATCTTTGAAAACTGGCCCTAGAATTTGATAGGATAAAAGGCATCTTCTGATAAGTGTATGTTCCCTATTTTATGGTGAAGTTAGTATTATATTGGTCTTCTTGACTTACCAACACCTGGTTGTATCATGAGTACCCATCCAAAAGAGAGAAATGTTATGAACCAAAATTTTTTTGAAGGAGTTTCTCCATGGATGGTAAGAAGTAATGGTTTTCCAAAGAGAACCTATTAATGTCTCTAAAATCCACATATAATTAGATCTCATCATTCTTCTTTCTCACTAGGACCATGTTATCTAACCATGAGGAGTGCTTGATGGGAAAAATGATATTGGACTCAGTCAACCTGGTCAATTATTTCCTCATTAGATCTTAAATTTTTGGGTTGATAGGACTTTGCTTCTACCTAATAGGATTGGCATTGACATCTAGCTATATGGTGTGTTAGGCTAGCCTATGGTCAAATCCCCTAAGATCACTATACTACCAAGAAAAAATGTTTAAATATTCCTTGAAAAGTTAAATGAAATCATTCCTTTCTACCTCATTACTCACATTTCCAAGCTTGAGGATCTTGTCTTTGAAGATGAGGACTCTTTCATAGTTCTCTTAATTAGTAGATATCACTGCCTTATCTTTCCTCATATGATCACTTTCATGAAAAAGAACTTCAAGGTTGACCATCCCTTTAGGAATTTTTTTAGACCTGAAATGAACAATTCAATCTGTATATTTTTGTTGAAGTTTACCTTGGTTAATTGAGGGAAACATTAATTCCTACTATAGGAAACAATCAGTTTACTTGTCACTATCAAAGAACTAGCAATGAGACTCATTATCTAGCATTAATGGCCTCACTACCACTTTGAAACGTGGTTGTACTTTGGAATTATTTTACTCATTTGGGTTATAAAAATAATCCCGCACAATTTCCAACCTATCCACATGTTGATTTTTCTCCCTTGTCATTGCTTAGATGTTGAAGTATTCAAATTCTTTAAATATGTCTTAAACTCTATTTTTGTAAGACTTCATCAAGAGATTCTTTGTAGTTTTTTGGACTCTAACCTAATATACTATTAGCTATCTATCCCCATACATTTATAAATATTTAATTCCCCTCTTAATATCCCATTTAAGAACATGGATAAGGCCCTCATACTCAGTTACATTGTAAGAACAACTAAATTGGAAAATTTAAGATGAAAATTACTTGTCATTAGAGGGAGATATCAACATTACACATACACATACTCCATTTTTTTCTCCTTTATCCATCAAATAATAATCTCCACAAACCACAAACATCCTCTTGTGGCATAGTGAGGGATGGCATGAACTCATTGTCTTCATGTAGGTGAAAGACTCCCATATCTCTTTCCTCAACACCTATTAAAGGGTAAAGTAGCATATTATCACTCATAACTCATCCAAGAACATATTAGATATCCACTCAAAATGAGTGTCTATTTCTTGACCAACAAGGTAGTTATCTTCTTCTAAAATGGTATAATTGATGTTTGGGCTACTTAGATCATAAGGATAAATGTGAAATTGATTGATAGGATCCACTTTGATAGATAATTTGGTCTTACTCCTTGTCCTAAAATCTATGTAGGAATAATATACTACTAAGTAATAGCCAATTTTATCTATGAATTCTCTAGATAAGCATAGATAAAAATGGGGATACACCTCTAGAACCACTACATTCTCAACCACCAAAACACTAGGACAAACATCTAGGGTCAATTTTTGACCTATGATAATACTAGATAATTTGTTAGAGGACACATCAAGATGAAAACTCCCTTAGATTAGGGTTCATACTTAAAATCAAGATGATATACTATTAACTTTGGCATCACTAAAGTATTTGATCTATTATCTACCATGTAATTATGTACCAAGAATTTTATAATGATTACAAAAGGGTAGAAGGGAGGAGGTTTGAATACCTTATTTTATTATCCTTCATTAGGTCCTTTGGTACATTGGTAAGAACTACATTTTCCTTGCTTGGTGACTTCTTAGAAACATTTATATTTGACAAACCTTCCTAAAGGATATCCCCTTGACCAGGAATAGAAATCAAGCTCCACATAGGATCACTCATTTTGGAATTATTCATTTGCACAACAATATTGATGGGCAAACCATCAACCTTTTCTTATGATTTGAAAGCCACAACTATGTTTTAAATTTTTGATTTCTAGGGTACAAAGGTGCTTCCTTGATTATAAATTTTTTCTATTAGAAAATTTGGATTAGTAATAGGCTCATTTGGATTTGATAGTAAAGAAGTAAGAGTAGGATACTCTTTGGTTGATTCTTAGTCACCATCTCTGTTCATTATTTTGAACATTGTATTGGTTGCCACCAAAATGTTTACTTGGTTGGAGCTAACCTGATGATTGAATCAATAACACTTTTCTTGGTCATAGTTAAACATTGTAGCACCCAATTGGTTTGGCCCTTCATTAGAAACTTGGCCTTGTTGAGGATATTTTTGTTTTTCATCATAAGCACTTCTATATTCTAAGCCATAAGAGATTGATTGAATCCATAGCCAACACCCTTTTTCCATTGATCATTGAAACCCTAATTGATTTAAGTGTTTGGGATAATCAATTGGCTAAATGATTGATTCCAAGGCATAGTACCCTCACCTTATGAAGTGATGTTTTTAATAGGGACCAAAGTATTGGAATTATTTGTAGAATTATGATTGTAATAATTTTTCCTAGTATAGTTAAGATGCCCCTATCCTTGGCCTTACCCTTAGAAATTTCCCTTATAGGGTGACCTATTTGCTTGGTAATACTATTGAGGCTAATATGGGGCTTGATAATGCCTACTAAACTAAGATTTATGAATCATCACATTCACCAATTCATTGCCCAAGGATTGAAACATGCTCTTAAGCTCTAGGAAGTTCTTTTGTTCTTGGGAGTCACTAGATTGACTAGTTGAAATTTTATCCTACTTTAGTGTAGGTATGGAATCAAGTTTTGGCATAGGTGAAATGGTAAAAAGGGGAGAAATAGATATAAGAGGTGGTTAAATCTTAGCAAACAAACACATTGGTGGCCTAGGTGTAATATTTATATATTTTACTAGACTATTCATTAGTATTATTACCACCTCATAAATATATGGTAGTGTGTTTCCTACCATAGACTGAATCATCACTAAAATGTGACTATTAAGTGATTTCAAATAATAAAAGAAAGAATACTTAGGATTAGTCTTGATAGAGATTATAATCATGTTAGGATTAAGATCTATTGTATAGTAAAGTAAAGCATAGTTAAGATTGGTATAACCTCATGAGGAGCCCTCTTGATTGTATTTAACTGTTCAACAAGTGACAAGTGGCTATTTATATTCAAACATTTTACACAAAACATCTCCTAAGTGTTCCCATGATGTGATGGATTTAGAATTAAGGTTTATATACCAATCTAGTCCTAACCCTTGAAAGACATGGCCAATAACTTGATAGCCACATTTTTTTCATTAATGTCATGAATATTCCAAAAGTTGGCTATATCTTAGAGGTGCTCAAAAGGGGTTGTAGAATGGTCTCCCATGAAGAAAGGAACACTCTTAAATGCTAGCATTAGAATAGGGACATATTTATTGAGGTCTAAATGACTCTATCCATTGAAATCCATAAAAGTCAAAGCTCTAGGGGTAGCCATGGTAGTCAAAGGACCCAACCAAGATCTTCCTACAGAGGTAAAATTATAAACTAGTTTAGGAGGAATTTTTCCTTTGTATGGATGAGTGTTAGAAAATATTAACCTTTTTTCTAAGTTTAAAGGCAATTCAACAAATTCAAAAGGAATACATATATAAGATCATGTTTTAATCACCTTTGGAATGAAATATAGGCACTTCTCTACCACTAAAATGTTGAGTGTTCTATAGAGGTACCAGATACCGAAAGATGAAAGTTATAACCACTGATAAATCATCAAACTAACATCAAACTTGACTAATATTCTTTGAAAAGGGTCCCAATAGGCATGCAAGAAACTATTAAAGCATATAATTACACCCTTGGGGTAGAGTTTTTAATCTCTCTCACTCCCATCTATAATATCAAAGTAACCTTAAGTTTTGGATATCCTTTAATGAGGTTTAACCTCTAGAGAAGACCAAATTCCTCTTGGTAGATCACCTAAACTACTATTTATTCTAGGAAAAGAGATAAAAAGGGGATATAAGATAACTAAGAAAACTAAAAGGGCGATACACCAAACTAAATTATTCTCACATAAGATTAAAAAAAACATGAATTGACTATAAGACAATTATTTCTCATAAATTCTCATAAACTAGCTAATTTGCATAAGGATTTCTTAAACTAGGATCACCAAGCAATACATGAAGCAAAGAGGATCTATAAAAATCACACCAAGAATCCATTAATTGTGCAAATATTTCAATTTTAGACATGTAAAAATATTTAAATCACCTAAAAAGAGGCAAGAAAGAAGGACAATGGGCATGGAGGAACACTTCTTCACAAAACCATCATGCACAAGCTTGCTAAACACAAGTTAGAGGAAATAAATAGGTGAAAAATGATACTTATTGGTTAAAAAGTTTTTTAATACAAATTATGATAGGGGTTTTGCCTTGTCAAATGAGAATATCTTACAAAAATAGGGGTAAAATGAGAGATATAGGAGAAAAAGGGGAGAGAGAGAGAGAGAGAGAGAGAGAGAGAGAGAGAGAGAGAGAGAGAGAGAGAGAGAGAGAGAGAGAGAGAGAGAGAGAGAGAGAGAGAGAGAGAGAGAGAAGCAAGCAATTAGAAATAAAAAATGAGACACAACCACCTTCTATAGAAACTCAATCATCTTTAGATCAATTAACACTACTCCTTCCTCAAAAAAATAACTCTCATTAGTCCAAAAATCTTTTAATCCCTCTCATTAGCTCAGAAACAGACTAGAAGACAACTTTTTGAGGGTAACAATGTCATGATCCACTCAAAAGGGAAACGTCTTCAAAGACTTTAATAACTCATTTAATGCTCCATTTGTATTACCAACATCCAAACATCTCTCTTTTGGACTTCTATGCCCTGATCCACTTGCTCTTCTAGAAGATTCTTAGTAAAAAGTTAGTTGACTTAGCATTTGGTGCTTAATTGGCCATGGAGGTTATCTCTTGGAGTTTGATTTTTTGTTATTTTATTCTATTTTAAACTTGAACTTGCTCCTCCATCATGTAATAAACTACATGAAACCTACATTCTATGTACCTATGGATATGATATATTAATGTATATGGGTTTACGGAGATGTTGACATGTGGCACTCATCCCTTTAGTTAGTTATATGGGTACAATATATTAAGATAATAGAGTAACTTGTAGAATTATTACATGGGGTAATGGTTGGTGTACATTGGGATTAGGAGGCTACCCATCAATTGGTTAGATAGATGTCTATATAAAGGAGATGATTATCATGGTAAGGATATCAAGTAAGCATTGAATCTTCTATTGGAAGAGGATATTGGAGGCTGTCCCCTCGAAGAGACATTATGGAGTTATTTATTCCTAAAAGATTATTACATGGTGTTTCCCTCCCTTAAGGGTATTTTTACATATATTTAATATTTGAATCATACCAAGATCATATCAAGTGATATCAGAGCTTCGAATTGGGCAATTTGTGTGGAGCGAAACCCTAGTTTTATTTTAATTATCAATACATTTTTATCAGTCAATAATTTTTACACAATTTTTTTAATTTAATATGGATAATATTTTAAATAAGTCACAGTAAGAAAACCAAGATTTTTTAATTAGTTTTGAGGGAGTTATTGTTATTTTAGGTTTTATAATAATTTATCTATATCTTTTTAAATATAGGGAATTTTAATTCTAAATTTTTACTAGAGTTTTAATAATATATAATAGAAGTACATTAAAATTTTTAGAATTTTTAGAGTTGTTTTCAGTGATTTGTTGTGATTTTATGGTTTTTTGTATATTCAATCTACATGTCAAAATTTGTTACATTTTTTCACAAAATTTTGAATAAGGTTCCAATATCATAAGAGGAAGATAAATTAAAAATTTAGGATATTTTAGATCATTTTTATATGAGTTACTAACATTTTAGGGTTTTATGAACCCTAAATTTTTTTGTGGATCATGAGGTTGCAAAAAAATTTAGTAGAAGATGATGTTGATGATAGAGAATGGTGGATAATTTTTAAGGAGATTAATACTAAAATTGTTTTATGGAAAATATAATTATCTCTTTCTTTGTCTGGGCCTGCACAAAATTAGTGGTTTAATCAATTGAGCTTTGTGCAACAATATTCTTCATGGGAAGCATTGGAACAAATCTTCATAGATCGATGGGATATAAAAGAAAATGAGGATTTAGAAGAAGAAAATAATGATGATAAATAATAATAATAATAATAATAATAATAATAATAATAATAATAATAATAATAATAATAATAATAAATTTGACTCTAAAGAAATCTGAGTCAATTTTTCAATTTCATGGATATATTCAAAAGAAGAAAGTGGTTGTGTCCATAAAACCTACCAACAAGTATAAATTCATTAACATGAATGTGGACAAGAATATATATGTTCAAGAAAATAATATCAAGGAGGTTAAAGTAGATGGTAATAATATTTCAATGTTTGAATATTTGAAGCTCATTATGGAAAAATAGGTTTTGCATTCAGATTTTTATGGTTTGGATATGGATGATGTGGATATAGTTCTTTGATATCCATGGTTAGAGACTTTGGGAAAAATTAATATTAATGTTCAAAAAAAGTTAATGAAGTTTTGGTATAGGAAAAAGAAGATCACTTTACTAGATATCATAGTAAAAAAGGCACCAATAAAAATCTAGGTAGATCATGAGGATGAGATTGAAACAGGTGATGAAGAACATGATGAAGATTTAGATGATATAGATAAAAGCACACTACAACTAGAAATGAACACTTCATCTACTAAAGAGACAAAGAAAGAAACGGTGGAAGAATTAGAAGCCAAGGTTGATAAGGTTAAAATATTGGAAAAAGTTGAGTTATATAGACACCCACATCATCATGAGAGGAAACAATCATGGAACTAGGTGAGGAAGTGTCATAACAATAATCCTTTTGTCTATATAGGAAATAAAATTTCCAATAATTATGGATATGCATGGAATCCAAATAAAAATTACTATGGCACATGGAATCAATGGGGAAATCACTATGATTATGCATGGAATAATACCTACTATGGTCATGGTTGGAATCATAGTAGCGTAGTGAAATATGGTACATGGAATAAAAAGAGGAATAAGTATGCTTGGCTACCAAAGCAGTATAATTATGATCATGAAAAAAATCAGAGGAGCATAATGAAATTTGGAAACAAGCTTAGAGAGCTTTCACCTACCAAGATCACATATGGATGGCTAGATGATGGAGATTAGAGACAAGTGTGCAATGATTTGAAGCACACTCATTATTGGGTTTCTTCCTATGTTTCGAGGATGAAACATGTCAAGGAGGGAAGTAATTCTATGTACTTATGGATATGATATATTAATATATATATGGGTTAATGGAGATGTTGACATGTGTCACACATCCCCTTAGTTAGTTATATGGGTATAATATATTAGATAATAGAGTAACTTGTGGAATTAGTACATGGGGTAATGGTCGGCCTACATTGGGATTAGGAGGTTACCCATCCATTGGTTAAATAGATGTCTATATAAAGGAGATGATTATCATGGTAAAGATATCAAGTAAGCATTGAATATTATATTATAAGATAATATTAGAGGTTGTCCTCTCGAAGAGACATTATGGAGTTATTTCTTTCTAAAGGAGTATTATATGGTGTTGCCCTATTTTAAGGGTATTTTTGCATATATTGAATATTTGAATCATATCAATATTGAAGCTTTGGCTCCAATAAAATTTCCAAAATCAAATATCTGAAACCACTTGATATGATCTTGATATGATTCAAATATTTAATATATGCAAAAATACCTTTAAGGTAGGGCAACACCATATAATGCTCCTTCAGGAAGAAATAACTCCATAATGTCTCTTCAAGGGGACAAAATATAGTATCCTCTTACAATAGAAGACTCAATGAATACTTGATATATTTACCATGATAATCATCTCCTATATATAAACATCTATCTAACCCATGGATGGGTAACCTCCTAATCCCAATGTAGGCCGACCATTACCCAATGTACTAATTCCACAAGTTACTCCATTATCATAATATATTATACCCATATAAATAACTAAGTGGATGTGTGCCAAATTTCATCATATCCATCAACTCATATAAATTAATATATCATATCCCGAGTTACATAGCATTGCAACTCTCATAGACCCTATTGATGGAGGTTAAGAGCTTGGGCCACCTTTAACCAGCTACACTAAACCCACTCCCAATGCCATTTGGCATATTAAAGACCACTTATAGACCTGTAAAAGACCTCCTGACCTCTTTATCAAGTATATGTAAGAGAATGAAGATTTGGGAAACCTTCAAGACCTAGATTAATGGTGGAAAACACCATTAAACCAATAACATTTCACAAAATATTATAAAATTGGGTTTTTATCCCTTTAGCTTAGCAAGGCACCATAAAAATGTTTTTTTAAGATAAAAAATTTACATATAATGATGTTTTATGTCACATTATGTCTCTTCCATGGATTTAAACCATTTTTCTCTTTGAAGACTTATAAAAGTAAGCATTTTTATGCCATTTTGGACCTCCTAGGCACCAAAATGTGCCAAATTATTTATAAAAATAGGATTTTAAGGATATTTAGTGAGTAATATAGATATTATATATGGTTAAAAATTAATTATAGGAAATTTTATGGGCCTATGAGTCCAAAAATATAAAACTAGTCAAAAAGCTCCTTTTGGCAGTTCAAACAAGCTCAACTTCGAGATGATTGTTAGTACAATTTGGACCTCAATTATACCACTTATTACCATTAATATATATTAAATATACTATTTAAACATCCCTAAATATATTAGGGTACCATGTGGAATGTATGAAAAGATACATATGTAAAGATAATTGCATGTATAGTTTGTAAGCATTCTTGGCATGCTTATGCTCTTAGCGATTGTTCATAAATATCAGTAGATTAATAAAAAAATTAATTAAAAAAAATTGAATACATAAGGATACATATAAATTCACAAAATATTTTGTCCCAACTCTCTCACTCTCTCTCTCCTGATCATATCAAGTGAAAATGTGAGGCTCTCCTAGAGCTGTCCAAAACTACCCAAAATGGTTTCTCCTTATTATGAAGAACCAAAAGTATAAATATGTAATAAAACATTTGGGAAAGATTTTTAATGTCAAAAATTACCTTTAATTCCTTACTAAAACATTATTAAGTTATTAGACCTCCATTAATGGTAGAAAACCTATTTCATGTCTAGTTTGTAACCAATAGGTTTTCTTTAACTCTAATGGTTATTATGCTAGAATATGATTTTATAGGAATATGAGAGGATATTAAGGAAACTTTGGATGAATAAATATTTTAATTTAACCCTTTCCTCAAGAAAATGGTCTAAAAACATGTTTTACCAAATCTCTAAAAGGCTTCAAAATACATCCTTTTGCTTCCAAACTCCTCTCCTCCACTCCAAATGACTTAAAATTACTTTGAACATGTATAAATAGGTAAAAACCCACCATAAGGAGGTGGGATTAATTCAAAAACAAATTTCAATTTCTCAAAATGTTAATTTCTCATTTAAAAATTCTATTTTGTGGACTCTTAAGTCATCCAATATACTTTTGGGGGTCTCTTTTTCAGAATAGCTTCTCAAGACCTAAGCTTTAGCTTGTTAGAACATTTAAGACTTATTTAAAAATTCCTTCATGCCCTTAAATTGTCAAACATAATGAAAACCTATCAGATCCTTTCATTGCAGTTTTAGACGTATTTTTAGGTCTTTTCCTCAAAATCTCCAAATTCACCTTAAAGCTTGCTTAAAGTGTTTTAAAATATTACAAGTGCATGTGGTAGGGTCATGATGTTTTTCTCCTCCTTCCACCATTGGATCACCCAGTTAGCAAAAAATCATCTTAGTTTTTCACAACAAACCAAGACCTCTCTTGATACTACACTACTATTTTCACTTAGATTTTCACTTGTTGAGGAGATGTCTCAAATCTTCTCATACAAGTAGGATAATTAAAAAAACTCTAGGCTTATGGATAACCTAAGGATGAGTCAAATCTCTAGGTATGGATAGCTCCCTTGATGTAACACTTTTGATCACTACTACACCTAAAAAAAAATTTTTTGGGGGAAGGAGAGATAAAACTAAAAGAAAACAATCCTAAGGGAGGTGAAACACCAAATTTATTGATGACTACCAACCAGATGCATGTTACATATAAAATAAAGAGATTAACCAAACATACACTTCTTCAATCTACATCTTCTCACATCAATATTACATTAAGAGGTTATGGATGAATGTTTAAGCTAGTAAAAATAGACAAGAGGCCTTGAATTTCACTAGTGAATAGACTAACTTAGTCAACCTTGATAGTTCTTACAACACTTCACATGCTTTATAAGAAGAAACTTTTCAACTACAAATAGGACGAAAGGATGAGACGACATGCTAAGGAAATCATACTTATCACTAATAAAGATAAATAATCCAAGTAAAAAAAATATGAATTGTCATGAAGAGGTAAAAATAAGTTTTTTTATTAATCAAATGGTATGAAAATGTGTAGGGCTTCACCATACTCAGGTGGAGCATAAGTTACAATGGCCAAAATGGCTAGTTTTCTATAGAAATTGAGAGAGAGAGGAGAAGATATATGTAAAAGAGTAAAAAATTCACTTTTAAATATTATAATAGGAGTTAATTATGCATGAGAAAAGGATTTGGGACAAACCATGAAAGGTTAGAAGAGACAAGTGTCCATACAAGCCTTGAAACTCATGAAAAGTGGAATGAAAGTTCCCATTCTGGATTAGAAAACTACCTTCATGATTTTGACCTATTTTAATGTCCAAATATTGATTATGGATAGGTATTATTATTTTAAATAATGGGAATAATTTTATACATGCCTCTCCATGCATTGGTTTAAGTCTTGGTCATTTGAAATCTTCCCAAAATGAGCTATCATATAGTCTAAAAAACTCTTCCTTCATGCAACTTGCACACTTGGCCTCAAAAAAGGCATTAATTTTACATTAAAATACATTTTATGGAGTTAATTACATGTTTCAATACCATCCATGGCCTTAGAGGCATCAAAGCACATCATAAAATCATGTCACTTGAAAGTTTTCACCCTTCTCACTAGCTTGGTCACTATGCTAGTTTTGATTGGGTGAGATGAAGCAATTTGTTTGAACACTTAGGAGTTATTATAAATAATTAAATGGAAATTAGGGATTAAAAAATCCTAATCCTTATAAAAATGTTTTTTTCATAGTTAGACTCCTCTTGGAACTTGAAAACATATAAAAAATTAAAATTACCCTATTTTATACCTTGTCTGTATAATTCTATACATTCCAAAATCATGGGGAGTATCATGAGAGGTTATCTTAAAATTTTAAATCATCATCCTAGGAAAAATATGCCATTATATTATCTTTTTAAACGCATTTATCCAAAGTAGTTACTAGAAATGGTTTATAAGGGTTTTAGCTTGTTTTGACCTCTTATGCTTCATTCATAAATATGGTATGTTAAAATAATAAAAAAAAAAATTCCACAATAAGGTTTTCTAGGACATATTATAACTCATATAAACTAATTTTTCCCCCATGAAAATCATTAAGAGATATGTGAGCTTCCAAATTTCTCATATCAAGCTTATTTTCACATTTTGTACAAGTTATAGTTATTTTTGAGTTAAAAATGGATTAACCTAAAAATTATCTACCTTTAAAAATATTTATCCATCCTATAAACATGTTTAAATATGGTATAAATCTCATCTCAAGGTGGAAGTGACCATGACTCTCCTTTTGGAAAGTAATCCTAAACCTTTTTAACATGCCTAAGTTGGTTTAAGACCTAAAATGACTTTATCATGATCTAATTTTCATAAAAATAGATAAACACATATATTATTCCACCATAAACATTTCTTTGTCAATTTTAATCCACTTATAGAGGTAGAAGTGGCATTGGTCTCTCATTTGAAATCTAGGCTTCACCATGCTCAATAACCCTATCTACAAATTTGAGGGTCTAGGTAACCCTATTTTCATTAATCCATATCTAAAATGTGTATTATTTTTTAATATGGTTATTACATATTATCACACATTTTAACAATATATGTATATAGGTCCTAACTCATTTTTTTCTCTTTTTTAAAAATTGCCAAGGTTTATGTATGAGGGGAGTACCCTCTATCTGAGAGAAAACAAAGTACACTCCCCTATTTATTCAAATGATATTGAATATTTTATGATATTATATAGGTAATAATTATGTTTTACACCAAATTTTATCCCTTTGTGACATAATTTGACCTTTTAAATCCTTAAAAAACCAAAATAGACTTGTTAGAAAATAGAGTGTGTAGGGTTCCAAGGTGAGAATTATATGCTACTTGATAGAGTTGTCTCTTATCTGATTTATTTATATTTTTAGGGAAATATAAATAATTTAAAAATACATATTTATGTGTCCCAATTATCTTCATCACTACAACCTTCCATATATACCTTGCACACACCTTATACTCTCAAATAGTATGCATCTCATGACTGTGTTTTTTCCCTTTGAGGGAACACCTGTAGGTTTGATTACATGGTTTTGATCCTAGGTATAGATATTAAATGATATAAAAATATTTTATTTACAATAATAAATAATTTAAATTCCAATATAGTTCATATTCATGCCTTGATATGGTTCCAACCATTTTGCTCAAGCTCACTACTCTACTCAGTCAGTTGTAGGTGTGCATAGGACTTTAAGGAATCTGTGTGTAGCTTGTTTTACATTATCAAAATATTGTATATTATTTTTTGATCATGATTTAGGATTTTTATTATTTCCAATCATTTCAACCATCCATTTAATCCTCCATATACTCTACTAAGATAATACTGAGTTATATTATTGATTGTATATCCTACTTCCTTGATTCTTATAGGTGTATTTTTCCCTTTGTTATGATGTTTGAAGGTATCCCTTGAATAATTATGGTAATTTAACACATGTATATAATTATATTCACATTTTATGGCTTAAAACACCATAAATACACTTGTTTTAATGTCATTGTCTACTTGTCATATCGTAGGTGAACATTTTCCCTTTAAAAAGGACCCCTGTAGGTGCTAATGAGACTAAAATCATGCATATCAACTGATCTTCATGATGATTTAGGTAAAAAATGGTCCTTTAAACTATTTCTAACATTCAACTATGGTTTAAAGTAATACTTTTCAACATTAGTTGAAAAGGGTCTCTTTTGGGTTCAGACCTGCAGATGATAATAAAAAAATTAGTTTTTAAATGAGCAACTTTAAGGTCCCTAATCACCATCCTTCACTAATCCTCCATCCTTAAAAATTTTCAAGGTAATTTTATATGATATAAGGTATACTCATATAAATTCTACAAATTTAATTTTTAATCATGTTATATGATATCAACAAAACCCCTAGGAATTTTGTTTTGCACTTTTAGGGATAAAGGGCTTGACCGTTGTCATCTAATTATTTAAAGGTTTCTCCACTATAATTTGCCAACATGACACCTAAAATTATTTTTATATGGTATTTTAAACCTAATATTATTATAAAAGGGTTTAGCCACTTGATTCAAAATTCCTATATGACTTCCTAACTCTCTGTATTATCACCTATAAATGCACATTTTCCTGTTTGAAGGTAGTGAATGCAAACCTAGATAGTCAACAAGATATGTGTTATTGTGATCAATTTTAGGACTTATCCAAGTTTCAAATGAAATTATAAGACTCAAAAATATTTGGATAAACTATAAAATATCTTCTTTTATCATGATTTTATCAAAGAGAGATCCCTATAGGTGAACTTAGGCTGTATGCAAATAGTGAACCTAAAATGATTCATGCACCAAAGGAATTGGATTTAAAATTAATTGATATTTCATGAAATTATACAAATCAAAACATAATGATACTTCCAAAAAACCTCCATGGACATAAAGAGGTTTTACATAGTGCTCGAATATGGTTGTAAGTGAAATTGAGCAAAGAGTTGGCTATGAACATAGTAAGATTGAAAACTTGATCCAAGCTTGATGTTATGAGACTTTACATGAAGGGAAGATTATAAATATGGAATTTATACATGGGAATAATTAGATCAAGTTCATATGAGACCTCCTCTAAGAACCAAACATTTTATAAACAAGGATCTTTGACTGAAACCACCCATGGTGACAGCTTCTTGCAACATGAGATAACCTACCCATAAAAATGACATTAAACATAAAACTAAACATGTATATAATTTTTAAATAGATACCACATCCTCTAGAGTCAACATCACTAACTGATTTGTATGTACTTGCCCAAAATTGATCAAAATCTATAGGGTGCATGAAATAACAAGCAAAAAAACTTAGTCAAATTCATGAGGATGGTTCATAAAATGAAGACCAAAATTATTCAAAGTAATGATATAAAAATTAATATATTTTAGTTTAATTTCACCTCACAAATGTATTTGACCTATAAGTTCTCCAATTGTTCGAACCAAGTACAAACCTACAGACTGGTTCTATGTGTATAAGGGTGAAAAAAGAGTATAATGGTTTTAGATAAAAATGGAACTTATAGATCATATAAAGAATGAAAATTAACTTTAAGAAGATTAATATTCATATTAACACCTCGTCATTTATGTAAAACTCTCCCATATGTCGTATAAGTGCCAAACTCTTATCTTTTCCTAAGAAAACTACTCTTTCTTCTGAAGAACATGTTACTTTAAATTATGAATAGTTTATTAAAGTATAATAACAAACATGTCATTGGAAAACATACTTAAAATTACTTAGGAGGTCATAAAACTTATTTAACGCCCTATTTTGACCCCAAAATGACTCAAAATGATATAAGGACTAAAATGACTAATTACCAAATCTAGTATAACATGAAATCACAGTAAATGACCTATAATACACATTAATACATATATATTAGACCCATAAAACACATAAATATATATTTTTTCTTATAGGGGTCCAAATTTGACCTTCAAGGTTAAATTTGATCAACAAATTAGTGACTCATAGAGGTAGTATGTCTGTTATACTAACTAGATCATTAGTCTTATCAGTCCATTGGTCTTAGGGAGTCATATAAAGTATAAGACACAAAAATAAGACCTTGATAATAATATTTGATCAAGATAAGACCAATTGACTACCTCAACCACATAAAGTAAAGGACACACATAAAACAAAGCAAACAAACCAACAAGACACGCACATACACATGTGCTCAAAGAACATAGGGGAATTGAGAAAAAAATATTATGCACAAATAGAAACTAAGCATACATACATTCTAGGGTAAAAAGAAAAATTCCTTGAATATTATTATTCATGAGATGAATCATAGTGATGATCATGTTTCTCCTTGGATTGGATGCTTTGTAGAACATACCTATTCCTTGACACTTCACTTGATATGATCTCAAGTAGATCATTATTAAATAGGTCCCTAATGTAGATATATTCCTATTGAAATTTTACACATACCTCATACTACTACCCACTCTTCATCTCATGATCAAATAGTATCTTCTTGGTAGGCATGGCTTCAACAGGATTGGTTTCTTGTGCCTTAGAAGATTGAGGTTAATAGGATCTTATTCCATCCTTCAAGAGCTGATGTGTTTTTCCAAAATAGTTGAATGGATGATATCCCATCTTGATGATTTCAAACATATCATCATGAGATGCATATGTCTCTTATAAGGATGGATTTGAAAAGTTAACTTTTCTTTCCATACTCACTTTAGTGTCAAGGTTGCCTTCTCCATATTTGACTAGATCACAGTCTCTTTGAAGAAGATTATATCCTAATCCAACGATTGTAGACAAGTCATCCAAAGGCTAATGAGGATCTTGCTCTTTCCCATCCATGATATTTTTCATACTAATGGAAGAACCAATTATCAATTCTCCATCTTTGGAAAAGGAAAAAATTCTTAAATATCAACCCAATATGAAGATAGTAAATCATAGTTAGTATTATGAGCTTTTAAAAAGTAAAGGAAAACATAGTTATGATTAGCATAACCTCATGAGGAGCCCTCTTGATTGTAGTTAACTATTTAAAAAGTGACAAGTGGCTATCTTGTCTTCAAACCTTTTACACAAATCATATCCTAACTAATCCCATGATGTGATGGAGTTAGAAGTAAGGTTTATATACCAATCCAATCCTAGCACTTGAAAGAGATGGCCAATTACTTGATAGCTATGTTTTCTTCATTAATGTCATGAATATTAAATTTTTTTGCTATATCTTAGAGGTGATCATAAGGGGTTGTAGAATGGTCTCCCATGAAGTAAGGCACACTCTTAAAGGCTACCATTAGAATAGGATCATATTTATTGAGATCTAAAGGACTCTAGCCATTGAAAGCCATAAAATTCAAATCTCTAGGGATATCCATGGTAGTGAAAGGAGACAACCAAGATCTTCATATAGAGGTAAACTTGAAAACTAGTTTAGGAGGAAAGTTTCCTTTCTAGGGATAAGTGTTAGCAAATCTTGACCTTCTTATTGAGTTTAAAGGTAATTCAACAAATTCAAAAGTAATACATATATAAGATGATATTTTAAGGACCTTTGGCATGAAATATAGGCACTTCTTTACTAATAGAATGTTGCATGTTCTCTAGAGGTGTGAGATAATAGAAGATGAAATCTATAACCACTACTAATTGATCAAACTAACATCAAACATGACCAATCTACTTTAAAAGTGGTCCCCTTAGGCATGCAAGAAAATATTGATGAATAGAATTACACCCTTTTTAGAGAGTTTTTAATATCTCTCACCCCCATCAGCAATATTAGGGAAACCTCAGGTTATGGGTATCTTTTAATGGGGTTTAACCTCTAGAGAAGACCAACTTCCTCTTGGTAGATCACCTAAACTACTATTTCTACTAGGAAAAGGGATATAAGGGTGATATAAGATGACTAAGAACACTAAAATTGTGATAAAAAATTTTAAATTATACTCAAATAATCTTGAAAAAAAACACTAATTCAACATAAGACAATTTTTGCTCACAAAATCTCACAAACTAGCTAATTTACATAAGTATTTCTTAAACTAGGCTTACTAAGCAATACATGAAGAAAAGAGGATTTATAAAACTCACACCAATAATATATGAATGGTAGAAACATATCAATTTTATACATGTAACAAGCTTGAAAACACCTAAAAAGAGGCAAGAAAGATGGACAATGGGCATGGAAGAACACTTCTTCACAAAACCATCATACACAAGCTTGCTAAACACAAGTTAGAGGCAATAGATAGGTGAAAAATGATATTTATTACTTTAAAAGGTATTTATTATGAATTATGATAGGGCTTTTGCCTTTTCAAATGAGAATATATTACAAAAATAGGGGATAAATGGGAGATATAGGAGAGAGAGAGAGAGCAATAAAAAAATTAATAAATGAGACACAACTACCTTCCATATAGTTTCAGTCACATTTAGATCAATTATCACTAATCTTTCCTCAACAAAATAACCTTCATTAGTCCAAAAAACCTTTAATCCCTCTCATTAGCTTATAAACACACTAGAAGATAATTTTTTTTGAGGATAATGATGTCATAATCCACATAAAAGGTAAAAGTCTCCACCAAATTTGAGGACTCATTTAATTCTCCACTTATCTTCCAAACCTCCAAAATCCTCTCTCTTTTACTTCTACGCCCCCCTCCACTTGCTTTTCTAGAAGGTGCTTTGGAAAATGTTAGTTGACTTAGCATTTGGAGCGTAATTAATCATGGAGGTTATCTCTTGGAGTTTGATTTTTTAAAATTTTAGTTTAAACTTGAGTTTTATCTTACAACATGAAATAAATTCCATGAAACTTGCAACTCTCATAGACCCCATTGATGGAGGTCACAAGCTTGGGCCACCTTTAACTAGCTACCCTAAATCCTATTCCCAAGGCCATTTAGCACCTTCAAGACCACTTTTGGACCTATAAAAGACCTCCAAAACTCTCTATCATGTATATGAGTAAGATAATTAAGATTTTGGCAATCTTTAAGACCTATATTTATGGTGGAAAACACCATTAAACCTATAACATTTCACAAAACATTAAAAATTTGGGTTTCTGTCCCTTTAGCTCAGCAAGGCACCGTAAAAAACATTTTTTTAAGATCTAAAACTTACATATAATTATGATTTAGGTTCCATTATGCCTCTTCCATTGCTTTAAAACCATTTTTCTCTTTGAAGACCTATGAAAGTAAGCATTTTTGAGCCATTTTTGGCCTCCTAGGCACAAAAGCATGCCAAATTCCTTAGTAAAATAGGTTTTTTGGGATATTTATAGATTCCTCTACAAATTATATATGGTTTCCAAGTAATTTTAGGCCATTTTATGGACCTATGAGTCCAAAAACATAAAACTAGTCAAAAAGCTCCTTTGACAACTCAAATAAGCTCACCTTCAAGATGATTGTTTATACAATGTGGACCTCCATTCCACCACTTATTACCATTAATATCTATTCCATATACTACTTAAATATTAATTAATATATTGAGCTCCCATATGGAATTTATGAAAATATACATACGTAAAGATAATTGCATGTACGGTTTGTAAACATTTTTAACATGCTTGTGCTCTTAGCAATTGTTCACAAAGATGGGGAGATTAATAAAACCATAAATGACAAAAAGTGTAAGTATATTATGATCCATATAACTTCCCAAAATATTTTGGCCCAAATCGCAATTGTTCACAAAGATGGGGAGATTAATAAAACCATAAATGACAAAAAGTGTAAGTATATTAAGATCCATATAACTTCCCAAAATATTTTGGCCCAAATCTCTCTCTCTCTCTCTCTCTCTCTCTCTCTCTCTCTCTCTCTCTCTCTCTCTCTCTCTCTCTCTCTCTCTCTCTCTCTCTCTCTCTCTCTCTCTCTCTCTCTCTCTCACACACACACACACACACACACACACACACACACACACCATATGAAAATGTGAGGCTTTCCTAGAGATGTCTAAAACTACCCAAAATGATTTTCACTTAGTATAAAGAACCAAAAGTCTACCTATGAAATACAACACTTTAAAAATCTTTCTTATGATATAAATAACCTTTAATTACTTATTTAAACATTCTTAAATTATTGTACCACCATTAATGGTAGAAAACCTATTTCATGCCTAGTTTGCAACCAATAGGTTTTCCTTACCTCTAATGGTTCTTATGATATAATCTAATTTTATAGGCATATAAGACGATATTGTGGATATTGTGGATGCCTTCATATTTTAATAGTTTTATTATGGTGAATTAGTGTTTGTTTTAAGCTTATGTGAATATCATTTAATTTGGTGTTTCACCCTTTTAGTGTTCTTATTCATTGTATAACCCCCTTCTATTCCTTTTCCAAATAGAAATATTAGTTTAGATGATCTAACAAGAGGAATTAAGTCTTATCTAGAGGTTAAACCTCACTATAGGATACCCATAGCCTAAGGTTACTCTAATATTGTAGATGGGAGTGAGACAAATTAAATACTCTCCCACAAGGGTGAAATTTTATGGTGTGATAATTTTTTGCATACCTAGTAGGACCAATTTTGAAGGATATTGGGCAAGTTTGATGTTAGTTTGATCAATTTTAAATGGTTATAGATTTAATATTTTAGTATTTGATAACTCTAGAGAAAACTCAACATTCTAGTGGTAGAGCAGTACCTATATTTCATGCCAAAGGTGATTAAATGATCATCTTTTATAGGCATTCCTTTTAAATTTGTTGAATTAACTTTAAAATCAACAAAAATGTTAATATTTGGTAACACTCATCTCTACAAAGGAAAATTTCCTCCTAAACCATTTTCCAAGTTTACCTTTATAAGATGATCTTGGTTGGGTCTTTTCACTACCATGGCTACCCCTAAAGCTTTGACATTTATGGATTTTAATAGCCAGAGTCATTTATACCTCAATCAATATGACCCTATTATAATTGTAGCCCTTAAGAGTGTGACTTACTTAATTGGAGACCATTTTATAACCCCTTCTGAGCAACTCTATGATATAGCCAAATTTTGCAATATTCTTGACATTAATGAAGAAAATGTGGCTGTCAGGTTATTGACCATCTCTTTCAATGGATAAGATTGGATTGGTATAAAAACCTTATTTCTATATTCATTACATCATGGAATTATTTAGGAGATGTTCTATGTAAAAGGTTTGAACACAAGATAGCCACTTGTCACTTTTTAAATAGTTAACTACGATCAAGTGGGCTTCTCATGAGGTTATGTTAATCCTAACTATTATTTCCTATACTATCTGAAAGATATTAATCCTAACTATGCTTTCCTTTAATATGCTTTGAATTTAAACTCCTTTTTACTTGGATACCATAACCCAAACTCCATAGTCACCTTAATATACCTAAGGATCTTTTTGACTATTTTTAGGTGATTTTATTTTGGATTTACTTGAAATCTTCCCACAAGAGCTATTGCTTACATGATGTCAGGTATAGAGGTAGTGGTGTATATAAATATTCTAATCATTAACCTATATAAAGTATGAATGACCTTCAAAGACACATCTTCCTTACTTAACTTACACCCTATGACCATAGGTGTGCTAAAAACCATGAAATCTTCCAATTTAAACTTCTTCAACATCTCTTTTATATACTTGGATTGTGAGATGAATATAATTATTTATTATTGATTGATTTTTATCCTCAGAACAAATGATAGCTATCCCAACATGGAATCTCAAACTCCTTCATCTACATCTATAAAGGATTTAGTCATACTTTCATTGTTTCCACAAAAGATGATGTCATCCACATAGACAACTACTATAAACTTATGGTCATATTCTATCTCTATGCATATATTATTATCTTCAATTCATCTTTTGAATCCTTAATCCAATATATACCTATCCAATCTAGCATACCAAGCTTTAGGAACTTGATTTAGACCATAAATAGGCATTTTTAATATACAATCATAATATTTGTTATCTAATAGTGATAACCCCTTAGGTTACTCTATGTACACCTCTTCTTCCATGTTTTCATTTTAAAATGTATATTTGACTTCCATCTGATACACCTTGAACCCTTTGAATCTTGCATATGATAGAAACATTATGATGGCCTCTAATATTTCCACTAGTTCAAATGTATCCTAAGAGTCTACCCCTTAAAATTATGTATATCCCTTGCATACCAATATAGCCTTGTTCCTAATGACTTATCCATTTTCATTCAACTAATTTCTAAACACCCCTGTTATACCAATGACATTCTTGTCTTTAGGCCTAGGAACTAGTTCCCAAGTATCATTTTTCTCTATTTGGTCTAACTCCTCATTTATATCACCTATCCAAAAATTGTCTTTTCTTGATTATACATGGTTCTTAGGTTCAATCTTAGATAATAAAAAAATATTCTTTTAATTTAGGTTACTTACTAGTCTTTTCCTCATTTACATACCTACATCCTTGTTGCTAATGATTTGTGATTTAGGATGATATCTTTAAATCTATCTTGAGGGAAATTTTGAATCTTGTCTTTCCTTAACTTATTATTATTTCTCATCAACCTCTATTGTTTCATATTCATTATTGAAGTCCACATTCTCGGATGTATCCTTTGACTATGAGTGTGATTTCCTTATTTCATCAATCTTATCATTAGTGCTTTCCACTATCTTATGCAACCTCTTGTTATAATATCTATAATATGAACTAACTAATGAGTATCCCAAGAGTATACCTTCATTAGATATGGAATAAAACTTACCTAAGTCTTCCTCATCATTTTTATGAAACATTTTCTCCCAAACACTCTAATATGTTCCACATTAGTAGGTCTACCTTTCCATATCTCTTAAGGGGTCTTATTGCCATTAGTCCTTATCTATCCTTGATTAAGGATGTATATTATCGTGATAATTAATTCTCTCTAATATTCATTAGATAATATAGACTCATTTATCATAGTTCTTACCATCTCATGAACTATATTATCCTTTCTTTCCACTACCCCATTTTACTAATGTGTCTTACCTAATGAGAACTATTTCCTTATCTCATGGACCTCACATAAGTCATAAAACTTGTTAAATCAAAATTTTCCTCCTCTATCAGATCTTAGGAACTTTATCTTCCCATTCTTCTCACTCTCAACAAGATCCTCAAATTCCTTGAACTTGTCAAGCACTTCTGACTTTTCTTTCAAGAATGCTACCTAATTCAATCTTGTGTAGTCATCTATGAGTAAAATGAAGTATTTATCTCCTTGAATTATATGGATTCTTGTAGGACCATAGAGATAAATGTGTATTAACTCCAAAGGTATTGTAGTAGACTAATCCTTAAACTCGACCCTTCTTCTAGTCTGCTTACCATTTGACATGCCTTACAATGTGTGTTTGTGTGTTTGGTGATCTTAGGCATGTTATTCAAAAACTTATTAATTATTATCCTAACTAAATTGTCATATTTTAGGTGAACCAATTTTTTTTCCCATAGTGTAAATTCATCCATATTATTCATAAAGCATCTCTCTTTCTTGATCTCATTTAATATATAGATTGTTCTCAATTTTCTTAGCATTGACAATTATACTTCCTAATTTGGCTCTCCTTGTTTCACACATTTTGTTATGAAAGGTTAGTGTATGTCATTATTTTCACTTTTTAATTACACTAAAATGTTATGTTACAAACCTTACACATATAACACATTCTATGTCTTGGTATTTCCATTATCCAAACTCAATATACCCTTTCCAACTATATTGGTAGTTTTGTTATCTCCAATTCTCACTATTCCTATAGTATTCTTATTCAAGAAGATTAACTTGATTTTTTATACTATCATGTATATTGAGAAATGACTATATATATACCATTTCATGCCTTCATTTTGAATGTGAAAGGTAGTATGGTATAACATATATTATTTTCCTTTAGTCTTTTACTCCTCCTTGTAAATAATCTATCTTGACTCTTGGGCTCAATATGATCAGTCTTAAATTTATTTGTCTTCCACACCAATGTTTTATCATTCTCATGCACTCTATAACCTCCATTTACCTTTTTAATTCTTATTGACTAATCACTCCTCCCATGGTCCCATATTCATCCCTTGAGATAGTTCTACAATCACTTACACTATGACCAAAGATATGAAAAGAAAAATAATAACCATTGTAATATTTGGAATACCTCATTAAATTGGTCTAACTAATTGGTATCTTGATTTTGGTACTCTTGACTTGTTCTAACTTATCATGATCTTTGTCATACTTTTTCATCTTTTCTATGAGATACTCATGCTCAACCTTCAAGGAATATAGCTCTATTTTCAACTTATCATACTCAACTTATTTTGATATAAACTTTGTATTGACACCTTTTAACTTATTCCTGATATCATTGATGGTCTTCTCATCCTTCTTGGTTTATATGATCATGTCACTCTTCAAGGTACATATATGTTACTTAATATCCTTAAAAATATATTTCAACTCATGACTCATCTTATTTTGATGCTTAAAATCATTTAGGGCACTTATGATCTCAAATTCAAGGTCTAATTTAGCTTCTCCTTCTTCAATGTCATAGTAGACTTCATCAAAGTTATCTTCTTCTTCTTGATCACTAGACATATTATAATTCTCAGGATCACCTTTAGGCTATAAGGCCTACTTTAAAGGACTAAGCTCTGATAAAAATTGTTGGAATCATAGTGACTAAGAGGGGGGATGAATCATTATTCAAAAAATTCCAATCAATTACATCCACTCATCTACAAACTATGAAATCAACACAGTGATCTATCAATACATTAAAAACCAATCACATGAGCATGAAACTATATAAAACATCAGGGGAATAAAACCCAGTAAATAAAATCTTAGATAAATTGTCTTATAATATAATGTATCAAATTTATTTGAGCACCAACCCAACATGGATCACCAACCCTAGATTTATCAAGCACCTACTTGACTTTAGCAAACATCCACTGGATAAGAGGATACAACCCCCTATGACCAAAAACTAAATAATTAAAAGATAATTTTTGTAAGCATCAAACTAACATGTATATCTAACTCCTTGACCAAGCACCAATTAAACATAGAACAATTTTTCAAGCACCAACCTAGAAGGAAGCTTCAACGCCCTCTTTGATGAAGACCCAACTTAGCCAATCACATTTCCTTATCCTACTCTTTCACTCACTTATCTATTTGATCTATCTAAATTTTATCCGCTATTATCTATCGATAAAAAATTTATGTAACTCTGATATCCTCTCAACATATTATGATCAGTCCTTCATCTCTACTCCACTTGATCTCTCTCAAAACTACCTATAGAATTCTTCACTCAAATAGCCCTTATCAAGATTAAATACATCATATAAAATTGATATTAAAATAAAGAAAACCTACTTTATCTTAATAAAATTATTCTCTCCTCTCCCTTAAGGATTTGTAACATTTTTCTAAACCTCCTTACGATCATTGATCTATCAATCCATTTATTTTTTCTAATCTTATCAAATAGGCCTAAAAACCCTTGTATATATACTCATCTCCTATTCATATACCACTTGGTAAGAAATAAACACTAAAAAAAAATTGTTTATTACAAAATAGGTATTAAAAAATTTTACAAACATGAATCAATCATAATTAGCTAGTCACAACACCTCATAAGCCTTATTCTTCCTTTAGGTCTCATGGAGACCTAATTACATTAGGTCTATCTAGAAACATGTAAACTTGATCCATTGGAACACCTTTAAAATCCATAAACAACACCAATATTTCACATAACATCCAAAAATACCTTATCCAACATCCTCTAAGCTTCATAATAATTTTTAGGTCCAACTCCTTCATCAAATCCCTCAATAGTACTGAGTTCCATTAGGTCTGTGTACACCAAAAAGTCTATCTTTCAATACTAAAGATAAAGAACATTTAAACCACTCAAACATGGTCAAAAAAATTCATAGACATAATATAAAATATCTTATGTTCATTACCAAATTCATTAGAGACTTTAAATTGGAGCTTAAGGCTTTAATAACATCTCTACAACTCACTCACTTATAACTACTAGTTTACCTCAAAACATAGTCATGGTGACTTAAACATCCAATGATTGTGTAGATAATTTAAATTAATTATAATGAATTTAAATTATCCTATGATATATCCAAAAAAAATTAAAATATAAATATCATATGGTCCAATGGGAAATATTGGTCTTATAGACCATTTTCCTTGCCCTATATCACACAGTCTAATCTGAACCAGACAAGCCATTTTGGATTCAACATTTTCATTTATTTTATTGACATAAACATATTATTAAAATAATTAACATGATTTTAAATTCATGAAAAACATCTACATGCACTTGGTTTCATCATTCTATCATGAAAACACACTCAAATTTATCTTCTCACTTCTACTTGGGTTTTGCATTATTTACACCATTAGGTTTGTCTTCAATTGGGTAACTTAGAAGAAAATTTTAGCATATTTTAAATGATGAACCTATCTAGAAAGCATCATGGGCATAAATTATATGTCTCTAGCTTCTTTTCCATCCATTTTCTTTTCTTGACCAATTCAAATTTTGAATGTTACATTAAATTCCTCACAAACAAGCCCTTTTCTATAAGGTCTTCTCACTCACCTAACAAATCAATAGCACCTAGAGGTGATTGAGAGAGTAAAATAAAAGATAAAATATGATTCCTAAGAATTTAAATCCATTCTAAGCTAATTTGAATAAGATATTCCACATCGGGTCTTTATTAGGGTTTTAGGGAGTTTTAACATAGGTTTTGTTGTTAATTATTGTTCATAATAATGCCCCTTAAATACAAAAACAATGCATTTATATATTATTTATGACACTTCCCCATATCTCTTTAACATCTAATTTTTCCATGTAGAGGTCACATGTGACAATAAGCACATGAAAGTCCTTCTCGGGTTTGCATATTTTAATTTTGTGCACTTGAGAGACCTCAAAACCACTTTCCATGCCTTTTCATACAAACCATGACCTCATAATTCATTATCAATTATAAAAAAACTTTAATTATGTATATCCATGTTATTTTTCACACATTCACCTTCAAATCTGATCCATATACCTCACTAGGCTAGGCAGGACTAAAGAATGGTGTAGGTGTAGACCCAAACTAAAGGACCTACCTTTAAAGACTCACTTTGAAAAACTTATAAGTGAATCCACACATTCTTATCATTCTAACACAACCTTGTAATCCTCTCACATGCCTAAGTTATCTCACTTCATCATGCTAGTAACTCATACCTTCACCATGTTAAGGCTTGGCTCAAGCTTCCAATGCACTTGAGACATTGACATGTTCTTTCCATGTTATTACCTCAAACAAACATCAAGAAATCAAACATAATACATCAAAACACATGCATATAATTACAACATTCTATTTATGATGACAATAACCTTCCACAACCTCATACGAACCTAAAACTACATGACCAAGCTTCATATGACTTGGCATCTCTCTTCCATGCACCTAAACACCTTAGACACCAAACCTCACAAGATAAAACATTAAGGACAAAATCAACCTTGATAACCAATCACATTTTAATAAATCATGGTACCAACTAATAATACACTTTAAATAGGCTACTCAAAGCCATAATTCTCATTCACTGATCAATACTCTCTTTATGTCACTACCATGCTCAATCACTTGGTAGACCTTTGACATCAATGACCATTATGTATTTACATGATTCACCCTTTTAACATCAATGAAAAAATATTCCAACATGTCCAATATTAAAATAAATAATGCATGACTAAAATAATAAAACTAGCATAATTTACTTGTAATTCACCCTAAAAATGTAGATATTTATGGCCTCTAAGAAAAATAGAGAAATGAAAACTCTATTACTCATTATTTTTATCATATCTCTTGTGCTCTCAACTGAGATCCTTTAAACCCTCATGGTTTCCATTAAAGACCACCTTAATTCTACATTTTCATCATGAATGGATGGGAATGTGTGATAATAAACAACCTATATTTTCCACCAAAACTCCTACAAGTTCCAAGAGAAAATGAAACTAGAAAAAATCCAATAACTCCTAGACAAAATAAATCCAACCTCCATGATTTCCACAAAAAAAATCCATTGGCATTTTAGTTTAGGGTTTGGGTAAAATGATCTTGACAAAACCAAAATCACTCAAAATTTAAGTCTATCAAACTACTAAATCATTAATGGATTCAATGATTGGTTCATCATGACCTAATTATATATTAAGGTTAAACCCCATTGGTAACAAAATATAAATAATCAACTAAAGATCACCCCATTACCTATTCATGGTCCCCTTGCAAGGTCAAGCCCTATAGGCAACAATCAACATGATCACCAAACAAACAACCCAAATTCTCATCAATAGAGAAACCACCAATCAAAAATACTAAAAAAAAAATGAGACCACAAAAATATTTCAATTTAGGTAAAGCATAAGAGACAAACATGCCTACTATGTCAAAATTGACTTAGTCAAAGACTAATCACACAACATACTAAACAAGTGTATTAAGACATAATAGTTTGAAAGGCCAAGTCAACCAAAAAACAAAACCAAAAATAAAAATTGATTCAACTAATAAAATGATCACATAACTCATCATTACTCCACCCCATATATTTGTTGTTACCAATTTCCATAGTCAACCTAGCTCATTTTCCCTATTTTTGTAATAATAAAAGTAATACACCAAAAATTTTTGAATAAGATACTAATATCCAATATAATAAACTAAAATTTGAATTTATAAGATAATATAAAATGTTTAAAATATATCATGGCATACATCACATCATCACAATAAATAATCTCATCAATTATGTAATGAAACTAGTAAACTTAATCTACTAAATTAAATTAACATAATTAACAACTGATCAATATTAAATTAGACATCAAAATAATGTCTCAAAGGAAAATATAATACATCAAAATATGAGTTCATGACATCCTCCTCTTAAAGAGGAGACATCTTGATAAATAAAACAACCACGGATAATTTTGCCTAAAAAGATGCTCATATTCCTAAGTAGCATTTCTTTCACTTAACGAATCATGTTCGACCAAAATTTGTAAAATATCTATGTTTTTTAGTTTAATACTACAATGGTCAAGGATAATCACATGTTATAACTACATCTTTTCCTCATCAAAAACCAGATTTTTTTTCCAATCCAAGACATGTGAAGGATCAAGTACATACTTTATTAGTAAAACAACATGAAAAACATCATGATTCATAGATAAATAATGAGGAAGGGATATTAAATTGGAAATAGGGATAATCCTTTCTAGAATGTCAAAATCTCTAATAAAACATGGGACTAACTTAGAATTTTTTCCAAATTTAATTGAACCCTTCTACGATCTAACACAATAATTTTTTGTCCAACATTAATTTCTCAAGGTGTTCTCTTTACATAAATATAACTCTTTTGCCTATCTAAAGAAATCTTTAGATTCTAGCATATCAGAGATATTTGTGCATTGTATTCCTATAAAACATCTAGGCTAGCAATATCTCCATCATTTATATTGTCTCATTCAAATGGGTTTCTACATTTATGCCCATACAAAGTCTTGAATGGAGCCATTTTAATCACAAAATGATATGAATTATTATATGCAAATGCAACCAAATTTAGGAAACCATCCCACTTAGTTTGTTGATCCATTACATACATTCATAACATGTCCTCAACATCTCAGTTGAGTATCTCCATTTGACCATCATTTTATGGGTGGTACAAGGATCTAAAATTCAACCAAGATCAAAAGTAAGAATTTTAAGTTCACTAAATTTTAGAAGTAAAAAACTTATCCCTATTAGATATAATTACTTCTAACATGACATGCATCTAAACCACTTATTTTAAAAGCCATTATATGAAAATGGAATTATCATCAATCAAGTTTCCAAAAATGAACTGGCCAACTTTGGTGAATTTATCAATTACCTCTAGAAATATGGCATGTTTATTGCATGACTTGGCAAACCAAAAATAAAATAAATTGAAACAACAACCCACTTACCTTTTGGAATTACATGAGTATATAACAAACCTCATAGATTACAATGTTTAACTTTTAATTGTTGACATTCTAAACATTTATCCATTAAAATATAAACATTATGTTCTAAACCAATAAAAAAATGTATTTTCAACTCATGTGTCATTTTTGTGATACCTGGATGAGAAAAATGAGGTGTTGTATGCACTTATTCTAGTAATAAAGTACATAAGTCTCCTAACTCAGGCACATAAATTATATTTTTAATCCTTAATAGGCCATGATTTTCAACATATAAGTTATAAAAATTCTTTGTTATAGGCTTTCTAGCCAAAACTAATCCTAGTTATTGGCATAAATCATTAGCAAGTTGTTTTATAATAATAGTTCTAAAATTTCCTAGAAAATTAGACAAGGAAGTGAAATATGTGAATCAAATTAGAGAATTAGAAACATTATTATCCATACCTTTCACATAATAATTGTCCATATAAAAATTTCTCACAACTTCAAGCCATCTATGTTGGCAAGCATTGAGATCATCTTCGGAAAACAATTATTGCAAGATATAATGATCAGATTTCACTTTAAAGTATTTACCTAATAGAAAATGGCTCTATTATTTAAGAGAATTCATGATGGAAATAATTTTTATATAATGATTAATATAAATATATTCATGTTGTTGTAAATTTCTTGACTCATAAGACACAACCTTACCATCCCACACATGAATACCACCAAAACTGTATTTAGAGGGAACAACCTAGATTTCAAAATTACCATTAGAATATGGAATAATAAGTACATATGTTGCATTTAGTATCTATTTAATATTCTTGAAATCCTCTTCACATTGATAATTCCAAACTTATTCCCCTTTCACCTCAAAGAATATATTTTATTGGTTAATTTGGGAATGTTTTCCACAAAATTCTTATAGGAAACAACCAAGCCCATAAAGTTGCATACTACATGTATGTTTTTAAGTGAAATCCATTCTTGGACAACTTTTGTCTTACCTGAGTCCATAAAAATACCATATTTAGAGATTATGTGGCACAAATAATGGATTTGAAATTGAAAAAGACACATTTATAAATATTACCGTAACAATTATTTTATCTTAGCATTTGCATAATTAAATTCAAGTGTTACTCATGCTTAGCTATATTATTAGAATATATTAGTATGTCATGAAAGAAAACATGAACACATTTATTTTAATAATCCATGAATACACTATTCATTAGATTCATAAATATAGATGGTGCATTTTTTAAACCAAAAGGCATTACTATAAACTCATAATGACCATATTGAGTATGGAATGTTGTTTTGCGGATATCCTCTTCATTGATTCTCAGTTGATGGTATCTTGATCCCAATTCAATCTTAAAAAATAATGTTGAATATTCCATTTCATCAAAAATATCATCTATCCTTGGTAAAGGATAATGATTTTTTATTTGAATTTTTTAAGCATGTGATATTCAACACACATCCTAAGTATTTCATCCTTATTTTCCAAAAAAACAACAAGAGTGCCCTATGGAGACACACTTGGTCTTATGCTTCCATTCTTAAAATGTTCTTATAGATGAAATTTCATTTATTGAATTTTAACCACATTCATATGATATTGAGACTTAGATACTAGCGAAACGCATGTCATAACATCAATGGGAAAATCTAAATCATACCTAAGAGGAAGTCTAGATAGTTTTTCAAGGAAAATATCATAAAAATCATTCAATAAAGGAAAATATTGGTAAATAGGCTCATTATCTTTGGATGACTCTTGAATTTGAATAATAAAGAGTTTACAACATTTTAACATAACCTTTGTCAGCTATGGGGCTGAAACTAACTTTTATGCGTAAGGTTTGTGAATTTCTTGGATTTTTTAAATGTTTTGAAAGTTATCACAACATTGCACAACCTTATTATAACAATCAAGTGTGTAATTGTGATATTAAAATTTATCCATTCCTATATTGAGATAATATTACCCAAATGGTGCTAAAAATAGACCTACTTTATTTCTAAAAATAACTAAGTTAAAATCCACTTATTATAAACATTCATAAATTGACACCATTTTTCCTATGCCAATCTCAACCTCCCAACCTTATATTAAACAAATAATATTAATTTTACATTTATAAATAATATAAGGAGAAATAAAATTATCTATTACCCTAGAATAAAATATAATTCAAACAAAAAAATAGTTATAATACCTCTTGTTTTAATAGGAGTTAGAAAATTAACATTCTAATTATCTACAATTGCGTACACTATATGACTAGCTAATTACCTATGTTTAAGCTTAATAAATTCCTTATGAAAATTTTATCTCCACATTCTCAACATTAAATAATCATATGAGTTGATATAGGAAAATTATTTTCTCTACTATTAGGTACATGCACGTTACCTTGATTCATATTTTTTTTTAAATTTCCCAATTTTAGGAGAATTATGGTTTTTAAAAATATTTATTTGTCCTTAAAACTTGTTGAAACCACTATTTATCCTTGTAAATTTATTATTCTAATCACTCTTTTTGAAAATTTAAGGTGAGGGAGAAATATTACTTTCTATATATTGTTTCCTATTTAATTTAAAATCTTGTCTCACTTTTTGTCAATACCTTTTATTCTCTTTTTCTCGATGATTAGATTTAATGGTAGCTATAAGGGTTTTTGGGTTGGTCATATTGACTTCATGCATATATATTTATTTCATACCCATATTTAAATTTTTATTTTTATCTCTTCATCATGCGTATAGTTCACATGATATACCAAATTTCTAAACTTATTCTCATATTAAGACATATTTATAATTTCATGTTTTAGTAGTTAAAAATTATTTATCTTTTATTAATAATATGCTACCCTTGACATCAAAATTTAGGGCATATTGTGCAAGTTAAAGTATCTCTACCAAACAACTAACCATACATCAACTACATCACCTAATTACTCACCTTAAAAAGTTGGTGGTGGAATATTTTTGAGTTATTTTATGATGGGGTGAACCACCATTAATGGTAACTCTTGGAGTGCTTTCTCACCTACTGGCTCTTCATCTAACTTGGGTAACTCTTCTTGGGAGACACCCTCAATGTTGGTTAATATATGTTCTTTAGTTTATAGTTTTATTTTCATATCATATAAGGTTATTGAAATTCCACAAGGACCATTTCATTTAATTTGGACTTATGTCCACCAAAATGGACTAAATTAAATGCTATAAAAATAATAATTTTCATATATTTTAAATAAACTAGAATTCATATATGGTAGTAACTTCGATCTATTCCCCATATATTTCACTAGGAAGAATTTAGAACTAGAAATATTATGAATAATATAGACTTATTTCTAGTAGAAAATTTTGAATTTAGATTAGTAATATGTCTAGATTATTTGAAATTGTACCTACATTAAGGACTTTTTATTGATTATTAGTTGAACTACTCCCAAAAATATTAGCATAATGTTCCTCAATGTTACTACCAATATTGTTAAGAGATCAGACTCTATGTCCTCTATAGATACCTCTACCTATACCTCTACATGCATTGAAATTACCATGGTTATCATTATTGTCAACACCAATAAACCATGTTCAAACCATCTTAAGGTGGAAAAAATTAATAAATTTGGCATATATAAAATGAAAACATCCTCTCCTAAAATTCCCTAGAGTAGAAAACCTTTGATATGATACCAAATTTTACAACCCATTTTTTTATAATTCTAATATTTAATTAAGGCTACAGTAATTTTAAACATGATTAAAGAGAATTTTTTTTTTGCAAGTGTGATTAGGAAAATAAATATGTTAGATAGAAGACAAATATTTAATCAAGCTAAAACATCTTAATGGATTCTATTAGGAAAATAATATATAGATTTGATATTCAAATGTGGGTGTATAAGTGAACTTTCATGTACACTCATATACTCTAATATAATCATTTTCCCCTTTGGTTATTTTAAATAGTGCCTCTTATAAACCTTAACCCTACTAGAGTGCTTGAGATCAACCATAAAATAGCCTACATAAGAATCATCATACTAAACAATGAGAATCATTATATTGCATTGTTGAAGGTGTTTAGTTCAATAAATGATAACATCATCGATAAGATTACTTCATCCAATATTTCCAAAATTAATACAATATAAGTCATCGGAAAAATATTTGTCTTACCATTTATGAGTAGTCTATTATTATCAACTAATGTTATGCACTTAATTCATATAAACATGATCTATAGATTTATGGCCACTTCATAATAGATTTAACCAGTATAACAAAGTTATTAATCATATGTTTAAAAATATAAAAACATTATTTATGAATAACACTTTATCAATTAAGAGATAATAAATAGGCAAAGATTCATATTTATGATGAACATTACCACACAAAAGGTTGTCTCATCAATAAAAATCATAGATCATTATTTTTAACCAATTAATTAGATCTAAAAATAAATAATAAGTAAAATAAAATTAGGCCAACTTATAGATTGAACATAGTATGTATTTACTATATATATTTCATGTTTTCATATGGTATCAATTCACATGCTTGTTTATCATGAAAGAGAAAAAGGAGTGAAAAGTATGCAAGGAAAAACACAATTAAGAAATGAATTTTTCAACAACCATGCTTATTCAAAATTTGCATAATATCAACTATCAAATTATTAATAAGCTTCATATTGCTTCCAAATTCACTTTATTGAATAAGGCACCCGTTATCATATATTTACTAACTTATTTTCATATAAAAATTTATACCAATATGTATAAAGCTAATGAGTCTTTATATCATAGTATTTATTATCTATAAATTCACACACACACACACACACACACACACACACACACACACACACACACACACACACACACACACACACACACACACACAGACACACACACACACACACACACACACACACACACACACACACACACACACAAACAAACAAACAAAAAAAAATGAAAATAAAAAGTGATAATTAAAATTAGAGAAATTATTAAATCCAATTCCTCAAATTTAACATTCATTTTAGCCAAAATATTAATCTATTTTAATAGGACTATACTTTAAATGGTTTGAAAAAATAATGAGTCTTTAAGAAATATTCAATCCTATTTTACTTAATATGTAAAAATTATCTTTACTCAGTCATTAAATACACATTATATAAGCTTCACATAGTATAATAATTTTCATTTCAAATCTTAATGACTTCATTAATCTTCCATAATAATTTAATAAAATTTCCATAAAGTAGTCAATACAAAACTACCATTGAAAGTCATTCAAAATAATGATGTTCACCATTCTCTTCTTATTCACTAAATCAACTTCAAAAAAATAAATAAAAAGCATGACATAATTTCAATATATCATTTTATTAACTTACATTATAATTTTTTTCAATTTCATCATAAAACTTCTTATAAATTCATTAACCCATATAGAATCTAAAGTTATATTTTTATCTTAATAATTCTAATAAGTGTATAAAATAAATTGAGTATCTCATAGTGTGAAAATGAGAATGAGATACATAAGACCTAAAGGATCAATCTAGGTGAAAGAACCCATAATAAGAACTTGCAAAACAATTTCAGAGAATAAATAAAAGTATTTATTCACTCACACCAAAATAATAGATGATGTTACAAAATTCTCTCTATATTTATCATGAATCAATCTATCTGATTGGTGGAATATATAATTTAGATATTTCGTTAAGTAAAAAACAAAATATTTATCACATGTATACAATAGAGAAAATTAAATATATTTAGTTTTTAATAGTTACATGCAACCAAATATTGTTGAGAATATATCAATAGTAAAACAACTCAATTACGTAGGTAACTAATATCTACCCTAGGTAATAAATAACTTTACATAGGTAAAAACACACTACCTAGGTAAGATTATACACACATTATTCTAACACCCTCCCATAAGTGAAACATAGGGTGTATGAAACAAATATGGGTCTCGACTACTAAGCTTGATAAGATACTCATAAATAACCAAATCAAAATAATAATAAAAGGAAGGTGGGACTTCATGGGAAATCCCCCTAAGTATAACTTCCTTCACCTTAATCATCTTTCAAAATTGAAGATAACAAAGAAAACCTAAAGGCTTAGTGAAGATGTTATCAATCTACTCAACAATAAGCACACACTCCAAAGAAATAAATCCATCCTAAATGAGCTATCAAATGAAGTGGATATGAATCTCAATGTGTTTGGTGTACTAATTCTCAACAAGATAGTGTGAAGTAGAAATCATACTTTGGTTATCACACAAAATAATATTAGAGTCTAACTTTTTAAAACCAAACTCTCAAAGAAATTGTCTAAGCCAAAGGATCTCTTGACTAGATTTGACTATACCTCGATACTCTACCTTAGTGGAAGATAATGTAATAGATATCTAATTTTTTCAAGACCAAGTAACTAGACCAAAACTAAGTGTGAATTCAAATCCACAAGTGGATTTGTCAGTGTCAACATGACCAGCCCAATCTGAGTCAATGTATCCAATAATATGTGGAGAACTCTATGGTGTGTACTGAATACAAAAGTGTGTGGTTCCCCAAATTTAGTGTAAAATATGCTTGGATACTATAAAATTACTCTCATTAGGCTCATGTGAAAATTGAGAGATAAGGTTCATAGTAAATGTAATGTCAAGATGTGTATGAGTCAGGTATAGAAGACTACCTACAATTTTTTGATACAATGTCAAATCAATAAGAGGAGTCATGTAAGTGGAAGATAACACAAACCTAATTGATATGGAGTGGGGAAAGGATTACAATCAGCCATTCCAAGCCTATGAAGAAGATCTATCGCCTAATTTTTATATCTAATGGAGATACCCTTAAAAGATTGATGAACTTGAAGGCTAATAAAATAATGCATAAGCCCAAGATATATCATTTCAAATATATCTACCAAATTATACTTGATGTCCTAAATTTAGGTGTTTAAACTATTAGTGAGGATAAGTTATTCAACATACAAAACCAATATCATAATATTATCACCTTGATTAAGGATATACACATTGTGATCTTACTCACAATGATGGAAATTAGAACTCAAAAGAAACGAGTCCACCTTCTCATACCAAGATTGAGGAGATTGTTTAAGACCATAAAAAGAATAATGGAGTCTAAAAACTAATGATGAGTACTATACAAATCTTGGAGGCTATTCCATAAAGATCTCTTCTTTGAGATCACCATGCAAAATGGCACACTTCACATCCATCTAAAAAACTGACTAAAAATTTGAAGTAGCAAGAAAAAGTAGAAGCTGAATAGAATCCATCTTAGCTACAAGGGAAAATGTTTTAGAGTAATATACTCCTTTAACCTATGAAAAACTCTTAGCTACTAATATATCTTTAGACTTATCAACTGATCCATCTATAGCATATTTGGTCTTAAAGACCCATTTACATCTTAAATGTTTTCCTCCCTTAGGAAGAGGAACAAGATCCTATGTATGATTCTTCATCAATGAAGATTAATCATTTTACATAGTACCATTCCACTCAAGTTTACCATTGGCCTTAAAAAATAATACTAGGTCATCATTAATGGCTTTTCCCATAAGAGAAACACCAAAAGTTTATGAGCGAGTGTGATGAGATTCATATTGATCACTAACAAATGAACCAACTACCTATAAAGTGTTCTATAATCACTTGGGCATAGATTATGAAGTAGATGGTTATGGCGGCTAAATTAGTGTAACATCAAAATCATCATTAACATGATCAATAGAAATCAAATACCCACTATCATCTATAGAAATATAGGTAAGAATAGAAAGAGAATAAGTAAAAGATGTAGACTCTTATGGAGTGGGTAGCTTATCAACACATACATCCTATCAAAACAATACATCATGTGAGATAGGATCAAAATAGTAGCAAGATTTTACATCTTCACAATAGCAAATAAAAATAAGTGGTTGGCTTTTCTTCTCCAATGCTTTTCATTTTTCATCAGGAACAAATGCCCATGACTAACTGCGAAAAACATGGAAATCTAAAATATCAAGTTTTATCCCAAACCAAGCTTCTTTAGGTGTCATATTCTAGACAACTTTGTGAGGAATGTGGGTTTGAATGTAGTTTGAACAATTTACTTCTTTAGCCCGATATTGTGAAACCAAATTTTTAGAATGAATCATTCAATTTGCCATCTCTTGTAATGTTCAATTCTTCTTCTCTACTATACCATTTTTTGGGGGTGTGTGTGGTACAATGAACTGATGTTGAATGCCATGATCACTAAAAAGTCTTAAAAATCATTACTCACATATTGCCCCCCACTATCTATGTGTATCATCTTAAGAGGATGAGATGATTATTTTTCAACAAAAGCTTTGAAAGCCTTGAAGGTCTTAAATACATCACTTTTCAACTTGATAAAATATACCCAAGTTTATGAGTGAAATAATAAATGAATGTGATTACATATTTTCAATTGAAAAATAATGAGTTGGAAAAGAGATGAAATCACTATGAACCAACTCTAAGGGTGCATGTGCACATGTGGCCTTACCAATTAGAAATGGATCCTAGTGTTTTTTATCATCTAGACATCCAAGACATATTGCATCAATACATGAAACCTTAGGAAGGCTATTTACAATATTTTTTATAGTCATTTTCTTCATATAACCAAAACATAGATGCCATATACATTCATTCCACACTTGCTAAGACTATCACCATGTGTTACAATTGAAGAACCACAAATCATTTAAGAATACTCAAACTTATCAAAAGTGTGAAATTTTTTAGAATGATCTATTATACCTATAAAAACTATCCCACTAGGATCATTACATTATTTTATTAAAACATTATATGGAGTAAACTCCACAATTTTAACAATACCATAATGACATATTTGATACATAAAGAGATGATTAGAAGATATTTAGTTACAATTAATACATCATTAAAATAGCCATCTTTTTTTCTAATAGTACCTAAACTCAAAACATCAATCTATGAAGTGTTCCCAATGATAATATGTGATGTAGTACAATCTATAATAAAAGACATGATATCTTGAGAATTTGTGAGATGATGAGAGGCACCTAAGTCAAAAGTCCATTGATCATGAGATTAAGATATAGCTTTGATTTAAAGTGCTTTCCCTTTTCTTATAGAAGGAGTAAAAGATGGAGAAGGCACAAAAATATTGTGTTGTTTTAATGCTTCCTTTAATGCTTCCATCTTATTAAAACATGTACTTTAATCATGATTAGGACCACCACAAAAGTTACAAGGACAAAAAGTTTTCTTCTTTTGCTTAAAAGACTTTTTTTTCTTAGAAGACTAAGAAGGTTGTGTAGTGGTGTCTATATATTTATTGAAAATTGGTGGCCTTTTCTTTGAATTAGGTGAGGGATTTCCTTTTAAGGTGTTAGACACTAAGGCATGACTATAACTAGATAGAGCATATAGGGCCATCATTTTTGTTTTCTCTCTAGTTAGTCTTTCATAAAAAAATTCAAAGGAAGGCCATTTGAAAGCATCACCTAATGTATCCATCATGGTATAAAAAATAGAGGAAAATACACTATATGGTCCTTTAAATTTAAAAAAAATCATTAAGGTGAACTCCTTATTAGTTTTACCCTTTTCATCAGCTTTCAACTATGATTTGATAAATTTGAATTTTGCAAAAAAAAATTCTATAACAGTGAAATATAATGGAGATAAAACACTCAATTCCACATCTAATTGAAACATTTTTAATTCATTTGTTTTGACAAATAGGTTTTTAAACTTATCTCATACCTCTTTTGGCATTTTGGATCTATAATGTGGAATTGAAGACTATCTAAAATGTTGAGGCCAATCAATCCAAGTGCCTCATCTTGCTTGTATCCATAAACATATTTATCCCTTTCAGAGGTGAATGTTGCACGTGTGTTGTCATCAAAAATCCTCCATAAGCCTTTTGACTGAAGAAGTTCTTATATTTTTGGATTTTAAACATGATAATTTTTTGATTTTAAGGGTTCAAATAATCAAGAATCCATTCCCAAAGATGAATATGATATTGACAAAAAGGATGTAGACATTCCTTATACAACTTTCTTTAGAAAAGTTCAAATAAATTAAACCTCTCCCATTAGAATTTAATGTCTTCTGATGGATTTTCTACCCTTAAATTTTTTTCAAAGGTAATATTTTGTTTTGGAAAACAAAAAAAATATCTTTTTGAAAGATAAAAATAGATGGATTTTACCCAAAGACCTGCACCCTACCAATTTTTTAACAAAAGTAACTTAGCCACTAAAATAAAGTCAATTTTGTGAACAACCCAAAAACTGATTTTAAACCTTTTCAAAGGAAAAAATTAATGATAAAAATCCAAAAACTAACCAAAAAATGTGAGGGATGATCTGAAAAATTGGATTACTTATAAATATTTTCATCAAGGTGTGGTGATCATAGTAATTTTGAGGAGAAGTCAATGAAAAATTAGCAAAAATTGACAAAAAAGACTCTTGTAAAACACCTTCAAGATGGGATCTACATAATCTTCCTAAAAGTTGTACGAACTAATTAAATTTTGTATTTTTTTACTTCACATGAAAATTTGGATTATTTTCTAATTCCTCTAAGTGTCATGTTTCAAATTTGAGTAGTGTACGGCCTCTAAAATAAAGAAAACCGTGTAGCTATATCGCAGATTGCAAGCAAACTATATTTTCCATTTTGAATGGGCTCTAAAAATTACAAATCCTCACTTTTAATGTATATTTTGGAACTAGGTGAGAGCTGGTTGAGTAATATTTATATAATAGGTCTCATATTTTCAAAATTATATGTGTACGAACTTCTATAATGAAAAAACCAAACGGATACTTGAGTCTACTAAGAAAAATATATTTCTAGTTTTTTCCCAAAAGGGCTATATGAAAGGCTCCAAATTGGATTTTTCAAAGTCCAAAGGACTCTTGACTTAGTTCTCTATGTCATTTTACTTTATATTCTAATTTTGGATGGGTGTATAGTCTATAATAATAAAAATGTACAGAAATTACCAAAAGATCTTATAAACAAGAACTAGATTATCAAATATTATGAACACAATAATAAAATAATATTTTGGTCTATGTTAATAACTTAAATATGTTTAAAATTTCAAGAAATATGATCTTTAACTATAAATCCAAGCTCTAAAACCATGTGAGAACTTTCAGTTGATACTCATGACCCAAAGGATCAATCCAATTGAAAGAACCCACAATAAGAACCTACAAAACAATTTCATAGAATAAATAAATGTATTTATTCACTCACATCAAAATAATAGATGGTGTTCCTAAATTTTATCTATATTTCTCATGAATAAATCTATTATATTACTAGAATATATAATGCAAATAGTTTTTTAAATAAAAACAAATTATGTTCCATACGTATATAATAGAGAAAATTGAATATATTTAGTTTTCAATAGTTACGTGCAACCAAATATTGTTGAGAATATCTCAATAATAAAACAACTCAATTACCTAGTTAACTAATATCTATCCTAGGTAATAAATAACTTACTATAGTTATAAACATACTACTTAGGTAAGCTTATACACAAATTATTCTAACACAAAGACCATGAAAATAATGTAAATAGTGTAAATTTCAATAATTATCCTTCACATAAGTTCTAGGGTTAATAACTAAATCAATGATCCTTTAACTTTATGTAACAAATTGAACTAAACAATATTCACTTTATTTATTTCATTACAATACTTTAAATATAAGCCACAAGTATTGAAAAAAATAAGATTGAATACACTTATAAATTATCATGCAATCATATTATCTAATAAATTGATAAAAATTATAATTAATGGTTTTTAATTCATCACTTCCTATGTTGATAATAATCAACATTGAATAAAAACATAACTTATTCTCTTTCATCATACAGAAAGTGTAATTGAAACACATTATTTCTAATTAAGTTATAAAGTACCATCAAAAGTGACCACAAAAAGAATCCAAGAAATTTTGGCATGTCTCATTATCAAGTGACCAACCCACCCTTTATATTATAATTATCCCACCATTAGTGGCCCTAGACTACCCAATCCATTAGTTCCATGTGGATTTTGAAAATAGGGATAAGATAAAAGGATAAAATAAGAACCCAAGATTCTGAGCCATCTAAAACAAGAACATAAGCATAAAATACTTCAAAGAGAAAAATAAATTAATAAGAAATAAGAAAATAATAATAATATGAAATTATTTTATTAAAAACGTATCAATTATTGAATTTAATTTCATTGTCAACCTCATGGACTAAATCTAATTGACCTTCATGAATAAATAATAACACATTGAATTTATAAACCTCCATATAAAAACTATTGTGCTAATATCGTAATAATAACATTAATGGAAAACCATGTATACTTTTATCTCCAATTGAATAATAGATAAAAATGTCACCGAAAAGAGTTTGAAACACATTCCTCTAAAACTTTGCTACTCAGAATAATTAAGAGTCCCAAAAGTAAAAACAAATTTCATTAATATTTTTTTAAAAATCATCTAAACAACATATTAAATGTGGAATCACAACTCATATTCAAAAATTTTATTCTTAGATACAATCATTACTCAATACTTAGTTTCTAAAATATTGAACTCACCAGTTACACCAAAAAACCAAAATGAAAATATCAACAAAGGTTATCATGAAAGCCAAGTCAATCAACACAACTAAATCCTACAAAAATAAACTCACGACACTTAAAATCAAATAATTTGAGTCGATTATAATCATGTATTCTATTAACACTTTTAACCTTACCAAAATCACTTTTAATCTAATGGTTAATGAATTACCTAATTAATCCACCTAATATACTCATAATGGAATCCCACCTCCCCATCCCCTCCCTTATCCCCACCATCCCTTCTCCATTTCACACTACCCATACTAAATGAAATGGTTAGTGTTTATCATGAGGATCTACCCTAACTAGCAATATAGGTCACATATTATGGAACCTTAAGAAGGTGATCTACCATAATCTAATCATAATATCATAACTCTACCAACACATCCTAGTATTTGTCTAAACTCACCATCCCCAATGGTCCAATCCCCATACTCTATGTTCTTCCTCCACTTGATCTGGATGATATCACTCCCACAGGTCCTCCTAATCCATATAGTTTATCCCTTTGATCTTGGTAATTATCTCAATCTCATGTTACTTGATCATAGCTATCATATAAATGATCATAACTTGCCTTTAAAGTATCATGAATAACTTTTAATGTAGTAAAATGCTATTTTAATGAGGCACACTAAGTCTATAGTGCATCCTTATCTATGGTCATCCTTTATACATCCACCCCCTCTATAAGATCCTCATCCTCTCATCTCTCTTTAGCATCTACCATCTCCTCATCCTCCCCCTCTTATCATGGCTATATTATATTCCCATTTGGCCCCTATTTGGACTCCCCAACTCAAATACAATGTTAATGTATACCCAACATCATCCATATCAGTCTCAACTATTTTATCTTATACCAATAGCTAAATACTGATAAAATGAGCCTTTAATAGCTCAACATCAAAATATTCATGTCTATACAATTGTGGTGCATCAATTTTATCCTCTAATAAACCAAAATATCTCCTCACTCTCCTAAATTGAATTGACTCTAAATTCTCTAATCGCTACAACCATAACCACTTATACTTATGTCCTATAGCAAAATCTAATTTCTCTCCTAGTCAAGAATTAAATCTCATATATGGTCTCAAAATCACATCTCCCACCTATAAATCATCTATCATTTATCAATAGTAGTCCAAATCTTATACAATCTTATCACCATATGTTATCACCAAATCATCCTTCCATCAAATTAACCCTACACTATAAACTATATGATACCATAAGATCCATAAAATCGTAGATGGCTACACTACTATGATAGGTTCATATGCCCCACATTGTAGTAAAAATGTGATATCTAACATTAATATTTATTGTGTCCTTTATCCACATAACTCACTATAAACCTATGTTAAGATCATTGGTGACCATGGAAACATAGTATGGTGCTCTACCATATCTACTACTACACCTATCGAAATCCACAGAAATATATCCCCCTTCTAAATTTGGCAATGCATAATAGGATATGTCTATCATCATCATGGTCATCACCAATATCCCCTATACATCCTACTAATATAAGACTCAAATTCAAACCCCCTTGAAAAAAAGGTGATATATCTAACATCCTCATCATAATTCTACATCAGGGCCTCACCATGTCCTAACTCATCCATTGGTGTAATCACTACTCCCTATATAGGTATCAAAAAAATCTTAGAAATACTCCATCATGATGGTAATCTTCCTAATCGATAACTAGAAATTCCTTATCATTGTATTCCACCACTCTTGTAGCTTTACTAATAGTCCTATATCTATAAGCATGCATCAATAATGGCTTAATCCCCTAAGTCTAATAACATCCATGTGGTCCCAGTCCTCATTATTCATTACATGTTAAAGATTATCCAACAATTATAACACCTAGTCCCACATTATTAATAACACTCTAGCCTACAATCATAAATTAACAATATCCTTTTAAATTATTCCTATATCCTAACTCCTATAAAATTTATCATCAATTCTTCTAATCTTAATGATAATCCCTTTTAGATCAATCATGATCCACATAAATTGACATCAAATATCCCAAGATCATTGATGATCATGATAAATCAACATCGATCCTATAGGAAAATTAAGTAACCCATTTCATTTTACATAAAAAACATAACTTTAGAATTACATATGCATACCTCTCCATGTGACCTTTGTCTCTTATGTCCACTTCCAATTGCATCCATATTTCTAATCCATGTGATGTATTTTTATCTCTTCACCTAAATGATCAATTTTATGATTATTTGAAATGAGACTTTCCAATTATAGGCAATGTTATATATAGTAGTTACCTTAATCGATACTAATCCTACTAATCATTATCAATTTGAGTGATCACTGTCAATCCTATAAAAATCATTGATGATCCATGAAAATTATCATTCATCATTTACTTTTCACTATTTGGAACTATTCCCATGCACATCCTTTTATTTTTTAGCTCAAAAATTTTCCCCATTGAAATTATACTATTTTACATAATACCCTAGGATCATATAATAGACCCACCATTGGTCCCAAAACCTATACAAACATACATTCTATTAAGAATATATCTGCTACTCATCCCAAAACTATAATTTACCATGAGAACAACTACCTATAGGTCAAACCCCTATTTTTACACACTAGATGCTTTAGTTTGTCCCTCCTATCCTTTTTTCTCTTGGTCACCTTTTCTTAACCATCCACTTGGTCATGATTGGGGAAATTTATTTTAGGCCTTCTGAAAGGCATCTCTTTATGTCATTATCCTTTTCTTGATAACATAAAAATTTTACTCACATAACCAACCCACATCATTAGCATTATTTTTAATCGATATCATCTATACCCTCTCCTTAATCCCACTCTTTTCAAACCTATCACTACTTTATTCTATCACATCAGCTTTGAATGTCAGGGATAATACCTCCTCACTCACATCAGGGGCATCATCACACTCTAGGTTTTTATCTCATGGCTAATTTAAATTCAATAGTAAAAAAAAAGGGGGGAAATGTAGACACTAATTTTATATACACAACCTAAAAGTCTATTTACATTTATTAATCCACCTTTATTATTATCCATCACCCTTATTTACATTTACTCACCGTGGTTACTTTGCTAATTATCATTTACCCCCTTTTTTACCTCTCAAATCTCCAAATATATTTTAAAAATACATGAAATCTAATTTGTCCATCCATCCTAACAACTTACCATTGATGAAATTCATTTAAACAACTCAAATAACCTCATCCCCAAATTATCTCATGATTAGAATGGCCTTATAACATATTTTGTCAAGAAAGGATATAATTGTTAATGATCCATTGTGATCATCATTGATTTTGTTCAATTGGAAATGATTTTTTATACACAAACTCACCAAAATGATCCCAAAAATGATGTTAGAGGGTTGATAGAATGATTTTGAGATGAATTACACTCAAGAAACTTTGTGACAGAGACATTAGGCTATCTTATTGGATTA